>OX421502.1:1724552-2324552 GCA_949126835.1 Anisus vortex | reverse complement strand
CTAACTAACTGCCTGTCCATTTTAAAACTATTTTCACCATTGAATTCGGCATTGAAATGGCTTTAAGAAGCACTTAACCCTTCCCGTACCGACCTACTTCTATCTATGCTGCCTTCAGTTCCGCTATATACGCGCCCGGGACTGTAAGGGTTAATAACTTTAAATTATCCAAAAATTATTTTCGACTTATTCTGTGATGGATGTTTACGTGTAAACTTCAGCTTTAGTGCAATAACTCATCGTTGTTTACATAGGGGACGTCCACTAATTACGTCAACAATTTTGAGGCAATTTTTACCTCCCTCCTCCCATTCGACAACAACTGTCAAACTTTCAGAGACCCCTCCCCCCTTATATAACAATCGGTTACCCCCCCCCCCCTACTACTCGCCCCTCCCACATTTTTTTTTCGAATCAGAGGATCTTAACAATATATTTTTTTTTTACTAGTGTTCTTTTAATAGAAATATTTAGACCTTATCTTTTCTAAATTTACGTTTCACTATTGCTCCGATCTCTGCACTGGCTATCCGTCAACAACTGGATAAGCTGGCTTCTATCTGCTATAAGTGTCTGAAAAACTGTGCCCCGGATTACATTCGCTCTTGTCTGGAGCTCTACACCCAGTCCCGCCCACTTCGTTCAGCTTCTGACGCTTACTCTGCGGATCCCTCGTGTGAGGCTAGTGTCCGCTGGCGAACGTTCATTTTCCTACGCAGGACCGTCCGCTGGAATCGCCTCGCACTACAGCTTCGCCAGAGTCCTAGCTATGACTCATTCAGGAGCCGGCTGAAGACTCACCTATTTCACTTAAATCTACTGAGTGTACTGTGCGAATTACCTAAATACGGAAACTTTTATTATTAAAAATTATTGTTAACATGAATGCTTATAGATTGTAGGTTGAAAAATCAACAAACACCTTAAGATGAAAGCTAAGATCTTCAACTTCCCTGTGTTATAGTGTATACTGTGTCTTTATTGTATTGAACCATGATCTGTATAGTATACTGCGTCTATTGTATTGAACCATGATCTGTAGAGTATACTGTGTCTTTATTGTATTGAACCATGATCTGTATAGTATACTGTGTCTTTATTGTATTGAACCATGATCTGTATAGTATAATTTTTTTTATTGTTGTATTAAACCATGATCTGTGTAGTATACTGTGTCTTTATTGTATTGAACCATGATCTGTATAGTATAGTGTCTTTATTGTATTGAACCATGATCTGTAGAGTATACTGTGTCTTTATTGTATTGAACCATGATCTGTATAGTATACTGGGGTTTTTTTGTTGTATTAAACCATGATCTGTATAGTATACTGTGTCTTTATTGTATTGAACCATGATCTGTATAGTATACTGTGTCATTATTGTATTGAACCATGATCGGTATAGTATACTGTGTCTTTATTGTATTGAACCGTGATCTGTATAGTATACTGTGTCTTTATTGTATTGAACCATGATCTGTATAGTATACTGTGTCTTTATTGTATTGAACCATGATCTGTATAGTATACTGTGTCTTTATTGTATTGAACCATGGTCTGTATAGTATAGTGTCTTTATTGTATTGAACCATGATCTGTAGAGTATACTGTGTCTTTATTGTATTGAACCATGATCTGTATAGTATACTGGGTTTTTTTTGTTGTATTAAACCATGATCTGTATAGTATACTGTGTCTTTATTGTATTGAACCATGATCTGTATAGTATACTGTGTCTTTATTGTATTGAACCATGATCTGTATAGTATACTGTGTCTTTATTGTATTGAACCATGATCTGTATAGTATACTGTGTCTTTATTGTATTGAACCATGATCTGTATAGTATACTGTGTCTTTATTGTATTGAACCATGATCTGTGTCAAGGAGTTGTTTTATTCGAGGCTTGGTCTCACGGCATCACAATAACATAACAGAAACATAGTTTGACTTAGGATTGTTTGGCAAGGACGATCTATAGGTTTAGAGACAAGTTTAGTGTGTAGGTGTAGGCTAGTACGGACTGTAAACACCGAGACTGGAGCTAGTGATACTTGATACTGGTGCGACAGTGAGGGGGACTCTGCATGGACAAAGAGAGACAGAATCCAGCACGCTAATAAATCTAGTTAGACACTGACAGGCGTGGGACTTGGTGGGTTCGATGCAAAACTATTTAACGTAGGGACACTGAAAAATGTATACAGAACTTGGACTTGTGGTCTGATGTTTGGATCACACCCAAGCCAAGTCAACTGTCCACAGACAGATGAGTGTTTTCTGACACGGGTGACGGCCCGTACCCAGGCCCGTACCCAGGCCCGTGCTGAGGCTGGGGACTCATAGCTTGATAGCGGTGGTGACCGTAGCAACATGGCCGAGAGCGGTGGCCAGCTGGTGGCAAAGTGGCTGACTACTGGTGACAAAAGGCCGGTGGCTGGCGGTGGTTGACGTGACAGTGGCTTAGTAGTGACGTGTAGACGGCCGCGGTGTAGACTGGTTGCTGATGGCAGTTTGGTGCATCAGTACGTCAGTAGTGCGTCCGGTGGTGCGTCAGAGGAGAGGCAGTGTGATGCCGTTGAGGACCAAGCCAGTGGAGACGTGTGGCGTAGGCTATGATAATGTAACGGTTGTGTTTTGATAACATTCTTTTATATATTACGTTTCATATGCTTGTAATAACCATTTAGTATAGATAGAATGTTTTCCTTTGTGTTTACTATATATATCAATTTGATATTATTTACTGTTATATTATCTCTATCCTTAAAATCACTATTAATAAAATTAGAATAGTTTATAGTTCTCATAATCAAACATCATGTGTTTGTTGTTTCATTTACGTATGTGTAAATGTTTTAATTACATTGTTTTTCTATGTAATTATTAAGATCTGGGACCTTCCTAATTAAGCGAGCCCATGACTATAGAAGTAAAGTAGTCATTTAAATGTAATTGTAATTAATTAATTAGAGGAGGTTGTTGACAATGGGGGCCTGTCCAAAAGAAATGGATTGGCATAGTTCACTTTTACATGTAGACCTATTTTACATAAGAAGGTTGTGTTATTCTAGGAGATCGTCTCACATTTTTTTTTTTGCAAGTATTTTTTTTTCTCCCGTCTTTTACACAATTAATATTGTGACATTTTAAGACCTGTTTAAAAGAAATAGTGTATTGCGAGGCATATTTGAACTATTATTTGCAATATTTAGTTGTTGTTGTTGTTTGCATTTTGTTGAAATTTTATTTTGTAACTTTTTTTTTCTCCCTGAAAGATTTTTTCCCAGCTGTTTTTTTTTCCTCGTCAAACGTGAATTCCTGTCTTCTGCAAGCGGGCTGTGCTCTTTCAAGTTACCTGGTGTCACATGGTTATGGTTATTGATGGGTGCTGGACGCTGGAGGTTGAATGAAAGTTGATACCATCCCTACACACGGGGGAGGCTAAGTCTGTTTTCCTTTTCTCTGTGTGTGTGTTTTTGGTGCGGGGGTGCTACCGATACAATAAGGGGGTGGAGAGTGTCCCTTAACGGTATTTAGGATCACTTTAGTACACAGCGTTTGTTTGGGTGGAATAGTTTTTTTTTCTGGGCCGTCACCGGTGTGTCAGTTTGTCTGTGTTGGAGTTGTTAGTTCTGCCTCTGAACACTGCATTGTGGTATCAGTGAGTGTTGGGTATAAAGAGGTGTTGAGTATCTTGTGAGAGTTGGGTTTCCACCACTAGATTATACAGCATCGTACATTTTGTTGTAGCGAGTGTTAGTATAGCTAAAGGGTGAAGATATCTCTATTTTGACTTGCTTTTAACTAGGGGTGTTAAGTTTGCAAGGTTGATTAGCGATATAACTATAACTGAGACAATTTGAATCATATTTGTTTTTTGGCGGTGAATTTTCCCGTCGGTTGTAGAAAATAACACATAATACACGAAAGCCCTGTTTTGAATTGAGAAATAGATGGTTTATTTGTAAACGAAGATCGGAGTTTAATTAAATTAGTAGGCCTACGCACAGACGGTTAGACTTAAATTTAAGATGCACATTCATTTATAGTAGCTGTGCGAGCGCTTAATAGCACGTAAAGCTGGTGTTAGTTTAATAGTTTCCATTCTTAGGTTGTGACACTAAGTAGCCTACAGCTTTGACGTTTGAGACATTTTTCATAAAAATAAATGGGCTCACAGTAAGCGATAGTAACATCGAATCTAATATACAAAACCGTTTTAGTTAGTAGGCCTACTATTTCGGTTGAATATAATAATGATAGTGATGACAGTGTACCATTTTGGTTAGAAAAGCTCGAGTCCGTTCAGTAGGCCTATAGTATGTCCCATATATAGTATGGAATCGATTAGTTTGTCGGGTCGCGTTTTGTTTGTTTGTTTGTTTCAAAGCGTTAGTAGTAAGTCTATGAGTAGCAACTATGTTCCAAGTCAGTTAAAGTCTACAATAAGAAGTGCATTACATTTGGATTTAGTGGTAGGAATAGAGCTTTAGATAGTATCTGGCGCGTTTAGTCAGTTTATAGTCGATAGTGCAGTGTGGGCAGACAAACATGTTGAATTTGTTATTTTTTGTTTTCTTTACGAATCAGTTTGTCCTACAGGAATGTGGTATAGACGAAATTGTGAGTACAGACATAGGCCATAGGGTTATGCGATTTTGTGTGTCCAGTGGTTGAGTGTTTTGGGGCTGAGTGTATCCACGGACGCATGTGACAGAGTGTTTGTACCTGTTTACGGCGCCTGCCTTGGTACCTAGCTGGGATGAACTTCAATACTTGGAGCACAGACCGCTTCTTTATATACTATTGTCTTTGATATGAACATTAATTAGTTAGGTTTGAATTTTGTAACTTTTTTTTTTTGCTGAATTTTGTATTAGTTATTTTTGAATTTGTATAAAGTTAATTAAGTGATGCTTACTATTGCCTTGTGACATTCACCACTTTCTGTTTTATACTTAGACACTCAATATCATACATAGGATGATGATGTACAATGTAGATTTATAATTCAGTTGTTTGTTTTTCTTTTAGTTGCATGTGTGACTATTTTTGGATACCAAAAATAGTCAAAGCGAAGGGGGATGATGTCAAGGAGTTGTTTTATTCGAGGCTTGGTCTCACGGCATCACAATAACATAACAGAAATATAGTTCGACTTAGAAATATTTGGCAAGGACAATCTATAGGTTAGGAGACAAGTTTAGTGTGTAGGTGTAGGCTAGTACGGACTGTAAACACCGAGACTGGAGCTAGTGATACTTGATACTGATGCGACAGTGAGGGGGACTCTGCATGGACAAAGAGAGACAGAATCCAGCACGCTAATAAATCTAGTTAGACACTGACAGGCGTGGGACTTGGTGGGTTCGATGCAAAACTATTTAACGTAGGGACACTGAAAAATGTATACAGAACTTGGACTTGTGGTCTGATGTTTGGATCACACCCAAGCCAAGTCAACTGTCCACAGACAGATGAGTGTTTTCTGACACGGGTGACGGCCCGTACCCAGGCCCGTACCCAGGCCCGTGCTGAGGCTGGGGACTCATAGCTTGATAGCGGTGGTGACCGTAGCAACATGGCCGAGAGCGGTGGCCAGCTGGTGGCAAAGTGGCTGACTACTGGTGACAAAAGGCCGGTGGCTGGCGGTGGTTGACGTGACAGTGGCTTAGTAGTGACGTGTAGACGGCCGCGGTGTAGACTGGTTGCTGATGGCAGTTTGGTGCATCAGTACGTCAGTAGTGCGTCCGGTGGTGCGTCAGAGGAGAGGCAGTGTGATGCCGTTGAGGACCAAGCCAGTGGAGACGTGTGGCGTAGGCTATGATAATGTAACGGTTGTGTTTTGATAACATTCTTTTATATATTACGTTTCATATGCTTGTAATAACCATTTAGTATAGATAGAATGTTTTCCTTTGTGTTTACTATATATATCAATTTGATATTATTTACTGTTATATTATCTCTATCCTTAAAATCACTATTAATAAAATTAGAATAGTTTATAGTTCTCATAATCAAACATCATGTGTTTGTTGTTTCATTTACGTATGTGTAAATGTTTTAATTACATTGTTTTTCTATGTAATTATTAAGATCTGGGACCTTCCTAATTAAGCGAGCCCATGACTATAGAAGTAAAGTAGTCATTTAAATGTAATTGTAATTAATTAAGTAGAGGAAGGTTTTGACAATCTGTATAGTATACTGTGTCATTATTGTATTGAACCATGATCGGTATAGTATACTGTGTCTTTATTGTATTGAACCGTGATCTGTATAGTATACTGTGTCTTTATTGTATTGAACCATGATCTGTATAGTATACTGTGTCTTTATTGTATTGAACCATGATCTGTATAGTATACTGTGTCTTTATTGTATTGAACCATGATCTGTAGAGTATACTGTGTCTTTATTGTATTGAACCATGAACTGTAGAGTATACTGTGTTTTTGTTGTATTAATTCATGATCTGTAGCGTATAATATGTCCTAGTTGTTGTAATAAGTTATTTGAAAATTCCGGCACGAGCTTCTAAGATACAGGAGTGTTTTTGTTTTTTGCTAAATGAGCCCACTTTATATGTAATAAGTGGATTGGAAATGGAGACGCTATCTGGCTTAGACTGTGTCTTGTTTTTTTTTTGTTGTCTAGAAGTGAAGGCTGATGATTTGCATTCGATTTTAAAGTTGATGCGTCAATCTAATTTATATAACGATTTCGTGGCTCATTAAATAAGATAATTATCAACTGTTAACTTATAATTTCACACATAACATCACTTGACATTTATTATTCAATAAATACAGAAGAGGTAAATAATTGTCTTAGTTTTATTTCACGTAAATACTGTTATATCAAGCTTGAGTAGATAAACACATACATCAAGCAATGAACACGTTTATTTAAAGATGATGCATAAAATATAAGTCCACAGGAAATATGATACAGAATGGTTGATCCAAATCTTAGTCCAAATATATCCAAATGAATCGATAATACGAAATATCTTATGGCTATAATATACAACCAACTGTCTCTCTGACTTTGCGAGCCTGACTCTTCTCTATTCATTCTCAACCCGCTTTTATCTCTATATGATTTCTCTATACTCTATACATACACAGGGAAACAAGCTAGTTTAAAATGCATATCGGCGATTAACTTACATTTATTAGTAAGACACGTGGAAAAATGTCTGACAAGATTATCTAGAGAGAGACAAGCGACTCTCGATTATAATGGGGGAGATTAGGGAGGGGGCAGGGGAGGGAAAAATGCAATCGAGGCGCTGATTCATTGACTGACAGACAGTCGGCGCCAGTAAAGTGCGTAAATGCTGGCATTGTCAGAGAATATGAGGTAATGTCATAAGAGAATGAATACATGTGTTGGGACCGGTTCCTTAGAGAGGAGGGGCGGGTCTCTGGTTTGCGCAGCCTCGGCTCTACCCAAGGCGACTTAAGTCTAATGTCGAAAAGGTAACTAAAAAGATCTAACTGTAACTACTTATAACTAGACAGAATAATAAAAAGTAAACTATCTAACCACAAGAAGAAAGAACAAAAAAAGGAGATCTACAGAAAATACTAGATCTATATAAATTTTATTCAAAGAAAATATACCTAAGACAAATCTCAACCAGAACAACACTGTACGTCTTCCAACAAGCAAGATACCTCTTCCAACAAGCAAGATACCTTACTTTGTCTTTCACACGACAACAAATCATTAGGGCTGCAACCCTCAATGAATTAGACAGCAGTCTCTCTCTCTGATCAAACACAAAATCCCTCCCTATTTATATAAAAAGTACTGGTAGTCGAAAACGAGGTGAAAACAGCTAGAACCTAAGCTTAGAAACAACCCAACCTTCTGCCAACTTACAAATAAATATAAAAATAATATAAGAAAAACATATCGAGCTGTTGCACTGAGGATTTTAACCCTACGGGTTACACATGTGTAGTGGATAGAGGGGTGTGTCTGTCTAGGTCAAGAGAAGGTACACAATTAACACTTTTAAAACAGTAATAATGGACATTAATGAGAACATCCCATAATAATGACAATCACTCTCACTTTCTTTTCTTTTTTATCTGCAAGTGCCAGTTAACCCTTACAGTCCCGGGCGCGTATATGGCGGAACTGAAGGCAGCATAGATAGAAGTAGATCGGTACGGGAAGGGTTAAGTATCTAGACCAGGATACAACTTTGAGTAAAGTTAAATATATTAACTAGATACATTTAGCTTTCATGTGGGCACTTTGTGAATAAATAAGTCATACACTCATAACAGTTGTATATAACGATGATTTATATAGTATACAGTGTCTTTTTTTTATTGAACGATGATCTAATGAGTTAATTCTCTTTACTTGATCTATGTTAGAACGATTTTTGTATTGGGTTATATCACAGCAGCAGCAATTACTTGATAGTACTTGTTGTGTGGTATATTTGTTGAAGTATTTACTTGAAGATGAGTTGTAGTTATGGTCTAGTGGTTTCCCCTGGTTGAATCACTACATCCAATCAATTTTGTGGATCAAGCTTGGCTCTCACGTTTTATTTTCAATTTGTAGATTGAGTCAAATAAACAATAAGCAAAACACACAAATTGATAAAGGAATCCAAGAAAGTTATTTATTTATATGTTTGTGCTCTATAGGCTCCTAAGCCGTTTGACTAATCGGGTCAAAAGTTAAATGTATAAATTGGAAACGTCCTCAAAAAGGAATTGTTATTATATAAACAATATTGCTTAATTCGTTCATTTATTTTTCAAAATAAACTTAGACCTATAGATAATCACCATAGGTTAAAGTTCTAAACTGAGCGCCATTCCAGAATGATCTCCTCTTGAACGTTCATCTACTATGTTGATCGCGAGGCCTTCTCAATGATTTCCTTTGCATACAGTTGTTTACTAACGCGTCGTACGCATAAGCAATTTGTTTGGAGAGTTTTAATGTTGTACTTTTAAAAAAAAACTAGCTTTTTTTTCCATTTATGGAAGATGTTTGCTTTATTATATTAGTTTTAAGTAATAGTAACCAAATGTTTTAATTATTTAATGGATTCACGTCGCTATTGAGAACATCCTTTCATTAGCGACTTTATACAATCAATTAAACAATAAAAAAAGAACAAAAAACTAAATACCGAAAAAAACTTTCTCACTGAAGTTTTTATTGAAATTTTTTTTCTTCTCTCTTAACAAAACACATTGTAGTCATTCGTTTCTCCGTCATTTTGACGGGAAAACCTAAAGTTATTCCATAACAATTTAAAGATGATCTATAAAGCTTGATTTCATGTTTCAGGAATGAGAAGAAAGGTCAGTTTCACGACGTCACGGTGCCAAATCGACTGATGCATCTCTATAGAAATGGAACCATTTACTACAGCATGAGGTTAGTGTGCAAAGAGTGTTACATCTACATCAGATCTATACTACACACTAGCCAGATCAGATCTGTACTATACACAATCTACATCAGATCTATATTACACACTAGCCAGATCAGATCTGTACTATACACAATCTACATCAGATCTATACTACACACTAGCCAGATCAGATCTGTACTATACACAATCTACATCAGATCTATACTACACACTAGCCAGATCAGATCTGTACTATACACAATCTACATCAGATCTATACTACACACTAGCCAGATCAGATCTGTACTATACACAATCTACATCAGATCTATACTACACATTAGCCACATCAGATCTGTACTACACACAATCTACATCAGATCTATACTACACACTAGCCACATCAGATCTGTACTACACACAATCTACATCAGTACTTTTTGTATTTTCAAAAAAGTTTTCGATTCAATTTTTTCGCATATTTTTCTTAAATGTCTATAGATTTATTTGTGTAAGCTTTGCAGTGAATCTGTTAATTTCAAGAAAACTTTTCATATTTATTTACCATGTGCATTTTTGCGAACAGATTGTCAGTTTTGCTATCCTGTCATATGAAGTTACAAAAATATCCACTGGATATACAGAAATGCCCAATCAAAATAGCCAGCTGTAAGTATTCAATCAGATATAGCTATTTGAAAGTATTGTACAATAAACTAGAGTTAGTTATAGGTAAGCTTATTCCCCAATCAACAAAAGCAAAGTTATAAGTGTTTCCTTATTGACAACAGCCAAGTTATAAGTGTTTCCTTATTGACAATAGTCAAGTTATAAGTGTTTTCTTATTGACAACAGCCAAGTTATAAGTGTTTCCTTATTGACAATAAACAAGTTATAAGTGTTTCCTTATTGACAATAAACAAGTTATAAGTGTTTCCTTATTGACAACAGCCAAGTTATAAGTGTTTTCTTATTGACAATAGTTAATTATAAGTGTTTTCTTATTGACAATAGCCAAGTTATAAGTGTTTCCTTATTGAAAATAAACAAGTTATAAGTATTTCAGTCAGTCAGAAGTAAAATCAATTGCTGGGTTTCGGTTACTAACAAACACTAGATGTAAATGTTTCAAGTAGTAAACATTTTCCTCTACTATAAGCTTATACTAATATTTGGACCCACACAGTTCTTGAATTTGGCGACGGTATCCACGCCAAGGTACGATACTTTGCAGATGACACCATCCGGTATACTGATAATGTGAGCCCAAATGATGCAATCCATTTACATAACGACCCCAATAATCTGGAGATCCTGGAATCAAAACGGCAAATGGCGTTTAATGGCAAATGATGTTCAACGTCGATAAATGCTACCTCTTCTCTTTTTCGAGAAAGAGTACTAGGATGCCCACTAGCTATACCTTGCACGGTCACACTCTTGAGAGTGTATCAGATGCACATTTTCTAGGAGTACATATTGTTAGTGGTCACTTTTGGTTAACCATTAAACAATATAAAAAATGTAAATGTTCATGCTACGTCATTTGCTTGTAGCTATAATATGAATGTAACTTCTTTCTTTTAGTCTAATTAAGACAGACTGTATTTATAATATATATTTAATAACACATCTTTTGCAGCACAAATAACTTTTAATATCAATATCCTTCACAAAGAATTAATACATAGTTCCATTTTAGAAAAGCATTTTCACAATAACGTTCTCATTTTCGTACACGTCTTGTTCATTCAATATCTAGAAGTTAACTAACTAACAATCATCCCTTGTCTCTCTTTTTACTCATAATTCTCGTGATTCTCAAGATTAAACATAACGTCGCAAAAGAATTTAATTACGCATGATTGTATCAACAAGGATTTAACTAGACATTTAGCTTTTAATTTCAATCAATTTTTAGGATAACTCTTGCATCTTAATATTTAATTTAATTACATAAGTTATTTCCCTTTGACCACTTTCCTTCATCAGACTATTGTAATCTTAAATTATAATTATATGAAAATTATGTTTACAATGTGTGAATAAGCAGTAGTATTTTAAGACTGCTCTGGAACGCTTGTGCGTTCTGAGTCAGTTTATTGGGCAAATGCAGTGCAGTTAGCTTTCTTGTAGTTCCAGAAAGTTTTTCTCTGTTTCTAGCATTCATCTGATCTGCCTATGTTGATTAGGATGGGTATATGGTCACTGCCCACATCATCAAGCACTGTATATGTGTGTTGATTTATGATGTCTGTTAATATTAGTGTCCCATCTGGTTTGCTGGTTGTATTGTGTGCCCTGTGTGGAAAAGTTGGTGAAGTATTCTTGTTTTGTAGTAGCTGGAGGTTTGTTGAGTTGACAATATCCTCTAGGTATTTTCCTCTGTTGTTGTAGCTTGAGTAGCCTAAGGTTGGTGTATGGGCATTAAAGTCTCCAGCAATAATTGTTCTAGAGTGGTAGGGGAGCTGTATGTCAATTCTTGCAGTTGACGTTGGGGGGCAATACATATTTCTTAGTGTGTACTTCATTCCTCCTCTCCAAAGAACTATGTCTTGTATGTCAATGTCTGGGCAATTGTTGTTGTTCGTTACTTCTGCTTGGGTATCATTTCTGATGAGTGTCATGATTCTTTGACATTTAGTGCAGCTGCATTTATATTGAGTGTATCCTGTGATGTTGACTTTTTTATTGGGGAGTAGTGTCTCTTGTAGTAATACGACGTGTATCTCATGCTTGTGAAGTAAATGTTCTAGTTCAAATCTTTTGTTTTGTAATCCTAATATGTTCAATTGTAGAATATTTAGGTTGGTGTTTCCGGTCGCTGACTTATCACAGGCAGCCCTGGAAGAAACTACCGTGCGCAGACCTTTTACGAGGCTACGTCTGAGCTTGTATGTTTTTTTTCTTAGGTTTCTCTGGCATTGTTATTCTGGTTTTCTATTGTGGCTTTTTTCCAACCCCCAAGTTCGAGGGAGTTTTCAGTTTTGCGCCTAGCACCTGCAAGCGTCACTCCGGCGTCGGGTCTCACTGAGTCAGGGTTTCTGTGGGTTGAGGTGGGGTTTGCCTGGTCCATTCTCTGCCATCCATAGAGTCCTCAATGGTTGGAACACTCAATTGTGTTGTTTTTTTATTTTGATTTTGTGAAAGCTCTGTGGAATCGTCACATCCTGGATCCAGGCCCCTTCACGACATTACACACCGTCGCTGTGTCAGTAACACCGAAGCCCTCCAGCAGGAGGCGCGCAAATACTTCTGTCCAGTGTAGTGCAATCGGGACCTCTGTCAAATGG
Source organism: Anisus vortex (assembly GCA_949126835.1). Lineage (NCBI taxonomy): Eukaryota > Metazoa > Mollusca > Gastropoda > Planorbidae > Anisus > Anisus vortex. Next base: position 2,311,853 of record OX421502.1, on the reverse strand, counting down.
CACCACAAAGGGGATATGAGTTTTACGTGCCGAGATTATACCCAATGCACAACCCACTATTAGTCGCCTTTTATAACATGCAAGTGGGACTAAGCAGTGGGGTTATTCTTTCACCTGGTCATTTCCAGGACCCCGATACCCACACGGGGGTGTCTAGTCAGTTAAATTAACTACAACACAAGGCTATCAGGTATTAGGTAGCCTGCCAATTTAAGCAAGTACTACTTTGATGAAAACATCACTGACCATCAACATGATAACTCTTGACCTTATCAATCAGCTTTCCGATGTTGCTTCAGTTATATACCAATGGTCATCCAACACTGTCGTATATACTGAATATATAAATATTATTTATTGTCCTGGCCAAATCCTTTAAACGTAGTATTTCAAATGTTATTATAGATTCACCAGTTCATTAAATAGTTTATTGTTGTTGAAAATATATGACTTACTATGCTGTAGTTATTATAAATGATGTGATTAGCTCAGAGCCCCCATTATATTTGAATACAGCTCAATTATTCTGGTATCCAATTACTTAAGTATTGTTCCTTGTAAATAGCACAGCATTAGTAATATGTGTTAATTTAGTAAGTTAATATGTTTAAGGTGGTCCAAGTACAGCACCCTGAGTGAGTCGACATGAGTAACAAGTAGTATAGAATTTAATTAATACAATGCCAGTTGTATATGTGTAAAAGGTTGACGTAGATTAATATTTATGTAAAATTAATATGGATTACACACACAGTCAACGTTGAAGAACTTAATAATCCAAAAGTTAAATGAATGATGCAATTTTATTAACTCCAAATAATTGAATGATGGTGATATTCTCCATATTTACATAATATATAGAGAATTATTCAAGATGAAATATTACACAGGATATTAGATTGATCCAATAAGCATGCGCTTCAATAACACAGATGTAATATAATGCCTAGTATATACATAAGATCAGAATAGAATCACATAATCAAGGTTTGAAATAAAGTAGCCTAATAAACAATACGATAGTTCAGAGCACGATGCGACGAAGTGACTTGTAGCAACTACATTATGAAAAAGACAACCCGACCTCTTTGGTCTTGCCTTATATATTGGTTGAGTATTGATTAGTTTTTCATATTCGATCTCAGTCCGAATACATTGACTTCAAGTAACGCAATTAAAATTTAAGAGGGAAAAACTCAATATTACCAACTAACGATTATTAAAACGGAAGTTTTCAAAACGATATACAGCTTCTAGAATGTTCGGAAGGAGTGGTCTTCCGGTGTTGACAATTTATAACAATATTTCTCCCGTCAGTGCATTAGCAATTCGTGTTCTAATTATTAATAAGAAATTTAAGAAGAATATTATTATTTCGTAACATAGGTCATCCGGTCAAAACATTACAATAATATAGTCCATTTTGTTTCAGTTTCAGTCATTACACAATTACACAGTCACACCATCTAAGTATTACATTTGTTTACATTTTTGTTTTGATTTTATCTTGTTTGCTTTTGTCTGTATCCAATATTTGCTTTATTGTCAGGTGTGTCGTTTCCCTCTATTGGCATATGTGCCTAGCTCCATTTTGTTTTTCTTGAAGTATTATTATTTCAACCCCATAAATTACTCAAATATGAATGAACCAAAACATACATCTTGATTGATCATAATGTCAGGTTAAATATGAATGAACCAAATCATACATCTTGATTGATCACAATGTCAGGTTAAATATGAATGAACCAAAACATACATCTTGATTGATCACAATGTCAGGTTAAATATGAATGAACCAAAACATACATCTTGATTGATCATAATGTCAGGTTAAATATGAATGAACCAAATCATACATCTTGATTGATCACAATGTCAGGTTAAATATGAATGAACCAAAACATACATCTTGATTGATCACAATGTCAGGTTAAATATGAATGAACCAAAACATACATCTTGATTGATCACAATGTCAGGTTAAATATGAATGAACCAAATCATACATCTTGATTGATCACAATGTCAGGTTAAATATGAATGAACCAAAACATACATCTTGATTGATCACAATGTCAGGTTAAATATGAATGAACCAAAACATACATCTTGATTGATCACAATGTCAGGTTTAATATGAATGAACCAAAACATACATCTTGATTGATCACAGTGTCAGGTTAAATATGAATGAACCAAATCATTCATCTTGATTGATCACAATGTCAGGTTAAATATGAATGAACCAAAACATACATCTAGATTGATCAAAAAATGTCAAGTTGACTTTTTTTCTAGAACACATTTATTTACAATATGAGTAAATAGATCTCGTTCTAAAGTAATATTATCTAGAAAATAAAATATTAATACGAGAAAAGTAAGAACTAAGCAAAGTTGTTCTGATTATATTCTTATTGATTTATTATTGAAAGTGATTGTTAGGTGACATCCACTAAAACGTTCTCAGTGTTTCTATTGATTTACATCTTTTCGGTATGTGCCCCTTTAGTTTCTGAGGGTGAAATGAAAATGGCTTCCTTGCTGCAACTAGAGCTTGAAAAATAAATCAACAAGATCAAACGTGACTCTTAGTATCAGGGGCGTAAGGAGGAAAACCAGAACAATATTTGTACAAGTGATACATCAAAGCTAGACTTGTATTGAAAACAACAAACAGGGTAGAGCAGTAAGATCAGATTGAACACAATACCGGTACGTTCGTATGGTGGTAGCCTGTTTTAAATAACAACATGAAAATAATATTTTGTGATCTCGTTAAAATCATCAGATGGCTACACCATGGAGAACATTATCTACAGGTGGATTGCACATAAGCCAATCGACTACAATGAAGAATTACAACTATCCCAGTATACACTGCTGACTCATACACTAGACAACTGTACAAAAACATATAAAGAAAGTAAGTATCCCAGTAAACAATATTGACTCTAACATTAGACAACTTTACATGAACTTATAAATAAAGTAAGTATCACAGTAAACAATATCGACTCTAACATTAGACAACTTTACATGAACTTATAAAGAAAGTAAGTATCCCAGTAAACAATATCGACTCTAACATTAGACAACTTTACATGAACTTATAAAGAAAGTAAGTATCCCAGTAAACAATATCGACTCTAACATTAGACAACTTTACATGAACTTATAAAGAAAGTAAGTATCCCAGTAAACAATATCGACTCTAACATTAGACAACTTTACATGAACTTATAAAGAAAGTAAGTATCCCAGTAAACAATATCGACTCTAACATTAGACAACTTTACATGAACTTATAAAGAAAGTAAGTATCCCAGTAAACAATATCGACTCTAACATTAGACAACTTTACATGAACTTATAAAGAAAGTAAGTATCCCAGTAAACAATATCGACTCTAACATGAGACAACTTTACATGAACTTATAAAGAAAGTAAGTATTCCAGTAAACAATATCGACTCTAACATTAGACAACTTTACATGAACTTATAAAGAAAGTAAGTATCCCCGTAAACAATATTGACTCTAACATGAGACAACTTTACATGAACTTATAAAGAAAGTAAGTATCCCAGTAAACAATATTGACTCTAACATTAGACAACTTTACATGAACTTATAAAGAAAGTAAGTATCCCCGTAAACAATATCGACTCTAACATTAGACAACTTTACATGAACTTATAAAGAAAGTAAGTATCCCAGTAAACAATATCGACTCTAACATGAGACAACTTTACATGAACTTATAAAGAAAGTAAGTATTCCAGTAAACAATATTGACTCTAACATTAGACAACTTTACATGAACTTATAAATAAAGTAAGTATCCCAGTTAACAATATCGACTCTAACATTAGACAACTTTACATGAACTTATAAAGAAAGTAAGTATTCCAGTAAACAATATCGACTCTAACATTAGACAACTTTACATGAACTTATAAAGAAAGTAAGTATCCCAGTAAACAATATTGACTCTAACATTAGACAACTTTACATGAACTTATAAAGAAAGTAAGTATCCCAGTAAACAATATCGACTCTTACATTAGACAACTTTACATGAACTTATAAATAAAGTAAGTATCCCAGTAAACAATTATTGACTCTAACATTAGACAACTTTACATGAACTTATAAAGAAAGTAAGTATTCCAGTAAACAATATCGACTCTAACATTAGACAACTTTACATGAACTTATAAAGAAAGTAAGTATCCCAGTAAACAATATCGACTCTAACATTAGACAACTTTACATGAACTTATAAAGAAAGTAAGTATCCCAGTAAACAATATCGACTCTAACATTAGACAACTTTACATGAACTTATAAAGAAAGTAAGTATTCCAGTAAACAATATCGACTCTAACATTAGACAACTTTACATGAACTTATAAATAAAGTAAGTATTCCAGTAAACAATATCGACTCTAACATTAGACACCTTTACATGAACTTATAAAGAAAGTAAGTATTCCAGTAAACAATATCGACTCTAACATTAGACAACTTTACATGAACTTATAAATAAAGTAAGTATCCCAGTAAACAATATCGACTCTAACATTAGACAACTTTACATGAACTTATAAAGAAAGTAAGTATCCCAGTAAACAATATCGACTCTAACATTAGACAACTTTACATGAACTTATAAAGAAAGTAAGTATTCCAGTAAACAATATTGACTCTAACATTAGACAACTTTACATGAACTTATAAAGAAAGTAAGTATCCCAGTAAACAATATCGACTCTAACATTAGACAACTTTACATGAACTTATAAATAAAGTAAGTATCCCCGTAAACAATATTGACTCTAACATTAGACAACTTTACATGAACTTATAAAGAAAGTAAGTATCCCAGTAAACAATATCGACTCTAACATTAGACAACTTTACATGAACTTATAAAGAAAGTAAGTATTCCAGTAAACAATATCGACTCTAACATTAGACAACTTTACATGAACTTATAAAGAAAGTAAGTATCCCAGTAAACAATATCGACTCTAACATTAGACAACTTTACATGAACTTATAAAGAAAGTAAGTATCCCAGTAAACAATATTGACTCTAACATTAGACAACTTTACATGAACTTATAAAGAAAGTAAGTATCCCAGTAAACAATATTGACTCTAACATTAGACAACTTTACATGAACTTATAAATAAAGTAAGTATCCCAGTAAACAATATCGACTCTAACATTAGACAACTTTACATGAACTTATAAATAAAGTAAGTATCCCAGTAAACAATATCGACTCTAACATTAGACAACTTTACATGAACTTATAAATAAAGTAAGTATCCCAGTAAACAATTATTGACTCTAACATTAGACAACTTTACATGAACTTATAAAGAAAGTAAGTATCCCAGTAAACAATATCGACTCTAACATTAGACAACTTTACATGAACTTATAAAGAAAGTAAGTATTCCAGTAAACAATATCGACTCTAACATTAGACAACTTTACATGAACTTATAAAGAAAGTAAGTATCCCAGTAAACAATATCGACTCTAACATTAGACAACTTTACATGAACTTATAAAGAAAGTAAGTATCCCAGTAAACAATATTGACTCTAACATTAGACAACTTTACATGAACTTATAAAGAAAGTAAGTATCCCAGTAAACAATATTGACTCTAACATTAGACAACTTTACATGAACTTATAAAGAAAGTAAGTATCCCAGTAAACAATATCGACTCTAACATTAGACAACTTTACATGAACTTATAAATAAAGTAAGTATCCCAGTAAACAATATCGACTCTAACATTAGACAACTTTACATGAACTTATAAATAAAGTAAGTATTCCAGTAAACAATATTGACTCTAACATTAGACAACTTTACATGAACTTATAAAGAAAGTAAGTATCCCAGTAAACAATATCGACTCTAACATTAGACAACTTTACATGAACTTATAAATAAAGTAAGTATCCCAGTAAACAATTATTGACTCTAACATTAGACAACTTTACATGAACTTATAAATAAAGTAAGTATCCCAGTAAACAATTATTGACCCTAACATTAGACAACTTTACATGAACTTATAAATAAAGTAAGTATCCAAGTAAACAATATCGACTCTAACATTAGACAACTTTACATGAACTTATAAATAAAGTAAGTACTCCAGTAAACAATATTGACTCTAACATTAGACAACTTTACATGAACTTATAAATAAAGTAAGTACTCCAGTAAACAATATTGACTCTAACATTAGACAGCTTTACATGAACTTATAAATAAAGTAAGTATTCCAGTAAACAATTATTGACCCTAACATTAGACAACTTTACATGAACTTATAAATAAATTAAGTATCCCAGTATACAATATTGACCCTAACATTAGACAACTTTACATGAACTTATAAAGAAAATAAGTATTATTAAGTTTTGTTTTTTTTAACTCTGGGAATAACTTTCTTCTTCGTGCTGCAGTCATCTTTCAAAATCTTTTATCTTTGGAATGGATTTATATTATAGATTAACTTGAAATGCTTAAATACACAGTTAAAATACAGAGTCTAAATACAGAGTCTAAATACGGAGTCTAAATACACAGTCTAAATAATCAGTCTAAATATACAGTCTAAAAAACAGTATAACTACGCAGTCTAAAAACACAGTCTAACTACACAGTCTAACTACACAGTCTAACTACATAGTCTAAATACACAGTCTAAATGCACGGTCTAAATACACAGTCTAAATACACGGTTTATATAAAAGTCTAAATACACAGTCTAGATACGTTTTTGAAAAAGGCAGAAAACTACCAAGCAGTACTAAACACAAGGAAGTTTTTGAGTCTCAGTTAAATGCAATGCAATGGAATTGAATGTTTACCTCTTGCTATTGACCGCCTCAAGGGTTTATTTTATAAGAGGTCTTGGTTTTATTTCAACACGAAACTCACAAGAATTAAATGAAAAGGCTTCTTTTTACCAACCTAGATTTACTACAAACTGAATGAACTGCTTTTGGGTTTGTCTGTGTGTGTATCGTTTTTGTCCCTATTGACATGCAAATACTTCTTGATAGAAACTTCTACATGCTGTTACTTCTGTTTAAGCGGCATGTGAATAACGTTAAGTTACATCATAACAAAGTATTACTAGCTATTACTAGCTCAAAGCAAATATGGTTTCAAAAATCAATAAATTAACCCAATAGAGCTAAACATAATGAGTAAATCGGAAGATTTGTTTTTTTACTGAACTTAATGTAATCAGTGCTTCTTCGATTGATCATTTTGTTTAATAAAGATTCTAGTAGGTAATTTAAACAAAGTTTCCGATTGGCATAGTTTAAAAACAGTATGTTTCAACCCTCTTTCGTACTAATATGATATTTTATTTATGTTTAACACACGGCCTTCTAGTTGAACAAATAAACATAATTATGATTCCTAAATAAACACATGTCTTGTTGTTGAACATACGCCCACCTAGCTAAACACATGCCTCCTTGTTAAAAACATTTTAGCATAATATATGGCCTCCTAGTTAAACACAATATTTTTTACTTCAACACACGACATCTTTAACGCTAACTTGTATTTAAGCACAAGCGTTTTTATTTAAACAGAATGACTGTTACGTTAAACACCTGGTCTCCTATTCAAACGCATGGTCATCTAGTTTGGTCAAGAAAGAGACAAATTAAAATAATCTAACGATCTCTAGGCTAAAACAAAATTGATATTTTATTATCTATTTACAAGCTATCGCAATAGTATTTCAACATTTTAATTTGATGTTATATTTTGATTTTAGTTATAGATGTAATTACATACCATAAATAGAATACATACATGTAGAAAAATATTGTATAAATGTAGTATTCTTTCTTCTTGTTATCTTACAGCCGGCAGCTTTAGTTGCGTTCAGGCCAACTTTATCTTGGCCAGGGATGTCGGCTACTATATCATACAAGTCTATGTTCCCAGTGTTCTGATTGTCATTTTGTCTTGGGTGTCCTTCTGGTTAGATGTGGAGGCTATACCAGCCAGAATCTCGCTTGGTGTACTAACAGGTTATTCAATCATTTTTGGGAGGGAGTCAATTAAATTCATAAGTAATTTATTACAGACAAAATCGTTAGGACCAATTTGAATATATATCGGTACTTTGCATTTGAAGTAAATATGTTATATTGATGTATATAGTCTTTATTAAATGTTACATGATAAGTAAATTGTAAGAAATGTTTATTCTTTCTTCAGTGCTCACTATGACAACTCAAAGTTCTGGGGCAAGGGCATCTTTGCCCAGGGTGAGTTATGTCAAGGCTATTGACGTATGGATGGCTGCTTGCCTCTTTTTCGTGTTTGCCTCTCTCTTGGAGTTTGCATATATCAACGTTTTGGCAAGGAGGCGGGTCCCCTACAGATGTTTCAGCTCACCTGATTCTTTTGATAACTCTTCTGAAACAAATGCAGTGAGTGCAACTCACAATGTGTTCTACATCTAACAATGTGTTCTACATCTAACAATGTGTTCTACATATAACAATGTGTTCTACATCTACCAATGTGTTCTACATCTACCAATGTGTTCTACATCTAACAATGTGTTCTACATCTAACAATGTGTTCTACATCTAACAATGTGTTCTATATCTAACAATGTGTTCTACATCTAACAGTGTGTTCTACATCTAACAGTGTGTTCTAAATCTAACAATGTGTTCTACATCTAACAGTGTGTTCTACATCTAACAATGTGTTCTATATCTAACAATGTGTTCTACATCTAACAGTGTGTTCTACATCTAACAGTGTGTTCTAAATCTAACAATGTGTTCTAAATCTAACAATGTGTTCTACATCTAACAATGTGTTCTACATCTAACAATGTGTTCTACATCTAACAATGTGTTCTACATCTAACAATGTGTTCTACATCTAACAATGTGTTCTACATCTAACAATGTGTTCTATTTCTAACAATGTGTTCTACATCTAACAATGTGTTCTACATCTAGCAATGTGTTCTACATCTAACAATGTGTTCTACATCTAACAATGTGTTCTACATCTACCAATGTGTTCTACATCTAACAATGTGTTCTACATTTAACAATGTGTTCTACATCTAACAATGTGTTCTACATCTAACAATGTGTTCTACATCTAACAATGTGTTCTACATCTAACAATGTGTTCTACATCTAACAATGTGTTCTACATCTAACAATGTGTTCTACATCTAACAATGTGTTCTATATCTAACAATGTGTTCTACATCTAACAATGTGTTCTATATCTAACAATGTGTTCTACATCTAACAATGTGTTCTACATCTAACAATGTGTTCTACATCTAACAATGTGTTCTACATCTAACAATGTGTTGTACATCTAACAATGTGTTGTACATCTAACAATGTGTTCTACATCTACCAATGTGCTCTACATCTAACAATGTGTTCTACATCTACCAATGTGCTCTACATCTAACAATGTGTTCTACATCTACCAGTGTGTTCTATATCTAACAATGTGTTCTACATCTAACAATGTGTTCTACATCTAACAATGTGTTCTACATCTACCAATGTGTTCTATATCTAACAATGTGTTCTACATCTAACAATGTGTTCTACATCTACCAATGTGTTGTACATCTAACAATGTGTTTTTCATCTAACAATGTGTTCTACATCTAACAATGTGTTTTACATCTAACAATGTGTTCTACATCTATTAATGTGTTCTACATCTAACAATGTGTTCTACATCTAACAATGTGTTCTACATCTAACAATGTGTTCTACATCTACCAATGTGTTCTACATCTAACAATGTGTTCTATATCTAACAATGTGTTCTACATCTAACAATGTGTTCTACATCTACCAATGTGTTCTACATCTAACAATGTGTTGTACATCTAACAATGTGTTCTACATCTACCAATGTGTTCTATATCTAACAATGTGTTCTACATCTAACAATGTGTTCTACATCTAACAATGTGTTATACATCTACCAATGTGTTCTATATCTAACAATGTGTTCTACATCTAACAATGTGTTCTACATCTAACAATGTGTTCTACATCTAACAATGTGTTCTACATCTAACAATGTGTTCTACATCTAACAATGTGTTCTACATCTACCAATGTGTTGCACATCTAACAATGTGTTCTACATCTACCAATGTGTTCTACATCTAACAATGTGTTTTCTACATCTACCAATGTGTTCTACATCTAACAATGTGTTGTACATCTAACAATGTGTTCTACATCTAACAATTTGTTGTACATCTAACAATGTGTTCTACATCTAACAATGTGTTCTATATCTAACAATGTGTTCTACATCAACAATGTGTTCTACATCTACCAATGTGTTGTACATCTAACAATGTGTTCTACATCTACCAATGTGTTCTACATCTAACAATGTGTTCTACATCTACCAATGTGTTCTACATCTAACAATGTGTTCTACATCTAACAATGTGTTCTACATCTACCAATGTTTTCTAAATCTAATAATGTGTTCTATATCTAACAATGTGTTCTACATCTAACAATGTGTTCTACATCTACCAATGTGTTCTACATCTAACAATGTGTTCTACATCTACCAATGTGTTCTATAACTAACAAAGTGTTCTACATCTAACAATGTGTTCTACATCTAACAATGTGTTATACATCTACCAATGTGTTCTATATCTAACAATGTGTTCTACATCTAACAATGTGTTCTATATCTAACAATGTGTTCTACATCTAACAATGTGTTCTACATCTAACAATGTGTTCTACATCTACCAATGTGTTCTACATCTACCAATGTGTTCTACATCTAACAATGTGTTCTACATCTAACAATGTGTTCTACATCTAACAATGTGTTCTACATCTAACAATGTGTTCTACATCTAACAATGTGTTCTACATCTAACAATGTGTTCTACATCTAACAATGTGTTCTATTTCTAACAATGTGTTCTACATCTAACAATGTGTTCTACATCTACCAATGTGTTCTACATCTAACAATGTGTTCTACATCTAACAATGTGTTCTACATCTACCAATGTGTTCTACATCTAACAATGTGTTCTACATTTAACAATGTGTTCTACATCTAACAATGTGTTCTACATCTAACAATGTGTTCTACATCTAACAATGTGTTCTACATCTAACAATGTGTTCTACATCTAACAATGTGTTCTACATCTAACAATGTGTTCTACATCTAACAATGTGTTCTATATCTAACAATGTGTTCTACATCTAACAATGTGTTCTATATCTAACAATGTGTTCTACATCTAACAATGTGTTCTACATCTAACAATGTGTTCTACATCTAACAATGTGTTCTACATCTAACAATGTGTTGTACATCTAACAATGTGTTGTACATCTAACAATGTGTTCTACATCTACCAATGTGCTCTACATCTAACAATGTGTTCTACATCTACCAATGTGTTCTATATCTAACAATGTGTTCTACATCTAACAATGTGTTCTACATCTAACAATGTGTTATACATCTACCAATGTGTTCTATATCTAACAATGTGTTCTACATCTAACAATGTGTTCTACATCTACCAATGTGTTGTACATCTAACAATGTGTTTTACATCTAACAATGTGTTCTACATCTAACAATGTGTTTTACATCTAACAATGTGTTCTACATCTATTAATGTGTTCTACATCTAACAATGTGTTCTACATCTAACAATGTGTTCTACATCTAACAATGTGTTCTACATCTACCAATGTGTTCTACATCTAACAATGTGTTCTATATCTAACAATGTGTTCTACATCTAACAATGTGTTCTACATCTACCAAGTTGTTCTACATCTAACAATGTGTTGTACATCTAACAATGTGTTCTACATCTAACAATGTGTTGTACATCTAACAATGTGTTCTACATCTAACAATGTGTTCTATATCTAACAATGTGTTCTACATCTAACAATGTGTTCTACATCTACCAATGTGTTGTACATCTAACAATGTGTTCTACATCTACCAATGTGTTCTACATCTACCAATGTGTTCTACATCTACCAATGTGTTCTACATCTAACAATGTGTTCTACATCTAACAATGTGTTCTACATCTAACAATGTGTTCTACATCTACCAATGTGTTCTACATCTAACAATGTGTTCTATATCTAACAATGTGTTCTACATCTAACAATGTGTTCTACATCTACCAATGTGTTCTACATCTAACAATGTGTTCTACATCTACCAATGTGTTCTATATCTTACAATGTGTTCTACATCTAACAATGTGTTCTACATCTAACAATGTGTTATACATCTACCAATGTGTTCTATATCTAACAATGTGTTCTACATCTAACAATGTGTTCTACATCTAACAATGTGTTCTACATCTAACAATGTGTTCTACATCTAACAATGTGTTGCACATCTAACAATGTGTTCTACATCTACCAATGTGTTCTACATCTACCAATGTGTTCTACATCTAACAATGTGTTCTACATCTACCAATGTGTTCTACATCTAACAATGTGTTGTACATCTAACAATGTGTTCTACATCTAACAATTTGTTGTACATCTAACAATGTGTTCTACATCTAACAATGTGTTCTATATCTAACAATGTGTTCTACATCAACAATGTGTTCTACATCTACCAATGTGTTGTACATCTAACAATGTGTTCTACATCTACCAATGTGTTCTACATCTAACAATGTGTTCTACATCTACCAATGTGTTCTACATCTAACAATGTGTTCTACATCTAACAATGTGTTCTACATCTACCAATGTTTTCTACATCTAACAATGTGTTCTATATCTAACAATGTGTTCTACATCTAACAATGTGTTCTACATCTACCAATGTGTTCTACATCTAACAATGTGTTCTACATCTACCAATGTGTTCTATAACTAACAAAGTGTTCTACATCTAACAATGTGTTCTACATCTAACAATGTGTTATACATCTACTAATGTGTTCTATATCTAACAATGTGTTCTACATCTAACAATGTGTTCTATATCTAACAATGTGTTCTACATCTAACAATGTGTTCTACATCTAACAATGTGTTCTACATCTACCAATGTGTTCTACATCTACCAATGTGTTCTACATCTACCAATGTGTTCTACATCTAACAATGTGTTATACATCTACCAATGTGTTCTACATCTAACAATGTGTTCTACATCTAACAATGTGTTCTACATCTAACAATATTTTATATATCTAACAATGTGTTCTACATCTAACAATATGTTCTACATCTAGCAATTTGTTCTAATCTACCAATCACATCAATAGTATTATTGACTTCCTATTCAACTTTCTAAACCTGCAGGCGACTGATCCAGAGAAAGTAGACAAACCAAATCTAACAAGAAAAGATTCTAAAGGACATCGGCTGTATGGGAAAATGGGAGCTCGATATATAGATAGGTAAATTAATATTAACTTTTACAGTAGCAACATTGTAAACAATAACAAACTTTACTTAAAACAACAAATTCACTTGCAATAATATTATCACTTACAATAACATCATCACTTACAATAAATCATCATTACAATAACATCATCACTCACAATAACATCATCCCTTACAATAACATGTGTAAATATTGAGTATATAATAGAAATAACATACATGATATAACATTCAAGATATCAAATGAATTTTTCTTTCAGAGTCTCCAGATATCTATTTCCTGTGGCGTTCATCATTTTCAACCTCGGCTATTGGCTGGTTTATTATTTAGCAGAAATGTAAACAAGTAAACATCAGTCAGCTATTGGCTGGTTTATTATTTAGCAGAAATGTAAACAAGTAAACATCAGTCAGCTATTGGCTGGTTTATTATTGAGCAGAAATGTAAACAAGTAAACATCAGTCAGCTATTGGCTGGTTTATTATTGAGCAGAAATGTAAACAAGTCAACATCAGTCAGCTATTGGCTGGTTTATTATTGAGCAGAAATGTAAACAAGTAAACATCAGTAAGCTATAGGGCGTTTGCAATCACGTGACAAAAAGCACGTGATTTTTGTTTACTTTGAGTAATGGTGTACAAGTAACAATGGCCGCTGTATTCATAAAGTTTCATATAGGCTCGAGCTTTTTTTAAATGATGATTTGTGTTTTAAGTCTTGTTAAGATTTAAGCTGTATTATTTCCGTTAAATAAAATAGGCCATTTTATTATTATCATACATAGATCATAGACGATGTGAGCATATTAGTGACTTGACTAGATAGCCTATTCACCAACACTATCACATGGCATCCCTATTACTATTAACAGCTATTAGCCATTAGCCTAGCCTACGAAACATTAAAACTGTAGGCCTATAAAGTGAAATTGAAAGTGTAACTAGGTCTAGCCGGCAATAGCCTAATCACATGAATCAATTAATCTACAGTACTACTATTTACCTCCTTATTTGTGAGTAGGATAGACAATATTCAGATGTGAATTTTGCATGATAAAGAAGTACTTCACCATTTTTGTACACCAATAGTGGCTTCTATTTACACGAATACGTCACTAAAAAAACCTAAGCCACGCCCATTGGGAACGCTCTATTGGCTGGTTTATTATTTAGCAGAAATCTAAACATGTCAACATTATTTAGTTACATGTACTCGATTGCATTCTTTATCTAAGATAAGTTAAGATAAGCACTGCAAAGTGGCAAGAAATTTATTTTCCTTTCTAACGTCTGCAAAAGAAATCAAATTGTTTCTAGCTTTTTGCTACAAAACATTTATTTGTGTTTCTAATGTCTGCAAAAGACATTTATTTGTGTGTTTCTAAATTTTGATACAAACATTTTATTTGTGTCTTTTGATCGTCTGCTAGACTGGCAACGACCAATGAACAAATATACAAATATCATTCCTCTGCTGAATGAATGGGAAACAATTGTTTGTTTTTTAATCATGAACCAGCACAAATATCTTTATGTAGCAATAAGAAAATTGTCAGCTAATAAATAAAACAATTTTGCAATCTATTTTTATAAGATATAAATTCAAGTTAATGTGTGCAATTTTTTAAAATATTTTCACAAACTACAACGGCCTAATTAAACAGACACACTATTACGTGATTGTTTCATCCAATGAAGTAAAATTACTTCCCAGTACTCTTGAATTGGGTGAAATATTTTTTTTAAATATAGCATTGTATATTTTTCAATTAGACATAGTCTAGTTTTGTTGAAAGGATTCTTAAATATAGCATTGTATATTTTTCAATTAGACATAGTCTAGTTTTATTGAAAGGATTCTTAAATATAGCATTGTATATTTTTCAATTAGACATAGTCTAGTTTTCATTGAAAGGATTCCTAAATATAGCATTGTATATTTTTCAATTAGACATAGTCTAGTTTTCATTGAAAGGATTCTTAAATATAGCATTGTATATTTTTCAATTAGACATAGTGTAATTTTCATTGAAAGGATTCTTAAATATAGCATTGTATTTTTTTCAATTAGACATAGTCTAGTTTTCATTGAAAGGATTCTTAAATATAGCATTGTATTTTTTTCAATTAGACATAGTCTAGTTTTCATTAAAAAGGATTCTTAAATATAGCATTGTATATTTTTCAATTAAGCTTAGACATAGTGTAATTTTCATTGAAAGGATTCTTAAATATAGCATTGTATTTTTTTCAATTAGACATAGTCTAGTTTTCATTGAAAGGATTCCTAGAGTATTGATTACTTAAATACACTGAAAAACTAGTAATCAGGTCAAACTTTGACCCTGTGAAATTGAATGAAATTGTTATACAATGTTCATTTTTCATTTCTGAACTTTTTCTCCGCCATTGTGAAGCAGTTAAAGTAATGACATGTCAGATTACTTTATGTAACTTGCTGTACCATTCTGTCACAGGCAGTCACTGGCTGTTTGATGTTATGAAACTGTATTTGTACACAGGGCCTTCGAGAGAAGAAAAAGATGCCGGTACGAGATCACACACACATTTTTTTCTAACACTAGTCATATCTAGATGATTTATTTGTAATACATACGTTTGAAAAATCAGGAATCTTTTTAAAGGTCTGTGGACTTGTGAAACTGTCATAAGTGTTACCATTTACAATTACAGTCACAGGTGTTTGATGTTATGAAACTGTATTTGTACATACATACTATATGTAAACAGTATATGGAGTGTTTATTCATTCCATTGCACAGTGCAAACAGTTAACATTTTGTAAGTGTGTTGAGTCTCGACACAATTTCATATGTGTGCATTTTCCATATCATTAAATTAGTTTTTTTCTACACAATGCACTGTAAAATGTATTGCCTGACATAACGCACGAGAACACTGTTTCAATTGTTTTTATTTAGTTAAATGTATATATGAAATTTATATGTTTATGTCTATGTATTTACATTCTCCTGTGATTGATATTTATATTTATGTATTTACAGTTTCATATGAATCATTAATGTAACACTCACCATCCCTCCCCGTTATCCCCCTCACAACTTTCCCACAAACTTAATCTTTTGATCTCCCCCCTCCCTTCCTCTCCTCTGGACGGACTCCAGGCGTCGAAGGTTACATCACTTCACATGCCTCCCCGTGTCTCCGGTCACTCTGAAGGGGGGGGGGAGTAGGCTACATGGAAGCCGCAAACACCAAGTATCCAGCGGGGTGCTTGGTAAATATGGTAAAGTTAAATTCTGCAACGGTATTTTCGGAAAGGTATTTTTGGCATTTGTAAATTCGTCATCGGCAAATTCGGCAAAACTTGCAAAGCCGTAAAATTGACAACGGTAAAATTAGCAACCTTACAATATCTACTCTTTTTATTGAAAATGGTGTTAGGATCACACTATTGTCTACTAAAAGAAGTTCATGTCTTGAGACAAAGTTGACTCCGTGGAAGATTAAGTTAATATGGGGTCCCTTAAGTAAAGTACCAGGGATACTTGCAAAGAACATTTTTTATTTACTTGTATTAAAGACTCGTTCTAAACAGAAATGTTATCCATTGGTGAATTGTAGCACTCACTTCTCTAGCCCGCTTTTTGTGTATTTAGAAATAAACGTTCTAGTGTAGAGGTGGGAGTAGAGACACATTGACAAATGTAAATCTATTTGTGGATGCATATATATTATGTCTATTTTGTTTGCAGCACCCTATCACACTAACTAATTATGATTTATTAATAGGTTTCTAAACGATTAATACAATTTTATTAACTTTAACATTATATTTGACATTATGGACACAAATGCAAATTTTAGTAATTTGTTAACAAGATTTTACATTTTTTATACTAAAATTATCTATCAATTATTTTAATTTAGACTCAATCGACTATATTGTCACTACAATTACCGGTTTTAATTTCCAATGTAATGTGTGTAAGTGATAGCAATTTTGCCAATATTCTTAAACTTTTCACAAAATTAATCATAACGGTACATGAAATTGTGTAAATATCTAACTGAATAAAAACAAAGACTTTATTCTACATGCCCTGGAGGGATGCATAATATCAGTTGCCGGGCCGCATGTAGCCCGCGGGTTGTAGTTTGCCAACCCCTGTTATATTGAATAGAATTTAACGTTATATTGTATCCTTCTCTATATGGCTACTCCGTTCGGACACAGCCATATTAAGTACGTAAGTAATAAACACTGGCATGTTTAGATCGTAAGGGAAACATCGCAAACGTGCAATCACATAGCTTACATTACAATCCTCCTACCCAATACATCTAGCAAAAAACGAACATAGCCCCCACTCCCCTCTCCCGAACTCGAGATTTCCTTGACCGTTTACGTGAGAGGGGATTCAAGAGTTACTTTGTCCAACTAGCGAGCTGTCACGGACAAATGTGTGAATCTGCATTAAGGTATTTAACTCTACGTGTTTAGACATTAGACAAGAAACGCAGACTTGGGCTATGGGTGGAAGAAAACAGTAAAAAAAAAAAAAGCAAAACATACAATGACTACTTGTTTTAATTGAAGTGCATGGTAGGATTAGTTAGACCTACAGTCTTGTCTACTATAAAGTTAATGACATTTAACGGGGTTGCCTCAGTGGGTGGTCAAGTTTACAAAAGATCCAAGCGGAAACTATTTACTTGTAGAAACAGCCTTTTTCTCATTTAATAATAATAGGCAAATCCTCTATGTACATTTGAATTAGTAATATTAAATGAGCCTAAGAAAATTCCTTGTGTTACTCCACGTTTTAAAGTTATTAGAGTTGATATAAAGTTATCTATATATATTAATTAGCTCGTGTGTGTGTGTGTTTAACCAATCAAATTGGTTTATTTAAAGACATGTGACCTTATTGTCTTATGTCTTAATTTTGTTATCCCTTATTTTTTCTAGCGTAGTGTTGTAGTTTGTTTGTTTTTTTTTTTGTTGTTTTTTAACAATGAACAATGAACAATATTTTATTTTGCCACAAAGTACATCAGTTCCATAAAGGCATAATCAAAAACATAATTAGAATATTCTAACATTAGTAAATAATAGTAAAAGTTACCGAAATAATAAAATTAATAATAATAGATTCATTTTAAGGTATCAAGAAAAGAGAATACCAACATAGAAATACAGTATAGACATAGTAACATAGTTCATGAAAACAATTATAGTTTAATAAAAGGTGTTCTAAAATGAAAGTTGTTAATACATGTTAATATATTTAACCCTTTATAATCTTTTTTCATTTTTGGTTAATTTTTAAAAAAAATTTTAAAATACTATTTTTGCAAATATGCTTAGTTTCTTAAGTTCTTTCAGAGAACTAGTATTGAGCAGTTCGGACATTTTGTCTACATTTGGTCTGTTAAAATAATATTTTTTTATATATAATCTCCGTTGGGCATTGAAATGCTCACATTGGAGTAAATAGTGAAAACCATCTCCTATATCTTTTAGGCAAAGGGGACATACTCTTAAATTATAATCTATTTTGGAGTGGCGTAGTGGTTAGCTTCTTCGACTGCCATGCGGGCGACCTGGGTTCGATTACCCACAGATCGCTTTATTTTTTTTTCTACGTTTTACATTTCCATTTTTTAAGATTGTAAGGATTATATGACTTAGGCCTATAAAACGTTTTCAGTAAAAAAAAATCTAATAATGATAATTTTGACGCACTCGGAAGACGGGTGATTGATTAACATCCACATGACATGGATAGTACTTTTGTTTAAAAAAAGACATGCTTTTTTAATCCTATTACAATATTTATTGTATTATTATAGCTTTCTGTTCATTGTAGTTAATACATTTTTTATCTGTAGATTTAGGTTTAAGTCTATGTAGGCTATTTTTCCACCGAGCGACGCCTGGCAATTTAGCTTTTGGCTTAATAAAAATACTTTTTAACCCCATTATAATATTTTTTTTAAATTACTTTCCTAAATGTTTTTAGTGAATTAAAATTATATTTTTTTAATTATTATATCCAGACTAGGTCTATATCTTTCCTTTCGTTGTATTTTATAAAATATTTATTTGTAGCTTATACAGGCCCATAAATTGGTCCCCGTGCAACGCCGGGGAATTTAGCTTGTTATTAAGTATTAATGAAAACAGTTGTTTTTTTCATATCATTGGTTTAAACTTATTTTAAAGGTCTAAAGATGAAAACAAATATTTATGAACTGGTGAAATTTAGCTTAAATGTTGTATCTTTTATTCAATTTTTTAATACCATTCATTTGGATTTTAACAATGTTCTAATGTTTAATCGTTGCATTGCGGGTGCTTTTTGAATGCAATTTAGTTACATTAAACTTTAAAAATAAATATTCTTCTTGTTTGCAGAGGTTTTTTTTAATATCCAAAAATTCATTTCTTTTTTTTTTCACATTTGAATTTTGATTCCGATAATTCATTTTTGTTTTAAATAATGTGTCTTTATCCATTTCCGTATTCTATTAGCTGCAGTGTTGGCAAAGAATCGGTGTAGCAAGTATCTTTTTTAAACCGGTCAAAACTAATCCGATGTTCTCAGATTTTTCAATGAAACATAATAATTTAATAATCAACATAATTTACTAATGCTGTAATATTCAGAAGGAACAATACTTTAAATAATTTAATAACAGCATAATTGAGCTGTATTCATATATATATATTGGGGGCTCTGAGCTAATTACTTCATATAAAATAACAACGGCTTAGTAAAGTCATCTATCTCATCAATAATGAACAATTTAATGAACTGGCTAGTCTACACTATTATCTAGAACATTATGTTGAAAAGGATCTAACCAGGACAATAAATAATTTCTATATTTCAGTATATACGACAGTGCTGATGACCACTGGTGTATTACTGAAGCAACATCGAACAGCTGATTGATAAGTCATTAATTATCACGTTGATAGTCAGTGGTGTTGTAATAATCAAAGTAGAACCCGCCTAATTACCTAATATTATATTGTTTAAATCATAATTATACAATAATTTATACATTTTAACTGTTCCCAGCGGGATATGCGCTACAAAAGTATTATTATTATGTTTGGTTATCTTCCATAAAAATCTTAATTTTTATTTAAACAAATATATGGTACAGGCCAATATTTTATTAATTAGGCGGAATAATTCCTTTTTAATTATTGGCCAGAATAAACAGGAGGTTTTCGAAAATATAATTTGGAATACAATTAGACCTCAACAAGCCGAATAACCCAATAACATTTATTTGAAAAATAATTAAAATAAATAATTTTTCAACTGAATATTTTCTCCTTATTACTAAAGAAGTTTTTTTTTATTATATGGTAATGAGCTCATTGCACTACTTTGTAATCTATAATAACATTATATGCATCACTAGTCTTATTTTAACGAACCCAAGTGAATTTTATCCCATATAGAGCATGTGCAATAGGCGTGGCTTAGGTTTCTGGGTCACGTAGCCTAACTATGTAAATAGAAGCCATGATGGAGACATGGTGGAATAAAATTGTTCTTTACCATGTTTATTTTACACCCAAAATATAAGGAATCGGTTTCCATAAATCTTGATATTTAATTGTGATACTAATCCGTAGTAGTTCGTCGCCCTCAAAGTAAACAAGATTTGAGGCTTTTATAGTTTTTCAATAGATCTTGTGAAACATTTCACAGCCTACCTTATGCTTTACTTTTAGATAGTAGCCTTAGTTACGATAGGTAACTTTCGACAATCGACATCTTCAATTAATACTCTGCACTTAAGAAGCCTATTCCATTCATTTGGATAACACCAAGTCCTCTACTTCCGGTTTAGTAGATTAAAATCGAAAGTTGTATACGGCGGAAACCCTTAATGCAATCGTAGGAGCTTAGAAGTCATTTAAGACAACCTTATAGAGCGTTCTCAGTAGGCGGAGCTTAAGTTTTTTTGTGTACATTTAGTGACGTATTTGTGTAAATATAGAACCCACTTGAGGTACAAACATAACGTGGTGAAAGTAAATTACTTCTTTATCATGCAAAATTCACATCTGAATATTGGCTATCCTACTCAAAAATAAGGAGGTAAATAGTAGTACTGTAGATTAATGGATTAATGTGATTAGGCTAGGGCCGGCTAGACCTATTTACACTTTCAATTTCACTTTATAGGCCTACACTTTTAATGTTTCGTAGGCTAGGCTACGATGTCAAGTGATATTGTTGGTGAATAGGCTATCTAGTCAAGTAACTATTAGGCTCACATCGTCTATGATCTATGTCTATGATAATAATAAAATAGCCTATTTTATTTAACATACATAATACAGCTTAAATCTTAATAAGACTTAAAACACAACACAGCATTTAAAAAAAGCTCGAGCCTTTATGAAACTTAATTAATACAGCGGCCATATTTAATTGTACACCATTACTCAAAGTAAACACAAATCACGTGCTTTTTGTCACGGGTTTGCTAACGCCCTATTGGTTGCGCACGAAAAAAAAAAGAACATTAAAATTTATTATATAAGCTCTAAAAATAGAGCAAGCGGTCCATCTTAATATAGTCTTTGATTCTACATCCACGTGAACATTTGACAATAAGAATCGTTTATTCCCGAAATATTTTTAAAATTTTGCATCTTTAGTTTATACAAAATCATATGGACCATACATTTAACCCTTACAGTCCCGAGCGCGGTGATAGCGGAACTGAAGGCAGCATAGATAGAAGTAGGTCGGTACGGGAAGGGTTAAAACTATCTAGAATTATCAATAGTCAAAAGCAAGAGACAATAGTTTAAAAAAACAACTAGGCCTACTAAAGAGTCCATGGCGTAGAAACATTTAGAATGAATGATTTAGCTAAACTACGCGTGGTTCAAATTGCATCTAATAAAATGTTCTATATTTGGCATTCAATTCTAAATTTAAACTTGTGATTTTCCCCATTAGACGTAGTGCAGAACCAACTTGACACTTACTGTAATTACTTCCTCTTCCGGCTGGACAAATTTGAGTTACTCTGTCAACT
This sequence comes from Anisus vortex, assembly GCA_949126835.1. Taxonomy (NCBI): domain Eukaryota; kingdom Metazoa; phylum Mollusca; class Gastropoda; family Planorbidae; genus Anisus; species Anisus vortex. The sequence goes on along the minus strand of OX421502.1, from coordinate 2,289,267 downwards.
TATTCCGAAATTTCTGACATTTGTATCTAAACATTTTATTTCCGTTTTGTAAAAGTAATATTTATGAAATTTCAGCAGCTGGTGTTGTGTGTAGCAGACATTAAAATGGATCGGACGTTGACTTCAATTTGAATAACTATAAGCAACCATTGATAAAACGTGAAAATACTAGGACATAGTCTGATATAGAGCTGTCAATGCTGTTGTTATTTGCAAGGTAACAACACTAAGTTGAATTAGAAATAACACTAATAAATGTAAACTCCAGAGTTCTAGGCTACATAAATGGTTACCATAAATTTTAATGATGATTTGCATAAATGTTAATTACATAAATTGATATACATAAATGATGATTTACAGTATTGATCCGCAAACAAAACTTTAGTTCATTTTTATGAATACAGAGTAGAACTTTACTAAATTATCTGTCTTCTGTTTGGACCTATCAACTAAAGAAAACATTGATCTTTGTCCATCACCTTTGGGGCGGCCAATCATGATCATCTATAGGAGAGGGAAGGCTTATGTCTACGTTATAAGTAGTTCTAGTCTGACTGTCCAAAATTTTCTCTCAGTTTGTCCACTTTAAATAATCTGAAAGAATTCAACCTCAAATTAAATGATGGTCCATTAGAACTAAACTAGATTGACAGGGTTTTGTTTACATTGGGTGTGTTACTTACTTACTTACGCCTACGACCCTCTCGGGGCATAGGCCACCAACAAGGGTCTCCAGCCAGTCCAGTCCTGAGAGAGTATTTCCAACTGTCCCAAAGAATGACCTGATCTCTTGACGTTGGCATCCAGGTCACGGCGCCAGGTGTTACGGGTTCGGCCCTTCTTCCTCTTTCCTTGGGGTTTCCACGAAAGGGACTGCCAGGTGGTGTTGGAAGCTGGTTTTCGGAGTGTGTGCCCCAACCATCTCCATCTTTTTTGCATGATCTCCAGATCGTCAGACCCTTGCGACTCCAGAGCTAATCGTTACTGATCATGTCCGTCCAGCGTATATGCTTTATATATGATTATTCTTGTGTAAATAGTATTAAATGTGAATTGCAAATTGCAATGACCAAGAAAAAACAGATAGAAAGAATGAATATGACTATTTTATTTACAATACGCAAAAGAAACTAAGAATATTATTACGACACGCCTGTCCTTCATAAGAAATCCCAAGATGGGTTATCAATTCTTATTACAAAGGCGATATATCAGTGGTCATCTATGCACTGTCATATATGCCGCAATAGATAATTTTAGTATTTCACTGGTCAAGTCACTTTGGTATACTTTTCAAGTATTAATTCAATAAAAAATGTTAAATGACAAGCCAGCTTTTGTTATCTTTTAGTAGATAATTATTAAAAAGTAGATGACTGTAGAATAATGAGTACCGAATTGCAGACTGTATTATTTATATGGCTAGAGCCCCCATTCAGTGGATGAGATATTTATTTATTATGTTGTCTTGTAGATATAATTACTGCTTCAATTGGTAGTATCATTATTAGTTCATTTTGATATTAGTTTAGTGTTGTTTAGGTTGGTCCAAATTCAAATTATCCCCTGGCAATCTTTATAACATTGATAAGAGTTTTTTTTATTTATTCAGGTATATATTTATGTTGGCTCAAATACACAGCACGTATCGTGTTGTTATTGTGTAGTGTTGGCTATTACTATTGTAGTATAAATAAAACACACACAATACCGGAACGTGAAGAACTGATATAAATCGAGTTTTGTAAACAATCGAATTATTGGTTTAATCACAGAATTATCACATAAAATCCAAATAGACGAATGATATTTACACAAGTGGTTAAGAATAACATATTATCCAAAGAATAGAGAAGAGATATATTTAATAGGCTATGAATAGCATTGAAGCTACTGGTGAAACAATATTGAATTCTTTGTAGTATAAATCCGTAAGAATTATATTTCAGACCATAGAAAGATATGTCTTTACTTGTCGATAGATGCCAAAGAACTGATGTAATCTTTTTCTGATTAGTATGGGTCTATGATATGGGTCGATACGATACCATAACCGAACATAAGTAAATACACCGCATCATGGCTGATGTAAACAGATAATTTATAATAAAATACTGGCGTGCTATTGAATAATCGAGTACGATCGACAACAACGTTAAAATCGTCCATGTTGTCTGGTGACGTAGTTGGGAACAACCATTAGTATTGGTTGATGAAACAATTTCTATCATTACTACTCTAACCATTATGAACGATTAGTATTCATTTAATTACAATGTTACAATGTATAAATTTACGTTTCGTAACAATGTACTAAATATATATGAATTTATTAAAGCCCTTAGTTTAGAGCTAACAACACAGAAAATAGAGTTGTGAGTTGAAGGAAAATTTGTTTCAGTTATCATTACAGGTAAGATGGCTGCTACTCCAAATTTTAATATAGACAGGATGAAGGAAGACAATACGCCAACTTTGTCACAAGTTGACCCTACGTCGTAAGTAGTGCGTTTATAGAGATAATTATTTCAAACTGTTTTACTTGACATTAGGTCTACGTTTACAACGTAAAAAGACACAAATTGATATAGCTTTACATACATGGAAACAGCGATACACACAGAGACAGATAGATAGGTATATAGATTGAAATAGATACAAATATCTAGATAGATAAGTATAGCTATATAGATGTGTAGATTTAGATCGATAAATATATTTTTAAAAAACAAGCTAAATTCCCCGGCACATCCCGGGAAAAATTAACTATGCATGTATAAGTTAAAGAAAAACTACAATGAACAAAAAGATATTGGCTAGAAGTAATAATTTAAAAAAATTATTATTTACTGAAAACATTTAGGAAAGTAATTTTAAATAAATACTATCACCGGGTTAAAAATTGGCAAGTCTTTTTTATTAAACCTAAAGCTAAATTGCCCGGCGTTGCTCGGGGTAAAAATACATAGGCTTAAGTAGGTCTAAAGCTACAGATTTTAAAAAATTTATAAACTACAATGAACTTTAAAAATATAATTATTATTTATTTACTGAAAACATTTAAGAATGAAATTTAAAATAAATATTGTAATCGATTAAAAAATAGCATGTCCTATTATTTAACATAAAGTTAGGACTATCCCTGTGGAGGAGAATCAAACACCCACGTGCGTCTAAAATATAATTATTAGATTTTATTTATTGAAAACCTTTCAGGAAATTTTTTATTAAAATATCCTTAGGCTCCTATAATCTTTAAAAAAAAGTAATATTAATGGCAATTTTTTAAGACAATAGAAAGAAAAAAGTTTTTATCTGGGAATCGAACCCAGATAGCCCGCATGGCTGTCGAAGACGCTAACCACTACGCTAGGGAAACCGCATGCCAAATAAGGGATCACAAAAGCAAGATATGAGACAATAAAATCACGTGTCAATAAATAAACCAATTTTATTGGTTAGACACACACACAAGCTCATTTATATATATAGAGAGAGAGAGATACATAGATTTTGACAGCTACATACATTTTTGTTTTGCGAATTGAGCTATTACAATATCCAAAGAAATGTTTTTATCGGACAGATCTCCTGGTACAAAGCCCAAAGTTTTATGTCCAGCTGTACAAAGAACGCCAAGTAAATTACGACTACTTGCTGAAAGCTTTATTTTACCTGGCCTGGCTTCTGATGTTGATCAAATTGTAAGTTAACGAGCAATTCGCTCAGTCTTATTAATTCAATCAGTTAAATTTAATTCATTATTCGTAGATTATTCTTCAATGAACTTCAATGAAATAATTTGGTGAGAAGATGAGCAGGCAATAAGCCTATTCTCCCCAATATCTCTTTCAGACAATGCCAGTCTCTGTGGCAACGGCAGACAAGATCATTTTGCACAATGCCAAGCCAGATTTCTCCTAAGTAATGTCAGATACAAAGTAGAGTACCTGGGTAGACTATGGGGCACTCACCAGATCTGCAACAAATATTGACATTAACCTGTATCTAGACCTGGCAACAAATCTTGACATTAACCTGTATCTAGACCTGGCAACAAACCCTGACATTAACCTGTGTCTAGACCTGGCAACAAATATTGACATTAACCTGTATCTAGACCTGGCAACAAATCTTGACATTAACCTGTATCTAGACCTGGCAACAAATCCTGACATTAACCTGTATCTAGACCTGGCAACAAATACTGACATTAACCTGTCTCTAGACCTGGCAACAAATCTGACATTAACCTGTATCCAGACCTATGATCTTCAGCAGGGTAATTCAAACGCCACTTTTCCCCACTCCCCTCACCCCAAACGTTCTTCCCCAATGACGAGCGACAATGTCAAACTAACGCTGTAGAGATCAGTATGTATTGTTGTATAAATTACAACCACGTGTTGTGTAATATCTGTGACTTGCATTTCTCAGGTTCTGTTTCTGCCAGTGTCAGAAGAAGATAATTCACCACGCTTACTACATGAACGTGAGAAGTGGGGCTCGGGACTTGAGTATCTTTTGTCTTGTATTGGCTTTGCCGTCGGACTCGGCAACATTTGGAGGTTTCCCTATCTGTGTTATAAGAGCGGGGGCGGTAAGGAAAGACACCAGACTGCTATTTCTCTAAAAGAGTTTACTGGATATATGTATTCCCCTTTAAGTAACATACACACGCCTTAATTATTTTAATAGCTTACTTCTAACAGTTAATGTACCTATACCTTTGCAAGCTCTTCTTAATTCCATCTTTACGTACAAAAATAATTCCAGCCTCCACACTCTCAGAAAATCAATGTATTATTTTGACGAACATACAATTCAGAGACAATATATTTATAACAAGATTTAATTAGTTTTTACATTGAATTCATAAAACTTAGTCACATAAATCCTAAAAATTACTTTTACTTCTCCACTAGCCAAGCCATTAGACTTCTTTAACCACTTTAGTCCTTCCTCTAAATGTATACAATCGCACGACCACAGTGTCAGCAGTAGAACGAGTTCACTACAATCGCACGACCACAGTGTCAGCAGTAGAACGAGTTCACTTATTCTTTTCTTTCCTTTTTGATGATTTCCGTGTTGTGGGCTCGTTTTTATGATAACTTGTTTTTATGATAACTTGTTTTTATGATAACTTGTTTTAATGATAACTTGTTTTAATGATAACTTATTTTCGGGCCCCGTTGGTTCTAAAATATCATCACAACATTAAACAGTAGGCCTACATTGAATACATTTTACGAATCTCCAAACTGAAAGAATTAATGAATCCGCTGTCCGTAACACTGGAAAATACTTAGGAAAATACAAACATTATATCTTATACATTACAGACGCTCCTTCTATAAAGAAGATTATTGCGTCCTACGCTCATCCGTGGTCCGAGTCTAGTCTTGCATTTTTATTAATGTTTTAAATGATGTTAAGTTACTGGTTTTCCTGGTCATCTCATGTCTCTTCACAGGCTACTCACATCCTAAACTTCCGACTTCCATGTATCTACTCTCTACTCTCACTAACCCTGCAACTCAACTTCCGATTAACTCTACACTCCAGTCGTCCCCTTTCCAATCTATTCATTACAATCCGATGTGGTTTTGACATCAATCTCACTTTTATACAAATTAGTGCTGGTCTTCTGTGGTGAGAACATGTCGTGCGCGGTTTCGTATATGGGGGGGCAGGCTTGGAGCACACGTTCTGTTTTCTCAGGAGACATCCTGCTTGGGCGCAAATTTTACTGGTTTTAACCCTTCCCGTACCGACCTACTTCTATCTATGCTGCCTTCAGTTACGCTATATACGCGCCCGGGACTATAAGGGTTAATATATAATGAACTAAAAAATGTATGTCCTAACAGTTAAAATTCAGTATTTTCTTCTCCACAGGAGCATTTTTGATTCCCTACTTTAGTTTTCTTATCTTGTGTGGTTTTCCTTTGTTTTATTTGGAGACTGCTTATGGTCAATTTGCTAGTCTCAGCCCCATTACAGTCTGGAGAATAAGTCCACTTTTCAAAGGTATATCTATCATAATAGACACGTTGGTTGCTATGGTTTTTTTATAATCTTAAATATCATTGTATGTCAAGATCTATTTAAACTTTTTTTTATGTCTTCGTAATAAGGAGTTTAACATAAGTATGGTAATGTGTAGCAATATATTGCGTTGTATAAAACTCTTTAATTTTAATTAAAAGATGTTAGATCGTTGTTTGTTATATTGAATACATATATTGATAAACAATTATGGAGTAAATAGATAATGCGAATATAAATAAACACACAGATAGGCAGGAAACCAAGTAGGCATTCTACAAGATAGGTACGCAGGTAGGCTACGGGGTATGTAGGCAGGTGGATGTACGACAGTCCACTAGAAAGGTAGATAAAATGGTCCGTCGATGGACGAATGGACAGACAGGTAGACAGACAGACATGCAGATAGTTAAATTAGATAGTAAGATAGACCGATACAATTTGTAATTCATGTTAATAAAAAAATATATAATTATGATGGTGTATCCCTGTTTTTATCGTGAATAACCAACACACAACCCTATGTTAGGTATTGGCTACGGGATGGTGACTATATGTGCCATTGTGTGTATCTACTACAATGTAATCATCGCCTGGACATTCTACTACATCTATAAGACAATGAATGATACATTACCGTGGACAACGTGTACCAATACATGGAACTCAAAGCGATGTGTGGCCAGTATAGAAGACAAGTTCAAAAACCATAACTTGACCGCCGGAAATGGCTCACAACTCTTCACGGCCAGTTTGGAATTCTGGGAGTATGTTAGTGTTTGATTGGTCACTTTGTTTCATTTGATGTGTGATTGGTCAGTTTAAAAATAATATCACATTTAGGTGATTTATGGCAAGTATTTTTGTAAAGTATATTGCTGGAAATTTTTAAAATTAGACTATGTCATTATACATTGTTTGAAATTGTTAAAATTGTGTCATTCATGGCGTGTTTGTCAATTATATTGAGTCATTTATCTTATCTGTATTTTATGTTCTGTGTAATTTATTGTTCATGTCATTTATGATAGGTCTGTGTCGTTTATGTTCTATGTCATTTATGTTCTATTTCAATTATGTTCTATGTTATTATGTTCTGTCATGTATGTCTTATGTCATGTATGCTCTATGTCATGTATGCTCTATATTTTATGTATGATATATGTCATTTATGCTCTTCATTCACTTGTACTAAGTGGTATGTTTGTGAAAGGGGTATAGGGGAGGTTGCAGTTTGTTGACACTATAGGACTGCGCCAGGCTGCCTTTCTTTGTTACTAATTAGGCTACTTATCACGAAAATTAATGATACCCAATAGTCACATTAATCAAAGGCACCCACGAATACAATATTATTTAATAATTATGGAAGTAAGAAATGTCAGCTAGCAGAATGACCGCTTTTTGGAAAGTAAGTAACTGAACAAAATAACCTTGATGTAAATCAATGAGCATTTAACTACACGTCTTTTTGTGGTGAATACTGGGAGGAAACATTATATATTCAATGTACTTTGATTGAAATTATTGGATTACTAAACAAAGTCAGAATTAATTGTCTAAAGTAAATGTTTTTTTCCAAATAAATGGATACATACAAAACAAACACACATACTTTTTACCTGTGTATGTATATTTTTTGTAAAACATTATACCTGTGTATGCTCAAGGTGCCAGGCGTAGAAAGAAAAACATTTGCAGCTCGCTCCTACAGCGTCGTAGCACCTCTGTAGGGGAATGAACTCCCAAACAAAATCAAACAAGCTGACAATATAGACATTTTAAAAACAAAACTAAAAACACACTTTTTCGATTTATTTTAATAACAGATGGTCAATGTAAAGCGCATTCGAAGACTTTGTTATGAATAGCGCTATATAAATATGTAATTTGTATTTGTATATTTTTTTCCTATCACATTATAACTTTGTATGTATACATTTGTAGCACATTCATTCTTTTACTAAAACAGAAGAAATGTGTTGGACCAAAGCAAAGGGATTGAAAACATCGGAGAAATTCGATGGCCATTATTTTGGTGCCTTATCGTGTCGTGGTTCCTTGTATTCTTATGTCTCAGTAAAGGAATACAATCATCCGGAAAGGTAATACTCCATTAATACTCCATTAGATATGTTAATGAACTCGGTATAATTGTATTAGATAGGGGAGAGGGGGGCACGTTGATAAACATTTTACATTTTTGTGCATTAATTGCAAACCATTTTATTTAGAGTGGATATAAATACTTTTATTTGTTCCCCTATTTATCCTGCATCTTTTTATCTACAAATTGTATTCATTTGAACATATTTAAACAAAATATAGCTCTAAAAGCAATGTAAAATAATTTGTATCAACTTGCCCCGCGCAGGGGTAAGATGATAAACACTATGGGGCAAGGTGATACATTGAATAAGATTTATTAATTACACTAATACAGTGACAATTTAACAAAGTAAATAACCCAAAACAATTTTTTTTTTTAATTTTATTATTTAGAACAATTTTGGTCAATAAAACTTCTATCGTAACCCCATGTTGGGACTTTCTTTTACATCTTCGCACCATCTGAAATTAAAAACATTAAAAAAAAATATCCCTGGTAATTTAATACAGTTAAACTAAATTTTAAAATCGCAATAATCGTAAAATAATATGATAAATAATAGTTAAATAGTAATGTATTTAATTAAACCTTTTTATTAGATGCCTGTATAAGGCCTAAGCATTAAATTTAAACTCCTAGGCTAGTTCTAATAAATAGGAATAACACTAGCTAGACATCAAAAGTAAAGCAAAATAAATGAAACTGATTTAAATGTAAGCTAAACTCAATGAACCTAACACTCTAATTAAATATAAATACATTATTGTAAAAAATAAATATTACTCTATGTTTAAATGCTTCTCCAAAGGGGTAAATAGGTAACCGGATATTGTATCATTGTGCCCCGAAACGGCTGTATCAACGTGCCCCGATACACACCATTGCTTTAATTCGATTACATTAAAAACAAAACGCAAATAACACAATCGTATTTTAAATAAAAGAATTCAGGAATCCCCATTTAACCTAAATAAAAAGATGATAAAATAAAAGTACTTACCGTTTCTGTGAAATCTCTTACGTAATTGTAAGTCAATATTTTTCAAAAGTCGCTCAAATTTCAATTTTCCTCACAGTATTATCAATGTTGATACGAGCGAAGCCATTTTTATATCGAAAGTAGGGGAAGTAGAAAGCTATTTCCCGTACTAACTCTTCTGCGCATACGTAGTATAATAGCTGTAAAAAACAATTTGTATCAACCTGCCCCCGTATCAACCTGCCCCCCTCTCCCCTATGCTAATTAACTCAATATGACTATATTAGATATGTTAATGAACTCGGTATGACTATATTAGATATGTTAATGAACTCGGTATGAATGTTTTAGATATGTTAATGAACTCAATATGACTATATTAGATATGTTAATGCACTAGGTATGAATTTATTAGATATGTTAATGAACTAGGTATGAATGTATTAGATATGTTAATGAACTCGGTATGACTGTATTAGATATGTTAATGAACTAGGTATGAATGTTTTAGATATGTTAATGAGCTCGGTATGACTGTATTAGATATGTTAATGAACTCGTTATGTCTGTATTAGATATGTTAATGAACTCGGTAAGAATGTTTTAGATATGTTAATGAACTCGGTAAGAATGTATTAGATATGTTAATGAGCTCGGTATGACTGTATTAGATATGTTAATGAACTCGTTATGTCTGTATTAGATATGTTAATGAACTCTGTGTGACTGTATTAGATATGTTAATGAACTCGGTGTGACTGTATTAGATATGTTAATGAACTCGGTAAGAATGTTTTAGATATGTTAATGAACTCGGTATGACTGCATTGGATATGTTAATGAACTCGGTAAGAATGTTTTAGATATGTTAATGAACTCTGTGTGACTGTATTGGATATGTTAATGAACTCGGTAAGAATGTATTAGATATGTTAATGAACTCGGTATGAATGTATTAGATATGTTAATGAACTCGGTATGAATGTTTTAGATATGTTAATGAACTCAATATGACTATATTAGATATGTTAATGCACTAGGTATGAATTTATTAGATATGTTAATGAACTAGGTATGAATGTATTAGATATGTTAATGAACTCGGTATGACTGTATTAGATATGTTAATGAACTCGGTATGAATGTATTAGATATGTTAATGAACTCGGTATGAATGTATTAGATATGTTAACGAACTCGGTATGAATGTATTAGATATGTTAATGAGCTCGGTATGACTGTATTAGATATGTTAATGAACTCGTTATGTCTGTATTAGATATGTTAATGAACTCTGTGTGACTGTATTAGATATGTTAATGAACTCGGTGTGACTGTATTAGATATGTTAATGAACTCGGTAAGAATGTTTTAGATATGTTAATGAACTCGGTATGACTGCATTGGATATGTTAATGAACTCGGTAAGAATGTTTTAGATATGTTAATGAACTCTGTGTGACTGTATTGGATATGTTAATGAACTCGATAAGAATGTTTTAGATATGTTAATGAACTCGGTATGACTGTATTTGATATGTTAATGAACTCGGTAAGAATGTTTTAGATATGTTAATGAACTCGGTATGACTGTATTGGATATGTTAATGAACTCGGTAAGAATGTTTTAGATATGTTAATGAACTCGGTATGACTGTATTAGATATGTTAATGAACTCGGTAAGAATGTATTAGATATGTTAATGAACTCGGTATGAATGTATTAGATATGTTAATGAACTCGGTATGAATGTTTTAGATATGTTAATGAACTCAATATGACTATATTAGATATGTTAATGCACTAGGTATGAATTTATTAGATATGTTAATGAACTAGGTATGAATGTATTAGATATGTTAATGAACTCGGTATGAATGTATTAGATATGTTAATGAACTCGGTATGAATGTATTAGATATGTTAATGAACTCGGTATGAATGTATTAGATATGTTAATGAACTCGGTATGTCTGTATTAGATATGTTAATGACCTCGGTATGACTGTATTAGATATGTTAATAAACTCGGTATGACTGTATTAGATACTAGATACCGGTAACATTAGTGTAGACCGTAGACTTACTAAATTAAATACTAAACCAATATTTACCTAAAGATTTTCATTTTCTATTTCATTTATTCACTGTTGTTGGGATTATTTTTAAAGCGCTATAGACTTCATTGAACTATTTTTGTTAGATCATTTACCAACCTAATTTCTTAAGATATTTAAAATAAAAATACTCAAGAGAGACTTGTGATGAGGGGATTGTGTGGTGCAAAAGTTTCAGCTCGTCTACTCGAGGCGTGAGTATCCAAATTGTGGCTCTCTCCATTTACACTCGGCGCCCATCAAACTCTGGCTTTTTTTGTCTAAAATCCATGATGGCAGAGCTATTACCTTGGATTTTATCGAAATTTATATCACGATATTTATATTTCTTGGATGCAGTCAGTTCTCTTCATTCACTTAGGATGCATACACTGCAAAGTGATGTCAGACTGCCTCCAGATCAACCACAGGTGGGGGGTCATTGAGAATAAGAGTAAAGTAAGAAAAGGACACCTACTCAAGAGAAAGTAGGGGCTGAGTTAGTGAAACTTAACATGTTTTTCTTATCTTATCTTTCACTTTGCTCTGAAAGGTCGCACCTTAATGGGCCTCTGTTGAAACAGGAAGACCAGTACACCGAGAGCAAGGGTACATACGTGAAGGTTCCCATTCAGACAAGTAGGACAGGCCATATATAGAAAAGTCCAAAAGTGCTATAGATGAGACAGAATTTGGCAAATTTAGAAATTTAGGCGATCACCATCTCTAAGCAGGAGAGGCTATATTTTGTGCGTTACTGCTATTCACCTCCTCAATACATATATAAACATAAGCTTATACAATATTAAAGCAGTAAATCAACACAATCTTACCTTTAAAAGTCAAACACGTAAATCCACTTACGAAACGCTAAAGTCTTGGGTTGTAGCAGAGTATCCAACTGATATATCCACATAAAACGAATAAGAATGTATAAACTAAGTGCGTATCAACAGAAGTTTGTTCAGGCGTGTGCGGACTAAGTCTGAAGTGAGAAGTTAAAAAGGTGAATTAAAATAACCTTTCGCGGGTATTTATGGAGCTTGTAAAATCTTGACTCGTCTCTCCGTCAATCGCTAATACCAATCCAAGAATTTAGGGTGGGGTTTAATAACCAGTCAATTTTGAGAGCACTCTGCCCCGATCATCTGTCCAGATTAGTAAATAATATATTCGCTTTAAAGAGCGGTTATTTTGAGTCAGATTAAGAGTTCGTTCCCTTCTTTATACTTGCCGCTTCTTATCTATCTACATTAATACAATTAAAGCAAGCCGTCATCTTAACAACACATTTGAGAATCATTGACGGTGGGCCCCCTGGACCACTGTCCTTTAAATAAACATTAATGTCGATCAATCAAAATGAACCGAATCTCTCCTCCTATCCCTTTCCTCCGGTGGTACTATAAGGGAGATAAGCAACACCCGGCACCTTATTCGCATGACTGTTTTCTCGGTGCGCCTTTAATGAATGTCATTCTAGATTAAAATGGGAAAATATTATGCGGGCTAATCACAAATATCGCAGACTAATTATTATTAAGCAAATTAGTAGGACACATCGTCAAAAGGCTAGACAATTATGAAGTAATTTAGACTTACTATGTGAATTTCGATCAGAATAGCAATTTCAAACCAAAAAAAAAACTCTATACGTACACTATTTTACAAATACTTTAGCCTACACTTCGGACCAAACTGATCATATTCTATTTGCAATTAAATTTCCATTTAACCTTTTCCCAAATTATTAAAGACGATAGTTAAAATCTGAAAGTTAAATTCGCGTTAAATTGCACCTATGTGCCCATTTACAGATTGATAAAACACCTACTTATTTCCTCATTTACAGATTGATAAAACACCTACCTATATCCTTATTTACAGGTTGATTATACATCCAGGTATTTCCTCATTTACAGGTTGATAAAGCATCCACCTATTTCCTCATTTACAGGTTGTTAAAACCATAGACTATAATAAGATGGACTGCTTGTTCTATTTTTAGATCTTATATGTACTTTTTTTTTCGTGCGCAACCAATAAGGCTGTCTTAAATTACTTCTACGCTCCTCCTTGTTTCTTAAATGTTTCCGCTGTATAGAACTTTCGATTTTAATTTTAATTTTTCATTGAGAAAATCAAAGCGATTCAATAAAACGGAAGTGCAAAGTAATATACGATTCGGGAATTCCGAAAAGCAGTCTTTCGAGACATCATATAGCAGAAATACTAAAGCAAGCGGTCCATGTGTATTATAGTCTATGGTTAAAACATCTACCAATTTCCTCATTTACAGGTTGATAAAACCTGTTCTACCTATTTCCCAATTTACAGGATTTTAAAACATCCACCCCTTTCTTCATTTACAGGTTGATAAGACTTCCACTTATTTCCCTATTTACAGGTTGATAGATCATCTACCTATTTCCCAATTTACAGGTTGATAAAACATCTACCTTTTTCCCAATTTACAGGTTGATAAAACATCTACTTATTTCCCTATTTACAGGTTGATAAAACATCTACCTATTTCCCAATTTACAGGTTGATAAAACATCTACTTATTTCCCTATTTACAGGTTGATAGAACATCTACCTATTTCCCAATTTACAGGTTGATAAAACATCTACCTATTTCCCAATTTACAGGTTGATAAAACATCTACTTATTTCCCTATTTACAGGTTGATAAAACATCTACCTATTTCCCAATTTACAGGTTGATAAAACATCTACTTATTTCCCTATTTACAGGTTGATAAAACATCTACCTATTTCCCAATTTACAGGTTGATAAAACATCTACTTATTTCCCTATTTACAGGTTGATAAAACATCTACTTATTTCCCAATTTACAGGTTGATAAAACATCTACTTATTTCCCTATTTACAGGTTGATAAAACATCTACTTATTTCCCTATTTACAGGTTGATAAAACATCTACTTATTTCCCAATTTACAGGTTGATAAAACATCTACTTATTTCCCTATTTACAGGTTGATAAAACATCTACTTATTTCCCTATTTACAGGTTGATAAAACATCTACTTATTTCCCTATTTACAGGTTGATAAAACATCTACTTATTTCCCTATTTACAGGTTGCATATTTTACAGCTTTGTTTCCCTACATCGTCTTAACGGTTTTACTTGTTAGGGGCGTAACTCTGCCCGGAGCTGAGATTGGTATCAAGTTCTACCTTATACCAGACTGGTCCAAACTGTTAGACTTCAAAGTTTGGGGAGATGCAGCCGTGCAAATTTTCTACTCTGTTGGTATGGCCTGGGGTTCCCTCGTCACAATGGCCAGTTACAATAAGTTCAAACACAACGTTTTCAGGTCAAATAGAATGTATTGTTGTTGTGTTTTTATACTAGATAAATGTTTTTATTAATGAATCTTTCTATTTATTTATCTATTATTCTATCTCCCTCTAAGTATATATATACAATTGTATAGTTTCTCCGTCATTTTGACGGGCATTCCCACTAGTATATATATATATGTATATATATATATATAATGAATAATAATAATAATAATAATGAAGCTTATATAGCGCATATCCCGCAATCAGTTCTATGCGCTTAACAATTACATCTACAATTACAATTACAATTACAATTAACGATGATAACAATAACAGACAAATGTTTAAAAATGTAAGTGGGCTAGGAGTCAATAATAAACAGGTGAGTCTTGAGTCCGGTCTTGAAAATGTAAAAGTTCGAGCTTTGTCGCAGCTGGAGTGGCAGGGTGTTCCATGCGGAGGGGCCGGAGTAGGTGAAGGCCCGCTGACCAGCTGTCACGAGTTTTGTCCGCGGGATCGTCAAATTGAGTTTGTGAGCAGCCGATCGAAGTGGGCGTGGTTTTGTATATATTTCCAGACAGGAAATTAGATAATCCGGGGCAGAGTCATTGAGGCATTTATAGCATAGAGATGCGAGTTTATATAAAATCCTATTTTGAATAGGGAGCCAGTGCAGTGCATGTATATATTATCTTTAATGCTATTGAGAAATTTTACATAATAGCTTATCTATACCTATATTACTTGTAAGTTGTACTTTTTTTTTTTAATTGTTGAATTTAAGTCAATTAGAACTACTAAAGTTTTCTCGACATAAGTAAAGTTGAAGTAGGCCTGTTTTGAAATAATAGGGGGGGGGGGGGGACAAAAATGCTTTAAATAATAACATGGTAAACTATACACCGAGGAACTTCGGTATATGACTGTTGCGGAATGAATTCTACTGCTTGATATTCCTTGTCTAGAAGCGTTAAAATGTTCTTAACATACAACCTTTGTTTGGAATAGACCAACGACTCACATAAGTGTACGCGTTAGAGTCAAAATGAATCTATATACATCACGTAAACCATTGTTTACCTTTCTCGAGGCAAAGATACGACTGTCTACAAGGGTCTGGGCGTTAGTTGTAAACCATGTAGTAAATAAACAGAGGGTATATAAATGTGCATGTCTACTTCCTTTCTCATCTAAATGTATATTAAACTTGATAACCGTGATCAAGAAAGTTAAAGAGAAGAGCCAAGCAGTGAAGAAAATGGTTTTAAGATCATCATGGGAGGGAAATAAAAAATTTACATTTGACATGCATTTGTGGGACTTGGCAGCCGCAAACCTTATCCATAGAACAATGATATATAGAACTGGCATTCACGTAAAAATGGAAAAGGGAAGTTTTCTTTCCAACAAATAACAGCTCATAATCCTCACTTTTTTGTTAAACACCACCCTAGTCGACACGTGTATCTTCTCGGCAAGATATATTTAGATACAAGTTTCATTTACTTTGTGTCATTGCTTTTGAATTTAAGTTTAATCTTTTAATCCAGCAAAGCACATTATATTGGCAGAATATTGAGCCAATTTAGGGTCATTCGTGCAGCCCCATTAATTAGTGTTGTTAAGGAAGCAGTGTTTGAATTACTTCATGCAGCCCCATCAATGGGTATTATTCATTAGCATTACGATATAAATAAATCTTTTTGTTGTATTTTTTTTTGCTTGTAATAACGTGTTTAGTTTTAGGTAATTGTGTATAGTAGAAGACCAACGGTCAGGAACTAAGTGAAGGCGTATACTGGGGTTCTACTATGCAAACTGAAAAAAAAACACTTTTTTTCTAATGTAGCGTACTTCATTCCCCAGGGATGCTATTATAGTTCCAATAGTCAACTGTGGCACAAGTGTCTTTGCTGGCGTAGTCATCTTTTCAGTACTGGGCTACATGGCTCACACAACCAACACTGCTATTACTCAGGTAGTGGACCAGGGCCCCGGGCTTATATTTGTTGCCTACCCTGAAGCAATCAGCAAATTGCCGTTGCCTCAATTGTGGTCGGTGCTATTTTTTATGATGATCTTCACTGTAGGCATTGATAGTCAAGTGAGTTATTTCTATATAAAGGCTGTCAATTTCTAAATAAAATAATATCTCATTTATTTATTTTTTTAAATTACATGATGTTATTATTACTTTATAGTATACTGTATTATATTTACTCCCATTCCAATACCTTATAGGAATATTCACTGTATCATTCACATTGTTTCAACATGTTTAAAAACAAACATTTCCCTTGCATTGTAACAATTGTGTTTTTTCAAAACAATTGGGAGAAATAAAGCATTTTTTAACGTAGCTTATACATATCTTGTTTTCATTTATTTAGTAGCATAAATGAGCAGGTACAATATAATGAAATCTTAACGAAATTGGCCACCGCTCTGTTTTATTTTAACTACCCTATGAACTATTTCGTTAATACCTGTTATCGACTTTACCAGTTGTATTCGATAAAAAAAGAGCAAAAAAACAAAACTTGAATTAAGTTTCCATGAAGGTGTAGACATTTTATTATCCTATGTCTAGTTTGGAATGTTCGAGACAGTGACCAGCGCCTTTATTGATGAGTATCCCAGCATTCTACATAGAAGGAAAACTCGTTTGACAGGAGCATTGTGTCTGGTGGAGTTTGCGTTAGGCATCCCCATGATATGCCAGGTTAGATGTTAGTATGCACTGAAATTGCTTACATAATTGGGATAATATATCTGACGGTTAAAATTCTTTGTCTCGTAGTCCATTTATAATTTGTATTGTGAGATTATTTCAGAAGAATTCTGCTGATAGCATAATATACATATATTTTTTGTTGTTTTGTTGAGGCGGTGTACGGACATTTGATCTCACGACAGTTTATTCCTCACACTTAATCCCACGACATATAGTCCCATTAAAAAAACTTAATCCCTCCCGCGAACATGTAAACTAACAAGAAATAAAACATATGTATTTAAACAGTACATTTAGATTTATTAATCAGTACATTTAGATTTATTAAACAGTACATTTATATTTATTAAACAGTACATCTATAGTTATTAAACAGTACATTTATATTTATTACACAGTACATTTAACGCAATTTAATATAAGGTAATCAGAAGTATGCAAGTTAAATGTAAAGTGAAATAGAGAACTATAAATTTTAAGAGTTAAATGTATGACAAGTAAACAATGTAACGCAGATAGACCAGAATTTCGCACGAAGAGTAACGTTCCACAGCATTTTTGACACGCGTCTCCAGCGATTCCTTGCAGAAAAGACGTTCATTGCATCTGAATGTCTCTCTCATCGTAAAGAAAATCCATAAAGTAGGATGATCGCACTTAAAAATCTCTTTGTATACCTTAGATAACATTTAACATGCTTTAGAAACTTACTGTCTTACTTATGGGTTTGGTCGGTTAATGCTACATTTATTTGTTTGGTCTTTTTTTAATCATCAATTTAGCTCTGTCACCTGGGCTTGAGTAATATCCGTATTCTTAGTTGTATGTTAAACGCGCTCTGAGCTTACATTATGTTTGTTGGCAGCGCTATACAAATATTATTATTATTATTATCAAAGCAAGTCTCGCTCGACCTCAGACCAACACGCGCAGGTCCTACTTTGACAACCATATGGGTGAGGATTGTCCGCAGATAACAAAGGGAGGTGATCGGACCGAGTCGCAGGGCTTAATCCTAGTCACTTGAACATTATGCATAATTGTTTCCCTTAAGTGGCTAAAATAAGGAAACTAATTTTGTTACTAATTATTATTTTTACCAATTAGTGAGCACTTTGTGACAGCTAGTTCTCCAAATACATTTGTTTTATTTCTTCTTAGTTTACATGACCGCGGGAGGGATTAAATGTTAATGGGACAATCTGTCGTGGGATTAAGTGTAAGGGATTAACTGTCCCGGTATCAGTTGTCGCGTGATCAAATGTCACCAAACCATTGAGGCATACAATACATCTATTTATTGTAGTTTTAGGGAGACATAATATTCATCTAATTGATGTTGTGGTTGTATTTTTCTGCGAAGCTAGTGACCGCTGGCCAACGTGCATTCTCCTTCGCGGGCCCGTCCGCCTGGAATCCCCTCCCACTCCAGAGCCCTAGCTTCGACACCTTCAGGAGCCGGCTGAAGAGTCACCTCTTCCAGTAGCGTACATATACACATTTTCGTGTGTTCTTCGTTGTTTGTACTCTGTCTGTAACAGTTGTCAGCGCATAGTACTGTCTTCAACGGGATAAGCGCTATATAAGCATTATTATTATTATTATTATTATTATTATTATTATTATTATACATCTATTTGTTGTTGTTGCTTTTTCAGGGAGGCATCTACATTTTGCAAATCATAGACTGGTACAGCGCATCCTTCTCTCTAATGTTGCTATCGTTGATGGAGTGCTTGGTCATCTCCTGGATCTATGGCATCGACAGATTTCTAAAAGACATAGAACTTATGTTGGGCAAGCAACCTTTTATTTACTGGAAGATCATGTGGAAATACATTACCCCTGCAATCATATTAGTAAGAAAAGAAGCAGCTTTGTATGGTGGATATTTAAAACTGCTAGAAAAACACGTGTATAATTGTAAATAATATTAGGACCCAAAGATTTGATATAGTAAACATATATCAAGATTAAGTGCTGTAAGTAGTATAGGAAACATGCATCGTGATTAAGGGCTGAAAGTAATATAGGAAACATGCATCGTGATTAAGGGCTGTAAATAATATAGGAAACATGCATCGTGATTAAGGGCTGTAAATAATATAGGAAACATGCATCGTGATTAAGGGCTGTAAGTAGGCCTAATATAGAAAACATGCATCGTGATTGAGGGCTGTAAGTAATATAGAAAACATGGATCGTGATTAAGGGTTGTAAGTAATATAGAAAACATGCATCGTGATTAAGGGCTGTAAGTAATATAGAAAACATGCATCGTGATTAAGGGCTGTAAGTAATATAGAAAACATGCATCGTGATTAAGGGCTGTAAGTAATATAGGAAACATATATCGTGATTAAGGGCTGTAAGTAATATAGAAAACATGCATCGTGATTAAGGGCTGTAAGTAATATAGAAAACATGCATCGTGAGTAAGGGATGTAAGTAATATAGGAAACATACATCGTGATTAAGCGCTGTAAGTAATATAGAAAACATGCATCGTGATTAAGGGCTGTAAGTAATATAGAAAACATGCATCGTGATTAAGTGCTGTAAGTAATATATGAAACATACATCGTGATTAAGTGCTGTAAGTAATATAGAAAACATGCATCGTGATTAAGGGCTGTAAGTAATAAGTGAATAAGTTTTAATTCTTATTGGTTTAGCTACAGTATAAATACGGGCGTTTTGTTGTCTGTTTACGATCTTGTTCACTATGAAAAAATATACTCAATCCGCTCGATGCAAGTTCAAAGAAGAATTTAATGCTTGAACTTATGTACAATGACAACATTCAACCTCACTGGTTATTCTTTGTAGCTAATAAAAAAAAAAAAAAATCCTAACTACACCAATGTTTGCTTTTTATAAATTTTAGAGCAGAAATAGAATAATTTTTCCGAAGCTTTCCGAATGCAAAAGAAGGTGTACTAGATACTGACAGAGACTACGAGAATTAAATATTGGTATTCTTACGTCATAATAAATAACTGTCTACGCTAGGCCTATTATTTTCTGCACCAAAATTAAATCAAAATAAATAACTCTACATGGACTAGCTAGACAAATTTAAATACAATATTTAAACTATTCTTGCATGTTATACACACGTAACAGTTTGTTCATGCAACATATTCCATTATTTCCATACCTAAATGCTAAAGAAATAGACTTTTAAAATTCCTTTCATGGGAAAGAAACGTGTTTTATCTATTGACTCTATGTCTTTCTGAATTTACTACATTATTCATTTACCGCCTAGCTTAGAAAGTAAAATAAAATAACAGCTTTTATAATGTTACATTTTACATAGTAATTGAAATTTAAATGTATTTTTTATTTAAGACATGTGTACAGATTCATTCAAATGAGATATGTAGGCTTATAAGTCATGTCAAATGTCTAGTATATATATTTTGCATTTCTGTTTTTTGTTCCAAGTTCACCTGGACATTTAGTGTCACTCACATTGGGACAGTCACGCTTGGTCAGTATCAGTATCCAACATGGGCCATTACTATAGGCTGGATGTGTGGTCTTTGCTCGATTGTTCCCATCCCCCTTGTGGCCATAATAAAAATATCAAGAGAAACTTCTGGGACGCTAATCCAGGTGTGATTTTAGATGTAGCCTATTGGCCTAATGGCACATTTACCTCAAGATGATTAATATCAAATATTATTCATTTTCTGTAACGTAGTTGCCGCTCAATGAATAAATATATTAAATAAATGTAATTCTAGTAATATGTTGTCAGAAGAAAACAATATTGAATCTGATAGTATGTTGTCAGAAGAAAACAATATTGAGTCTGTCTGATACTATGTTGTCAGAAGAAAACAATATTAAATCTGATAGTATGTTGTCAGAAGAAAACAATATTGAGTCTGATAGTATGTTGTCAGAAGAAAACAATATTAAGTCTGATAGTATGTTGTCAGAAGAAAACAATATTGAGTCTGTCTGATACTATGTTGTCAGAAGAAAACAATATTGAATCTGATAGTATGTTGTCAGAAGAAAACAATATTGAGTCTGATAGTATGTTCTCAGAAGAAAACAATATTGAGTCTGATAGTATGTTGTCAGAAGAAAACAATATTGAGTCTGTCTGATACTATGTTGTCAGAAGAAAACAATATTGAATCTGATAGTATGTTGTCAGAAGAAAACAATATTGAATCTGATAGTATGTTGTCAGAAGAAAACAATATTGAGTCTGATGGTATGTTGTCAGAAGAAAACAATATTGAGTCTGTCTGATAGTATGTTGTCAGAAGAAAACAATATTAAATCTGATAGTATGTTGTCAGAAGAAAACAATATTGAGTCTGATAGTATGTTGTCAGAAGAAAACAATATTAAATCTGATAGTATGTTGTCAGAAGAAAACAATATTGAGTCTGATAGTATGTTGTCAGAAGAAAACAATATTGAGTCTGTCTGATACTATGTTGTCAGAAGAAAACAATATTATATCTGATAGTATGTTGTCAGAAGAAAACAATATTGAGTGTGTTAGTATGTTGTCAGAAGAAAACAATATTGAGTCTGTCTGATACTATGTTGTCAGAAGAAAACAATATTGAATCTGATAGTATGTTGTCAGAAGAAAACAATATTGAGTCTGATAGAATGTTGTCAGAAGAAAACAATATTGAATCTGATAGTATGTTGTCAGAAGAAAACAATATTGAGTCTGATAGTATGTTGTCAGAAGAAAACAATATTGAGTCTGTCTGATACAATGTTGTCAGAAGAAAACAATATTAAATATGATAGTATGTTGTCAGAAGAAAACAATATTGAGTCTGATAGTATGTTGTCAGAAGAAAACAATATTAAATCTGAAAGTATGTTGTCAGAAGAAAACAATATTGAGTGTGATAGTATGTTGTCAGAAGAAAACAATATTGAGTCTGTCTGATAGTATGTTGTCAGAAGAAAACAATATTAAATCTGATAGTATGTTGTCAGAAGAAAACAATATTGAGTCTGATAGTATGTTGTCAGAAGAAAACAATATTGAGTCTGATAGTATGTTGTCAGAAAAAAACAATATTGAATCTGATAGTATTTTTTCATAAGAAAACAATATTGAGTCTGATAGTATGTTGTCAGAAGAAAACAATATTGAGACTGTCTGATACTATGTTGTCAGAAGAAAACAATATTGAATCTGATAGTATGTTGTCAGAAAAAAACAATATTGAATCTGATAGTATGTTGTCAGAAGAATAGAATATTGAGTCTGATAGTATGTTGTCAGAAGAAAACAATATTGAGTCTGTCTGATACTATGTTGTCAGAAGAAAACAATATTGGATCTGATAGTATGTTGTCAGAAGAAAACAATATTGAATCTGATAGTATGTTGTCAGAAGAAAACAATATTGAGTCTGATGGTATGTTGTCAGAAGAAAACAATATTGAGTCTGTCTGATAGTATGTTGTCAGAAGAAAACAATATTGAATCTGATAGTATGTTGTCAGAAGAAAACAATATTAAGTCTGATAGTATGTTGTCAGAAGAAAACAATATTGAATCTGATAATTTGTTGTCAGAAAAAAACAATATTGAATCTGATAGTATGTTGTCAGAAGAATAGAATATTGAGTCTGATAGTATGTTGTCAGAAGAAAACAATATGGAGTCTGTCTGATACTATGTTGTCAGAAGAAAACAATATTGAATCTGATAGTATGTTGTCAGAAGAAAACAATATTGAATCTGATAGTATGTTGTCAGAAGAAAACAATATTGAGTCTGTCTGATACTATGTTGTCAGAAGAAAACAATATTGAATCTGATAGTATGTTGTCAGAAGAAAACAATATTGAATCTGATAGTATGTTGTCAGAAGAAAACAATATTAAGTCTGATAGTATGTTGTCAGAAGAAAACAATATTGAATCTGATAGTATGTTGTCAGAAAAAAACAATATTGAATCTGATAGTATGTTGTCAGAAGAACAGAATATTGAGTCTGATAGTATGTTGTCAGAAAAAAAAATATTTGATGGTAAGCTCTAATATCATGTTGTCAGGATAAAAAAAATTTTTTAATTAAAAAAGAAACTAAGCTTAAAATATTTATAATTTTCAACAATTTTAACAAAAAATGAACATTACAGCTAAATCATTATAGTTTTTGGAAGTAAAATAGTTAAATATGACCATAAAAATTTATTCCTTCAAATTTTCAACCAGAGAATTCGTAAATTGGCTCAACCAGCAGCAAACTGGGGGCCTTCGCAAACACAAGACAAAGAGAAGTATTATAACTCTATGAACGACGCAGAATTTGAGCGCTACGAGGCAGCTCTTTTAAATCTAGACGTAAAGAGATACTGCCAGATGAAATTAAAAAACCCAAACGCAAGTCCAGTCAAGCGAGAGAAATCGACATCTCCCTACATCAACAGTAAAGATGAAAGCTGATGCCTACTTAGAAACAGACAAAGGAAAATGGAAGCATTACAAGCCGTGACACTTTTAGCTACTCTCCTACAAAGTTACAATTATTGAGGAAACTATTCAATGAGTAAAATATTAGCAGCTGAAATGTAAATTACGTCATAATTACTTGCTTTTAAAGACATTCTCTGAACTAGTCTCTACAGATAAATATTATGTTTTAATTTCAGGCGGGTTCATTTTTTATTTTAAGGAATCAGAGCATTATACACATCTAAACTGTTGAAATCGTTTTTGTTACAACAGAAAGACTATTTTGTTTCATCTATTCTCCTAATTATTACTAATTTGTAAAATTCTTTGTGTAGTGTCTCTAGGCATTGTTACATTATATATGTAGAGCCCTAATATAAAAGTGTATTGTCTACAACCTGTAATTGTGTATCATAAATATAGAAACTGTTTGTTGTATTATGTCTACAATCTAGGAACTGTTCTTATGTATTGTCTACTATGTTGGAACTATTATTGTGTATTGACTACCATATAGGAACTGTTCTTGTGTATTGTCTAATGCATAGGAACTGTTAGCATATATTGTCTAGTATTTGTATATAGGAACTGTTCGTTTATATTGTCTACAATCTAGGAACTGTCCTTGTGTATTGTCTACTATATTGGAACTATTCTTGTGTAGCTATTGTCTACAATCTAGGAACTGTCCTTGTGTATTGTCTACTATATTGGCACTATTCTTGTGTAGCTATTGTCTACAATATAGGAACTGTTCTTGAATATTGTCTACTATATAGGAACTGTTCTTGAATATTGTCTACTATATTGGAACTATTCTTGTGTAGCTATTGTCTACAATATAGGAACTGTCCTTGTGTATTGTCTACTATATTGGCACTATTCTTGTGTAGCTATTGTCTACTATATAGGAACTGTTCTTGAATATTGTCTACTATATTGGAACTATTCTTGTGTAGCTATTGTCTACAATATAGGAACTGTCCTTGTGTATTGTCTACTATATTGGCACTATTCTTGTGTAGCTATTGTCTACTATATAGGAACTGTTCTTGAATATTGTCTACTATATAGGAACTGTTCTTGAATATTGTCTACTATATTGGAACTATTCTTGTGTAGCTATCGTCTACTATATAGGAACTGTTCTTGAATATTGTCTACTATATTGGAACTATTCTTGTGTAGCTATTGTCTACTATATAGGAACTGTTCTTGAATATTGTCTACTATATAGGAACTGTTCTTGAATATTGTCTGCTATATTGGAACTATTCTTGTGTTGCTATTGTCTACTATATAGGAACTGTTCTTGAATATTGTCTACTATATTGGAACTATTCTTGTGTTGCTATTGTCTACTATATAGGAACTGTTCTTGAATATTGTCTACTATATAGTAACTGTTATTGTGTATTTTCTGGCGTCTAGGAGATATAATTTAGTTTTCTTTATTATCTGGGAATTGACATACTTTTTAAAAAAAACTTTTGTTTTATTAATCTACTACATTTTTATTGTGTTTTTTTTAATAAAATAACATTCATGTCATATTTTAAAGATTTTTTCTAAAATAAAAGAATGTTTTTATATTTATTATATTTATATTATATGCATTAATAGTTATAGTATTATTTAGTTCTCAGTATAAAACTGTAAAAGTATAATGAAATATTAATGAAGTAAGTTTACACGTTTATTATTAATATTTCTTTGTAAGATTTGCACATATCTACATTTGAAACAGTTTACACATCCACATTTGCTTAATTAACAAAAACATACAGAAATTATTAGTCTTGGATACAAGAAGAGATCTTTATTTTTACAACAAAGATTATTATAAGCAACTGAAATTGTATATAATATAAATATGCAGTTTTCATTAATGTATTGCCTTAATAAACAGTAGCATGAAACCAAATTATAGTAAATTTTCATTATAACATAACAATTTATTAACAAATATAACAAATTTAATGAAAATATGTTTGCAATTAAAGTTATTTTATGTTTCACAATAACACAATTTATTCAAAGACAAATAAGATAAATCCATAAATTGTTATATTGTATTCTACAAGATTCACCACAAGACATTTTCCATAAATCTATAACAATATCACTCAATATTAATATCACTTAAAAAATAAATAATTTAAAAAAATAAGGCACAATAAAGTTTATAATTCATGTAATTAATGTGAATGTAAATTCTGCTTCAGTCTTTCATTAACTGAAACTAAAATTTATTTTAATTATAAGAATTTATTTCAATCTATTTACAATTTTATATTTACAACTCTATAATATTTCTGACTGTACATTCAGTTTAACACCATCTGAGTAGAGAGTATTTATTTACCAATAATCCATTCATATATAAAACAATAACAAATGTCTACACAAATAGAAAGAACTATAAAACAATAAAGTACAATGTTTACGAACTAAACAATTATTACATCAACAAAACTTTTGAGGGTAGTTAGTATAGTGGCCAAAATAATACTTACTTAATAATTACTGGAACAATAAGAATCTCTTTGTATGTAAATAACATAAACATACCTGGCTTGTTTGACTTCTACTGAAGTATTTTATCTAATAATTTACAGAGCTGCCTTCAGAAAAGAACATTATATAACAAGCCAGCAACATGATCTGTATTATAAACACAACAGTAAGCTCAGGTGTAATAACCAATGTAGTTGTCATTGAACTGTAGCTCCTAGTTATAACATAAGTTATCATATTACTTTAAAACAAATTATTTTAAGAATTACTTTTATGGAAATAATGGCAAAATAGGAATTTCTTGAGTCCTGTTATTTTTAATGTGTGCTATTGTTACAGTACAAGCTGTGTCAAACAATTAAAAATGTAATTGCAGCATGGAGTGAGATACAATACTTCAGTACAAATAAATGTACAACCAGAATTGGCATTCTGTCATTAACTGCACAACCAGAGTTGGGAATACTAGCCTGTATATAGACATGTCATTAACTGTACAACCAGAGTTGGGAATACTAGCTGTATACAGACATGTACAACCAGAGTTGGCAATACTACCTGTATACAGACATGTCATTAACTGTACAACCAGAGTTGGCAATACTAGCTGTATACAGACATGTCATTAACTGTACAACCAGAGTTGGCAATACTAGCTGTATACAGACATGTCATTAACTGTACAACCAGAGTTGGCAATACTAGCTGTATACAGACATGTCCAGCACATTAACAGTGAATCTTGGAAAGGTGTAAAAAAAACATGTAAAGATTGACTTAACTGTAATGGTTTATTGAAATCATATCTACTACATCTTTGAATTGAATTGATATGTACTGGTATATTTATATTTCAGTTTTAAAGATTTGATTTTACACTCCAAGTAAGTGTAGGCAAAACTTATCAGCAAGTGGCTTTCAAAATTAAAAAAATCATTTGTAGAAATGAATTGAATATACATACACTTTTCAAATACTTTCCATTGTATTGACATGATAAATGGGACTTTTTCATCTAATTACATACAAATTATCAGTAGATTTAGAATCTACAATCAAATTTCAACATGTTTAATAATTCCTCTGAACATGGCATATTGAGGTCAGCTGGTCCTGCAGTTCATTTCTGTACCCGTGGGCCTTAAAGTCACTGATTCACCAAGTCAGACAAGTGGGTCAATACATAGGACTGTAGTCACTATATGCCTCCACACCCATCTCTGACCAAGTCAGACAAGTGGGTCAATACATGGGACTGTAGTCACTATATGCCTCCACACCCAGAGAGTGTTGGGGTGAGAAGCGGTACTCGCCACAGGACCCTTCGCCACAGGACCAGGAGAAGTTCTGCTCATCTGGTTCATACCTGCTCCAGTGGTATTGCACACCCTACCACCAAGCTTTGATGCCCCCGGGGGATGGTGTGACCTCAGGAAGGGTATACAGTCATTGTACTGATATGGCTGATTTCAAACGTGGCCTTGAGGGGATGTGTCTGCTTGAGAGAGGTAATCCCACTGTCAGACACAATCCACTTGGCCTACACACCTCCAGCCAACATTACAGGTATACCAGGCACTTGGCCTACACACCTCCAGCCAACATTACAGGTATACCAGGCAGGCCCTGTGTAACTTGAAGGGTGATGCAAATGTATATTTGAAAAGGAGAACAGGACTGGAGCAAGTGAACCCAACATGCGACCACCTTATAGGCATAATGCTAATATGACTTTCTCATACCTTGCCTTCATGAAAGGCATGTCCTGCTGCTGATATGACTTTCTCATACCTTGCCTTCATGAAAGGAATGTCCTGCTGCTGATATGACTTTCTCATACCTTGCCTTCATGAAAGGCATGTCCTGCTGCTGATATGACTTTCTCATACCTTGCCTTCATGAAAGGCATGTCCTGCTGCTGATATGACTTTCTCATACCTTGCCTTCATGAAAGGCATGTCCTGCTGCTGATATGACTTTCTCATACCTTGCCTTCATGAAAGGAATGTCCTGCTGCTGATATGACTTTCTCATACCTTGCCTTCATGAAAGGCATGTCCTGCTGCTGATATGACTTTCTCATACCTTGCCTTCATGAAAGGCATGTCCTGCTGCTGATATGACTTTCTCATACCTTGCCTTCATGAAAGGAATGTCCTGCTGCTGATATGACTTTCTCATACCTTGCCTTCATGAAAGGCATGTCCTGCTGCTGATATGACTTTCTCATACCTTGCCTTCATGAAAGGCATGTCCTGCTGCTGATATGACTTTCTCATACCTTGCCTTCATGAAAGGCATGTCCTGCTGCTGATATGACTTTCTCATACCTTGCCTTCATGAAAGGCATGTCCTGCTGCTGATATGACTTTCTCATACCTTGCCTTCATGAAAGGAGAATGTCCTGCTGCTGATATGACTTTCTCATACCTTGCCTTCATGAAAGGCATGTCCTGCTGCTGATATGACTTTCTCATAGCTTGCCTTCATGAAAGGCATGTCCTGCTGCTGATATTAATTTGGCTACAATGGAGAAATCTCAGTCAAGGGTGCTTTCAGCAGTCATCTCTCAGATGTTGTATCACTGCACTGTCCTTTCAGGAATAAAAAAAATGGTCCTGCAGTTAGTACACCAGACTGTCAACAAACTACCCAGGTTCTAGCCCTGCCACTGACCAACCCCTGCTACCCTGCAGGAGTTTTGGGTCAAGGTCATAGTAATCTAGAAAGAACATCTGTAAAATTATAAGTTTATAGAAATTGTTTAATCTCAACATGAAATAAAAATGTTTTAAACATTATATGAAATCTATTCACTTCATGAAACTATGACATGAAAACTATCTACTTCATGAAACAATGATATCAAATCTATTCACTTCATGAAACTATGACATGAAAACTATCTACTTCATGAAACAATGATATGAAATCTATTCACTTCATGAAACTATGACATGAAAACTATCTACTTCATGAAACAATGATATGAAATCTATTCACTTCATGAAACTATGACATGAAAACTATCAACTTCATGAAACAATGATATGAAATCTATTCACTTCATGAAACTATGACATGAAAACTATCAACTTCATGAAACAATGATATGAAATCTATTCACTTCATGAAACTATGACATGAAAACTATCAACTTCATGAAACAATGATATTCTTCATGGCAATATGTGTAAAAATAAAAGCATTCAAAAATAAATTATATAATGCTTGTAGAAAAAGGAATATAGATTATCACATTAACCCTTACAGTCCCGGGCGCGTATATAGCAGAACTGAAGGCAGCATAGATAGAAGTAGGTCGGTACGGGAAGGGTTAACAAAATATCATAGAGGTTGTTTTTCCTTATTTATATACATTTAAAATGCATTATCATTATTTAACACACACATAAAAATTCAACAATTAAACTTGCAGATTTAAAAAATGCAGAGGTTAAAAAAACAGCAACAGTAAAATAAATATGCATCCAGATTTCCATTGCAATAAAAATATTTATGACAAAAAGTAAAGTCTTCATTAATATAAATTACAAATAAAGTACACCAACAATGTTCCCAAAACCAAAATGTACATAAATATGTAAAATATTTATGGTTTGAAATTGTGTTCCCAGTTTATGGAATCAGTACAAATGTGTAAATGAAGTTATCAACAAGAAAATATCCTGTTCAGATAGCTAAATGCTAAATAAATATGCACAATAACAAGTGATTCAATTAATACTATAATCTGTTCCCATATAGTCCTGGTTTCACTGGATATTCCATTGTGTATTAAATTGCTGCACTTCAGGTGACAACACCTACAGTTTAGTTGAGCTTTTCTGAAACAATGAAATCAAAATGTTAAAAATGAACATCCAAACTCATCTTGTGCAAAAAATTTCTACCTGAAAATAGGGGGTGTTCAAAAACAAATTATTTACCAATAATCTTATCTAATAGGCCTATAAATGTTAGTATAAATTGAACATAAAACAGTAACAGTAAATTAGCTAAGTAATAAACATTTTAGATAAAATATTACTATCTTTAGATAAGTTTTTTTTTATTTTAACAACAGTATTATTTAACAAAAAAACTTAAAAGCTTCAAAAAAGTTTCTAAAATTAGGAATTGGTAATATGAGGCAAATAGTAATAATATAAGCAAAGAAAAAAATTCAAGTCAAGAAAAATACATACTAATGAAGCAATAAAAAACTTCTACTATAAATTTGAATAAACATTTCATGCAAGCGTTTACATGGTGAAAAAATCAAATATATCCACTAGGCAAATTACTAATGACATTTATTTGTATATATAAAGTTTGAAGGTTTTCTTTTTTTTTTTACATTAGAAATTTGATTTTCCAAAACTAACCAGTAAATGTTATATTTTTTCACAGATAAAGTATGAATGATATAAAATATTTCAAATAGTACTGATGATATAAAATAATTCTGTTGGAATATTTAATTATCATGATTTATCCTTATCTTTTTTATGCTTGTCATAATTTATGTTTTCAAAATTATTATTTTTTTAGTATTTTATAAAAAAAAATATCAAATCTAAGAAACTCTGGTCAGTTGAAGCAGTAAAGCGCAGTAAAGCTATGACAGGTATCGGCATCCCTCAGTTTGCATGTTATTCTTTGCATTCTTTAATATCACAAATAGTTTTCAGCTACGGTTATAACAAATGCAACAAGATAATGGAATTGGATTAGGTTTACATGAAAAGTGTGCCATAAATCTCTTCACAACACGACTTCAGCATGAAACTGAAAGTGGCCGATCCCTGGGCTACAAAAAGAAAAAATTTTATTGTAGGGCCTACAGAAAGAATCAATAAAGACTCACAAAATCACTAGTGATTAGATGAGACCCAGGAAATCATTGGTGACTAGATAACTCACTAAGTGACTAGTGACTACATAAGAATTACTAAATCACTGGTGACTTGAAAAGACTCACTAAATCACTGGTGACTAGATAAGACTCACTAAATCACTAGTGACTAGATAAGACTCACTAAATCACTAGTGACTAGATAAGACTCACTAAATCACTAGTGACTAGATAAGACTCACTAAATCACTAGTGACTAGATAAGACTCACCAAATCACTAGTGACTAGATAAGACTCACTAAATCCCTAGTGACTAGATAAGACTCACTAAATCCCTAGTGACTAGATAAGACTCACTAAGTCCCTAGTGACTAGATAAGACTCACTAAATCACTGGTGACTAGATAAGACTCACTAAATCACTAGTGACTAGATAAGACTCACTAAATCACTAGTGACTAGATAAGACTCACTAAATCACTGGTGACTAGATAAGACTCACTAAATCACTGGTGACTAGATAAGACTCACTAAGTCACTAGTGACTAGATAAGACTCACTAAGTCACTAGTGACTAGATAAGACTCACTAAATCACTAGTGACTAGATAAGACTCACCAAATCACTAGTGACTACATAAGACTCACTAAATCACTGGTGACTACATAAGACTCACTAAGTCACTAATGACTAGATACGAATCATTATTCACAGCCGACTAAGAATCACTACACCTAAAACTATAACTAAAACACTAAAAAAACAATATTGAGAAGAACAAAGAAAAAAGTCAAGAAATGCATTGCAGCATTAAAATGTGATCAAATGCTACACTGATAAAAAGAAGAAGGAAAGTGTGAATTAAAAAAAGCCATCATTGAATGTAACCTCATCACAATGCAATGTGTTATTTATGTTATTTCAGCTTTAGTCCATTGATTGTCATCATCCCTATTCAAGTCTGTTTCCATGTCTTCATAGTCTTTGATTAAGAGAGGCATTGTAGCTGGGATGTAATCTGCAGGACTGAAACATGCTTCCTGGAATCATTAGTATTAGGTGCAATATTGCATCAGTAAAAATAATTATTCATCTTAATATTTAAAAAAATATGTGCAAGAAATTAGATTAAAATAGTCTATACATTCTCTGCTTGTCAATTATATAAAACACCTTAGAATGTATTTATTCTCCATTCATGTTTTGCATGGCATTGTTAGAAAGAAATTGTTTGATAGAAAGTTCATGAACTTAATTTCTTAGACCTTGGAAATTTAAACAATTTAATTTATCACTTTATTTCATATATTCCAAAATAATTTTGTTCTATTTATTTATTTATTTTCTCTTAACTTATCAAATGTAAACTATGATTTCTAATGTCCTAATACCCTAATTAGTCGTAAAGATAATAAACCAGTAATTATAAAACTTTTTCTTCTAAAAAAGAAATAGGCTAATTGTAAAGTTAACTTATTACCTGATTTGTTCAGATTTTTAATAGAAATCAATAACAAGATAAAAATGAGACTATAAATATTTTTTTTAACTCATCATGTAAAAAGTGTTCATTAAATAATTATTTTTGCATCTACAAACTGGTGATTGTCATTTTGAATGTGTCAAATAGAAATGGAGAATAGTTAACTCTAATTCACCTTTCCCAACTTAGACTTGATATATTTGAAAAGAAATGACTTAAGGAATGAAAAATTTTTTTTACAGAAAACGTTCTTATTTAATATATTAGAAGAAAAGTTGTTATATAATAGTGTGCAAAGGTATTATATTAATCAATTAGTAAAATAAACCAAAGTTGATAAAGTTGATAATTTGTGGAATTAAAGGCAATACAGGATAATTAGTCAAACACTTTGTGATTATGGTATTTGTTTTGTTTTGATTTCTTTATTTCAAAAAACTATGACAAGTTTTTCCCGCATGTTTCAGGATGATCATTATATTTGGTTCTTTGTAAGCCTGCCTTTGTGTCATAAATACATGCAAAATGGCTTGGCATTATTTATATTTGTATGATTTGTAATGTATACAGGTTCTTATATAGTATTCATCTTCAGGATTGCTTTAAATCAATAATTTAGCATGATTACATCTTGCAGTCACCACAAATGATTTTATACAAGACATTTTATTTTTACTTTCCATTACATTTGTTGAATTTTGATCGTGATAATCATAGTACTAATCAAATTCAATTTCAGGCTGTGTATCATTTAGACTAGCAGAAGATAACACTAAATGTAAAATGGCAAATGTCAGCCTGCACAGCCAGAATGGAGAGTAGAGCAGCTAGCCAGATTTGGACAAAAACAAAAAAATTGTGGAGAAAACCAAAAAAGGAACAAAATAGAAGTTGTGTTGTCTGAAGTGTTGTCTGAAGTGTTGTCTGAAATGCCTGAAGTGTTGTCTGAAGTTTTGTCTGAAGTGTTGTCTGAAGTGTTGTCTGAAGTGTTGTCTGAAGAGTTGTCTGAAGTGTTGTCTGAAGTTTCGTCTGAAGTGTTGTCTGAAGTGTTGTCTGAAGTGTTGTCTGAAGTTTTGTCTGAAGTGTTGTCTGCAAATGTAATTCAATACAGCCCCTAATCTTTTCAGTAAACTCCATGCCAAGCAAGTCCATTGTATTTTAATACAATGAAAACATTTGGGTGTACATTATAGACTTTGCTTGTTCATCTTTTTGTGCATTTTGTGCTTTTCATGCCTAATCTAAAGTTGTGCACATCATAAAATGATGTAATGAAAATCCAACTTACCAAACCTGGCAATGGATGAGACCTCTTTTTCTTGTCTTCTTCTGCTGCCATCACTGCATCTCGAACTGTCAGAAAAATGATTCTCTCATACTTGGAGGTGAACCCAGTATGATCCATTATCGTCCAAACATCATCTAGTGGTGAAATTATTTCAATTATATTCTTGTTTCTGTTGCATTGCAGTCACAATAATAGTATAAAATATACAGTTAAACAAACTGTTGAAAAAGTTTGTTTGACAATGTGGATCTCACAGAGGAACTGGTACAGGCTATTGGAGCCTTATCAGAACTGGGTTCTGAAATCTTGAAAAAAAATCTGGGTTACTTGGTACCTAGTTCAGCAAGTTCACTTTTAAGGGGCATGTTGAAAATAATTATCGGTAAATTATGATTAAATAATAAATCATTTCCAATTAAAATTTATATTTGAGTAAGAAAATTTGGGATTTGCAATAAATTGCCAAAATAAGAATGAGCAATATAAACATGTAAATATTTTATTTTAAAATTAAAAGGCTCCATCAATTTTCTGTATTTTTTTACTCTTGACTTATTATCACAAATATATAGCTCATCAGTCACACAGTGGTTTGTCTGTGTCAGTTTGAAATTCATGTTTAAACTTTAACAGCTTTATAATGAATGTTTGGACATTTAATTTTGTGCTTTGACAATTTTACTCTAAGAAAACTGAAAGGAAATAAGTCAACTACACAAGAAAATTTTACTCTATTGACCTTTTTTCTTGTATTATTTAAATGTTAAATTGTTTTCTTGTTTTCTTTAAAATGGGTCATATTTTTTTTAACTACTTCTAGAACTGTTTCTAGAAACTGGTTTTGAAAATATCCTGACGTGTCAGTTCTAGCAATTATAGGGTTTATGGTACTGCCAGCTTTGTGACATGCGAAATTAAAATACACTTGGACTA
This sequence comes from Anisus vortex, assembly GCA_949126835.1. Classification (NCBI taxonomy): domain Eukaryota; kingdom Metazoa; phylum Mollusca; class Gastropoda; family Planorbidae; genus Anisus; species Anisus vortex. The sequence goes on along the minus strand of OX421502.1, from coordinate 2,254,436 downwards.
TTGCAATTTGCTCTTGGCTGGTCTCTCGGCCTCTACCCTTCAAGGATTCCAACTTATCCAGAACTGCGCAGCCCGACTAGTCCTCAAGAAGAAGAAGTCAAATAATATCACCCCTCTGCTCCGATCTCTGCACTGGCTACCCATCAACAACCGGATCTCATATAAGCTGGCTTCTCTCTGCTATAAGTGCCTGAATAACTGTGCCCCGGATTACCTTCGCTCCTGTCTTGAGCTCTGCACCCAATCCCACCCACTTCGTTCGGCTTCTGGCATATTTACTCTGCCGATCCCTCTTGTGAGGCTAGTGTCCGCTGGCCAACGTTCATTCTCCTACGCAGGACCGTCCGCTTGGAATCACCTCCCACTACAGCTCTGCCAGAGCCCTAGCTATGACACCTTCAGGAGCCGGCTGAAGACTCACCTATTTCGTTAGCAGTATTTGCGTATACTTATTTAAATTTTCATCTGTTGTTTGTTGTCTGTATTCTGTAACTGTCTCCGCGCATATAGAACTGTCATCAAAGGGATATGCGCTATACAAGCACCATTATTATTATTATTATTAAATTTTTTCTAAAATAGGTTTTTGCATAAGTGTTTGCCATAAAGATGTTTAAATTAATCCTTTAACCCTTCCCGTACCGACCTACTTCTATCGATGCTGCCTTCAGTTCCGCTATATACGCGCCCGGGACTGTAAAGGGTTAAGTTGTTTGTTTTCTTGAGTAGTACAGGATTCAAATAAAAAACTGTTCAACTTTTGTAGATTCATTTCATACACTTTATAACCATAAACAAAAAAAATTCTTACCTTGAACACCTCCCAAGTAGATTGTGATGCCAACTGTCTTATAGTCTTCAATCAGCTGTTTCAATGATCAAATAGTGCAATTATTTCACAATATTATACAGAAAATGTATATCATGATATGCTTTGTATTTTTTCAAGTACATAATGTGTATGTATACAATTGATTCTATTGATTTACCTGCTTTAATGTTTTTACTCCAACAGGATCAATAAATGTAAAATGTGAACAATCTATGATGAGGTAAAGAAATGGGCGTGGATCCAAATTTGGCATCGGGCCTATGATTACTTGTCCATGTCCAATATTTATATTATTGTGAGTGTCTCCATTAGATAAAGCTGGCTGTGGTGTCACAATTTCTATTTCTACTATCTTGGAATCTGGAAATTTTTTCTTGTTCTTAAGCTTTAGAAAAGATAAATCAATATTTGCTTACAAAGTGGATTCATCGTAAACAAATTCTAAACATTCTTTGACCAAGATACCTACTGAAATCTTTCAATTAAAGATATTGATTTAAGAATTAAATTAATGGAATCAAAAATTCCATTAATGCTCAATAAATTATTTTTTTTACTAAATGTGTAGCAAACAATCTGTTTTAAAAAGTTACAATCTGGTTTAAAAAGTTACAATCTGGTTTAAAAAGGTACAATCTGCCTAAGATATAGTGTGAAACTCTTAATTAAATTATGCTTACCAAAAAATTAATGATAAAAATGTTTTATTTTTCTTCAATATTCAATCAACTTAAAATATAAAAAACAAATTTGAAAATTAACTTAAAAACAAAAAAAACATCACTTAATATCCGCAGCTGATTTGTCAAGGAATAAAAAACAGTAATAGACAATGTGTTATCACTTTAAAGACATGTAAAATGTATGTCAATTTAAATTGAGACACTTAAAAAGACATCATTTTCGTCACTGATGAAAATTTAAATCATGGAACAAGACAGACATGTTGTTTTTGTTTTCTTACCTTCAGGGAATCATTCATCGTTAAAAGGTTTTTCAGTATTTTCCTCATTTTTTCTGGTTTGACTTGGGTCTCTTTATGAATGTGACTCATGAACAATTCAGAATTAGCATAGTATAAAGGAGCATTGTAGGACACAATACATATCTGTTCACTGGGCTCTGTCTGGTAACAAGAAAATGTTTTTAAAAAAAGTATAAAAACATTTGTCAAAAAATTTTGGGGGAAAATTATTCTGTACATATTTTCTGTAACTAGCAGTAGATAAACTAGAGAAGTCAATACGTGTATTACCATAATGAAATAAATATACCTTTACTTCTAAAACTAATTGGCTACCATATTTTTTTTATTATACATACATTAGTAATGTTATTCTATGTTATAGCATATTCAATAATTTTTATGTTTACGCATTGTATGTTTTGTCTCAACTATCCTAGAAATAAAATATCTTTAGCTATTATCTTTAATATATTATTAGAGCCCACTTTGTAGACTAAACTAGTTGAGGCTAGTTTAAATAAAAAAAATAATTTTAGGTTCTTATTATTATATTAAATTCTCTTTATAATTTGCATTGACTCATGATAATCAGTTTTATGGCTGAACTATAGGCCTACTGCTTTTTTCAACCTAATATCTAATTTTCATCTGTTATATAAACTATTTAAAATAAGTATATTTCAATGAAATTTGGCACATTTCTAGATTATGTTGTGCTTAATAAGTTTGCCAAATCTCACAGAAATCCATATAAACGTTGCTAATAAAAAAATTGTCTGGAAAAAAAAAATTTATTTGAATTTTCTCCAAATCAGAATCCAGACAGTAAAACATTATTAGCTGAAAGACTACTTGTTAAAGTTTTAAATGCTTTCACCATTGAACTGGGCATTGAAATGGCTTTAAGATGCACTTAATAACTCAAAATGATCCTAATGTGACTTGCAACTCATTTCATGGTGGAAGGTCACATATAGAAGATTATTGCATTTTAGTTTTATTCATGGTTTGAGTCAGGCATTTATCCACTCTAATAATAACTGCATGTATAAAATACCTTCAGGTACTTTGATCTTGGTCTATATTCATCTAAGTCTTTTAGTTTTTCCAAAGTTGTGACTTTAGCCCTGCAACAAAAGGGCGTTTATAAAATTTGAAATAATTGAATGAGTCATTTATTTTTCTACATGGAGCTGGGAGTTTAAATATTGTTGGATGTTTAGTTTACATGGAGCTGGGAGTTTAAATATTGTTGGATGTTTAATTTACATGGAGCTGGGAGTTTAAATATTGTTGGATGTTTAGTTTACATGGAGCTGGGAGTTTAAATATTGTTGGATGTTTAGTTTACATGGAGCTGGGAGTTTAAATATTGTTGGATGTTTAGTTTACATGGAGCTGGGAGTTTAAATATTGTTGGATGTTTAGTTTACATGGAGCTGGGAGTTTAAATATTGTTGGATTTTGACTGTGGCATAAATAAGAGTCTAGCAAATGAATGAAACACTGTAGTTTATGGCAATGTGCTCAGAGAGCTGTTTCAAAGATTTTGGGTTCAAATCCAGGTTAAATGTCAGTGTTTTTCTAGGGAATTTTAGAGTGTCACTGAGTGTACCCAGCTCTGATGGGTAGCGGACCTTAGTTGATAAAAGTAAAAGCAATTGGGCATTTAGCTGGCCACACAATCTCTATGTTTGCCTTGGTCACAAAAATTAGTTTTCCCTGCTTGACTAGCCCCTTGGACCAATAGGGTACTAAAGAAATAATAATTAGGCATATATAAACAAACACAAATCTGTGTACATAATAAAAAGAAGATTATTAATTTTAAATTACTTTAGAGGTTTAGGTAAACCATTTGGACTACTTACATCTGCGATCTTATGACGACAGTGAAACAAGCAAAGCCAATGGAAGCTACAAGACCCATATCAACATTGAGCAAAAAAATACAGGCGAAGGTTACCAGCCAAATCAGCTTTAAAAAAAAGGAACAATTTAATCTGTGAGTTAATGTCAGTCTTTACAAATGTAAACGTTATCAAATATAACTTGTATAGGTTGGCTGTCAGTCTTTACAAATGTAAATGTTATCAAATATAACTTGTATAGGTATCTGACAGACTTTACAAATGTAAACGTTATCAAATATAACTTGTATAGGTTGGCTGTCAGTCTTTACAAATGTAAACGTTATCAAATATAACTTGTATATGTATAGCTGTCAGACTTTACAAATGTAAACGTTATCAAATATAACTTATATAGGTATAGCTGTCAGACTTTACAAATGTAAACGTTATCAAATATAACTTGTATAGGTATCTGACAGACTTTACAAATGTAAACGTTATCAAATATAACTTGTATATGTATAGCTGTCAGACTTTACAAATGTAAACGTTATCAAATATAACTTGTATAGGTATAGCTGTCAGACTTTACAAATGTAAACGTTATCAAATATAACTTGTATATGTATAGCTGTCAGACTTTACAAATGTAAACGTTATCAAATATAACTTGTATATGTATAGCTGTCAGTCTTTACAAATGTAAACGTTATCAAATATAACTTGTATAGGTATAGCTGTCAGACTTTACAAATGTAAACGTTATCAAATATAACTTGTATAGGTACAGCTGTCAGACATTACAAATGTAAATGTTATCAAATATAACTTGTATCGGTATAGCTTTAGTCTTTATTTACATTGGGAAAAAACTTGGTCGAGTATTCTTCTTAAATCACACCAATTGGTCTACTTTACAAGTTAAATAAGGAAAGTAAAGGGTAACATCTGGCTTATATAATTTCTCTCTGTAAACGGTAACCAATTAAAATTATTCTTTTGATAAAAAGATTTTTAAAGGGCAATAAACTTCTTTTCAAATACAATTTTTAACAATTATTTTCCACTTGTAAGCTTATACAAAAGAATAGGTTCATCCTTATAAAAATATTACCGGTAACATATCTGTACAATTATAAACATGCTTTAGACTTATACAAAATGCTTTTAAAAAAACATATACCAGACAGTATTAAAATAGGGAAAAAATAAAAAGAGGGCTCATCACTAATAGAGATGACTAATTAATTTCTGGCTAATTAGTAGATCAGATAGTGACAGAGACTATTATTAATGAAAACTCTCTTTTACCATAATGATAAGTACTAATGTAGGACTGTTAAACAAAAGCAATTATTGCTTTTATTAAATACTAATCTTTAATGATTTTTCATAGAAGAAGAGAGCTTTTTATATTATTTATTTTTTAGATTAGGCATTGTTAGGTATTTGCTGTATACAAAAAGAAAGGTATTGAAGAATGGATTCTATTAGTATATCATTTATTACAATAAATTTTAATGTGGGCCTACTTTTAAAAAATAGTTTTATGATTTTATTTACTGCTAAATAGAATGGATGACTTCAAAGGCTTTAAATCATAAGAACGTGTAGGCCGCGATAGGCCTACAAATGTACAAAAACTAAATTTAGAATGTGTTACTATGTGAGAACTTTGATCTAGTATGAATTTATACAATTAAATGCTGCAATAAATTTAATCAAATTTAATGTGCGAAAACTGAGCAATCAGAAATTCACATAGGACCTTATTTCATATATTACTAACTAACTAACTAACTAGAACTCCTATTGGAAGCGAAAGCTGGCAGTATTATTCTCTTGTAGCTCTGAACAAGAACTCAGCCGTGCCTCCGTAGTGATCAGTGGATAGTGGGTCACCCGTCCCACCTCCTCGATCGACGAGACCGGGGCACTCCCGCAGGATATGCTCCACTATCTCCTCCTCCTCCCCACAGTGGCGACACCGCAAGTCGTTGTTAGGCCGGAACCTGGCGAAGTATGCCCCAACAGGGCAGTGGCCAGTGCGGAATTGAGACATGATACTTTGTTCCGACCTATTTAGGCACCACCATGGGTCGGCACGGTTAGGGCGGGGCAAATGCCGCCAGACTTCTCGGCCCTTGTCAGAGCTGTCCCAGCTGTCGTTCCACTTTTCTGTCTCCCACCTCCGGATCAATGTACGGGCCTTCTCAAAGGAGCATGGCGTGCTGCCGGGCTCCTCGGAGGTGGGTGTGCTCATCCCACCTTTTTTGGCAAGGTGGTCTGCTCTGTCATTGCCAGGTAGGCCTGTATGCCCTGGGACCCACTGCAGTAGCACGCGGTCTCCAAAGCGCTGGATTAGCTCGTCTGAAGCCAGTAGAATTTTCTCTATCTGAGAGCACCGACAACGCATCAGTCAGGATAATGACGGTTGTAGAGCCGAGGGCGCCTTCGACGTGGCAAAGGCGGATCCACTCCAGAGCCCAACTGATGGCCTCGATCTCTGCCCCGTAGTTGCAGAGACCGTCGCAAGGCCCCCATAGTTCATCTCTATTCGGGTTGCCGGGGTACTCTATGTAAACATCAAAGCCGGCGGTACCGGTGTCTGCATTAGCCGACCCGTCGGTGTAGACATGGATAGCCCCGGGCAGTAGGGCATTTAGCGTGTCCATGGCTACTTTTCTGAGTAGTTTCATATATTGCAGACGCTCCTTCTATAAAGAAGATTATTCTGTCCTAGGCTCATCTGTGTTCCGACTAGAGTTTTTAACATAGGGCCTGCATACTGCCTACTATTAAAGAAATTGGTTACGGACACCCCTTCCCCTCACACACACACACCGCCCTTTCCTTTTACTGTATGACGTTTCATAATACAAACATTGTTGCTGGCTTAGTGTGAACTAACGAAACCCCGCCAGGATTGCGTAAAGGGATAGCTTCATGCACAAATATTTTATTTTTTTTAAATCCCATAAAATAACAAAACAGATGCTAAACAGATTAGATCTAGACCCTAGTGAAACATTTTCTTTTATTTTTATTTTAAAACATGTATAAGTAGCCTAAGCCTATAAAACTTGATTTTAAAAGGACTATTTCTGACTCAATAAACGTTGCGAAACGTACGGCAAACTGTGGGGGGCTGTGGGAGGGAAAGAAAGAGGAGAGGCTAGGTAGCATCTTCACAGACACAAAGCGACTAGCAGGACAAGAGAGGGTTGGCGTAGCACAAAGGATGTGGGATGTTTGCAAGAAAAGGGGAATTCACATATTAGAGAATTGGCAACACTTGTTGGAGAAGGACATACATACATACATACCGGCATACAGTGTCACGCTGCAAGCACTCACTTGGAGCCCCCAAGGCAAAAGGAAAAGAGGTGGGCCGAGAAACACCTGGAGGCGCGATATAGTAACCGATGTTAAAAAGCTAGGGCTAAACTGGGGTCAGATAGAGAAATTGTCCCAGGATCGGGATACCTGGAGAACTCTTGCTGGTGGCCTATGTCCCAGGTGGGGTGAAAAGCATAAGTAAGTAAGTAAGCTGGAGAAGGAAAAAATCGGGCTCAGCTCAATCTTTGAAATAAAAAGTTCTAAATAGAAAAATTCCAAAACTTTTCCATGGCCTAATTATCAAAATGAAATTTTTCAAAACTTTTTCATACTGGAAATGGTCCGACCAATTTTCCAAAACTTTTCTGAAATTCCATGACTCTGTAGACACTCTATGATTTGAGATTTAACTGAGAACTACTTACACAGTCAATCTTTGAAGATTTATAGAGAACTTTAACATCCATCACCTGCATAAACATACTCTTCAGTGCAACTATAATAATGGCCGACAACGCACACTAAAACAAGTGTCAATGACAACAAAAATTATTTCATTTATTTTTTTTTGAAAATGCAAATTCAAATTTCAAAATTATTTTAAATATACAAATGTGTACTTTGTGTCTATGTTTTCTAAGCAAAATTTTTAAGTAGTCAGATTCTGCTCTTCACAAACCATTTAAAAACTATGTTTTCTTATCTATCAAAAATATTCTACAGATTAATACAAATCTATGAAAATCAGCTATAAAATTAAACATCCATTACATCAGGGAGTACGTTTTTTTTTATGTTTACAGTATAATTTTTTTTTTCTGGTAGTAAACTGTTAAATATTGTTTTAGTCACAAAATTTTCATATGCAAATTATTCAAAGTTTAATCAATAAAATTACATTTTATGCAATGCTTAAAAAGTAAACTTTAAAAGTTTAACTGCAAGCACACATATAAGTAATTTGTCTATTCTGGTAATTTTAATTAATTTTCATGTCAATATAAATATGAGGATTTAAAAGCAAGTTTTAATTAGTATTTTCAGAAGAAATTTGTCTATAACTATAATAATTGTTTCTGTAGAAAGTAAATACCTAACAAATATTTACTAATTAACTGCTATTGGGATATAAACACAAATTTACTCACACTTGGAAGGTTTTCAAATAAAGGCCCAATGAACAGAATGACAATGAGAACAAGTGCTGCTGATACCAAACTGGCCACCTGTGGAACAAAAGATAAATGCTGATAAATAAACCGGTAAAATATTTTTTAAATTATTTTGATTAGCATCTTTTCTTAGGCATTCCTTCTTTAAAGAAGATTATGGCGGCCTACGTTTAATTTAATCTAAAACCTAAACATAATTTAGTTTAGGTGACAAACTAGTTATATGTTTTTAGTGTGCTTTTATTTCTTTGTGGATTTTTTACTATGTTATTTTAGAAAATAACTGAAAAAGTGTACGTTAACCCTTTAAGCCCCCGCCCCCAGTAAACTGGTATAGCAGTAATCCCTTCATAGACCTAGCCCCCGGTAAAGCGGGATCCCGATAGTATAGCTACGTGGATTGGCTTAGTCTTGCCTATAACCGCCAATCAGATGTTTCGTTGTAGTGTGCTTAAGTTAGGAGTTCATCAAAGTTGACTGCTTCCTTGTTGATTGTATGTTTACATTGAGTTTGTGATGAAAATTTTCAATTTTTTTATCATGAATCGTGAAGACCCTCAACCTGGTCCATGGGACAAAACGACAACGTATTTCCTTGTTCTCAACACAAGAAATTATTGATTTTTTAAAAGATTTGTCATACTAAAGTTGAATTTTGGCGCTTTAGTTCAGGCAGACCTATTCTTTTACTTGCGTGTTCAATTTCATGTAGTTATCTTTGAAGTTTTTTCCTCAGTGGTCGCTCAATCATAATATATTGCGAAATAGGCATAAAATGCTCAGGAGCCCAGGCATAGGGTAAAAATAGGCAGAGCTCAAAGGGTTAAATAAAGCTCTTAAAGTACTCTTGTTTTACAAAGAAATACAGCTGGACACTAAATTAGTATATTTAATAGTTATACTCTAAACGTGTATGTTAAATGAAGCTCTCAAAGTACTCATGTTTTACATAGAAATACAGCTGGACACTATATATAAATTAGTATATTTTATACTTGTATGTTAGTAACTTACCTGAGTTTTTCCTCCAGCTGAATCTTGGACAGAACTTCTGGATACAGAACCAGCCATTGGATAACAGGAAAAAAAAGATCCAAAAAGTGTTCCAGTTCCATAACCAATCAACTCCTTCAAAATATTTCATAATAAACGTTCATGATTTATGTAAACTTTCATGCAACTAAACAGAACTTGAACATTTAAATTCTATAAGCACAGTAGACACCACACCAAGAATATATTGACAATGGCTTGAATGACTTAAAGAAGAAAGCATTGGATACAGTTTGAAATGATGTTTTATAGGCAGGTTCAAAACTATTAGCAAGAGACAAGCAAGATGGAATAATTATGGCAGACATATAAGATGATGTCACTTCGTTAATGATCCAAGAGGAATTCTGTAGAGGATAAACTGTGAGTATGCCAATTGTATCCTAGCATGGAACTTGCCCAATGAAAAGTAGTGTGGAGCAAACATAATAATGAGAATGACAGTCATTTGTATAGCACAACTCTTCATGACATCACACTCAGCATGTTATGTCCACAATTGTGGGTTTGATCCAGAATTTAATTAGAATTCATGCACCATTCACCAGATTCTTATAAGTTTACAGACGTTCCTTCTAGATAGAAGATTATTACGTCCACTAGGCCCAAAACTCCTGCTGGGCGACAGGGATCCGTCAGTGGCAGGGATAGAACCCGCGACAGTCCGGTGAACTAACCGCTGGACCAGCCGGCTTCACCAAGTGTCGCTTACTCAGTGCCATCTTGCTTCTGCAATTCTTGACCATTTAAGCAACACCTGGACTAGCAAGCCAAAAGGCTTGTACAGTTTTTGAAACTTTTAATACATTGTCATCACCTGTTATATGTAAAATCTACTTAGAAAAATTTATGAAATTTCTCTAATAAACTTATAGAAATAAAAGACAAGAAAGGATGTGAGATTAACATCCCTAATGATAATATCTACTTCTAAGAAGAAAACTGGCAAAAGTTTAATATCACCTGAACAAAAGAATGCAAGGCTATGAAAATCAATGACAATAAAACTAACATAATAACCTACCCCCCCCCCCCCCACCACCTCACCTTGCAGTAGTCTAAAAATCCAAACAAAAACAATAGAGTTTGTTGAAGAAATAAAAAAGAAATTTCTAAATATTTTCTGGTCTTTCAAATTTTAGTTTTTTTGAGACAATGATTAAATTTGCTGAACTTACTTTATTTGAATCAATATCATAATGATGTTTCTTGGCCATGATAACTGCTAAAGATACTGACTGGGCAAAAGCAACTACAGCAATAATGATGCAGTCAACACCATAATCGTTCACATTTTCAAATGTTGGAAACATAGGTGCTGGCAGGCTGAAAAAGCCAAAAGAAAGATGGTTAACCACTGAAGGCTTCATTATTGTATAGATCAGGGGTCGGGAACCTATGGCTCGCGAGGCAGATGTGGCTCTATTGATGGCTGCATCTGGCTCACAGACTAATGTTCGATTATAATTTTTTTTTCTTTAGACGCCTTTGATCTACATATTTAATTGCATATCAATATTTCCTTCTACAAATGAGCTAAAGTTTACTTCAGCTCAGCATCAGAAGTGGTAAAGGAGATAAACTCCGCGACTGAAAAGAAAGGAAAATAGCAATCCTGCATTAGAATTTGTAGTTTTAAACATAATGTATGGCTCTCACAGAATTACTTTTCAAAATATGTGGTGTTCAAGGCTCTCTCAGACAAAAAGGTTCCCGACCCCTGGTATAGATTGTAATGTAGAGTATATTTTAAACATCTTTTATGATTAGGCCTACTGAATTTCAAAGAACAATTTTACCCTGCAGGTACTGTGCCAACAACTTTGATTCCCCAACGTTTGTTGATTTCGGCATAATGACATAGCAATGTGCTAACAACAACCTTTAGAGACAACAAAAATACAAATAATTAAATGTCACCTGTCTTTAAGTGGAGGTGAAAATGTGAAGGCATATGTCTAACACACTTAGGAGAGTTTTTACTAATACTTTGGCGGCCAAAATGTGTTTTTTGGGGAGCTAAAGGTCAAAATGGAGTTCCAGACCTTACGATTAAAAAGAAGTGATTTTCTGTGAGTATTTACATTCATCTACATATCACACTTGTTTACCTTTTCTTTGATTACATTACTAGATAGACTTAATAGTGGTGGGCAGGGCTGTGGAGTCGGAGTCAAGGAGTCAGAGTCTGGGGACATTTTGTGTACCTGGAGTCGAAGTCGGCACACAATGCACCTAATCCGACTCCTACGCCTATTAAATTTAGATTGGAATTTTTTTTAAAAGCAAGTTTAAATGTCCCAATTCACAAAGAGTTATAATTAATGACTACTCTACTGTAAGAATAAAGACCAATGCATGCAGTGCCACATGTAACCGCAAAACGAACACATTAAGTGACCGTGAAGAAGCATGCTTTTCATGTGCCTCACTATATGGCAATACATTTGCATATTAATACAGAGGAATCGGAGTCGGGAGTCGGAGTCAGAAGTACAAAAAACTGAGGAGTCGGAGTCGGAGTTGGAACATTTATCTACCGACTCCACAGCCCTGGTGGTGGGGCATGGTGTAAGAATGGCCTATTGTCTATCCAAAAGTCTCCAGTTTCAATTCAGATCTGGTGGCAACACTGGGATGTTATCTCTGGTCATGGGTTGCCTTTGAGCCTACCTAGTTCAGATTTGAACCGAGCACATAAGAGCGGCTGCGTTTTCTGCTGACCACTTATTCCCCTTATGTGATGTGGTTATGAACTGGCGAATCATGTATTACTATCCATCCTTATGGATCCTTATGGTTTATAAGCTTTATTCTTATTCATAAAATTGATTGACAATAAAATTAAAAGAAGACAAACTAAACTTTCTTAAATATTTGGTCTTATACTTTTTTATTACTTTTTCAATTCTTAATTTTACTAATAATTATGGTACTTTAGGATATAATACAGATATGATATCGAACCGTTAGTTCTTGCAGGATACCTTGAATTTATCAGACAAGAAATAATATTTGCATCTAACTCTTTTTCACAAGTTAAACAATTTTAAAAGAAAAAGAAAATACAATGTCTTAATTAACATACATATTTGTAAAGCTATAGTATGGTGCCGGGGTAGGCCTATATTTATTACAATCTTTGGATCTGCAGTATTTATGAACTTATTCATAATAAAAAAATTATATCAACAGTGTTTTTAATAGTCTGTCTAAATATTGGAAATAATATTTTATGCATTTATAATTGTTTTTAGATGCAGTAAGAAGAAGCCACCCACAAGCAACAGAGGTAGAACTAAAGAAGTCAATCCGAAGATGGTTCCATTGCGCTGTGGATATGGATGGTGGCAGGCAACAAAGAATAAAGGAAGCAGTGCAAAATATATAAATAAGAATTAGAAATATTGAAATTTAAAATAAACATTTTTGTACAACATTTTGTTCCTCACATTATTTCATTGTTTACCTGTATTTAAAGTTGTTTGTATTGTATATATGTTATGAAATACTGAAAGTAACATATGCATGCTAAATTTATGCTAAAATTAATTCAGGCTACTTGAAGACCAAAGGTGGCTAATCACAGCTTAGGTTCGGCAAACATCTGGTTTTGTTTGGATTTGCTTCGGCTTCCTATCAGAAACCAAGCTTGCCCCGGACACTTATGATTTAAAATAATAGCAAAAAAGCATCTGGATTGGACCTACTTTGCCAACAAGGGGCCCGAGTATTCTGCCGAGTCTGTACTGATCTCGGACCGACTCTAGTGTGCTATCAGGGTAGAGTCTACCAAGCCAAAATTGGTACTTGACTGGTAACTTGACAGTGGGCAATGTAAAAAAGGCTGGGCATTGTGCTGGCCACACAGTCAATATATTAGCTGGTGAACGCTATCCCTAATGATAAACAGGATCTGATATATTCTAATTTATATTTTTCTAGATAATATTAATAAGTTACACATATAAAACAAAGCTTAGTTTGTGCAGCATTGAACTTTTTAAACACTATTTAAAATTTTTCACACAAAAGTAGTAATTTAAGAAACACTTTTTGTAAAAAAATGGAATCCAAGACTTACCACAATGAGCTCAACAGGTACAGGCATTTTAAGTTTTGACTTGAATCTATCATTGACTTGAACTTTGACCACATACAGAATAATCATGCACACCAAAGAAAACACAAGTGTTGCAACATTGGTTTTTGGAAGATTCTTAAAAATAGCTATGTAAGTCTGCAAGAATAATGTCAAGAAGACATGGGTTGAATAATGTCAAGAATAAATAGGTTGAAATTTTAAAAGCCCTGGGTTTGAACCTAGGAAAGACTATAATTTTCCTGGGTCTGATGGTACCTAACATTAGTTTGGGAAAAGTAAAGCCAGCTGAGCATTGTACTAGCAACACTATATTCCCTTGCAAGCTGTGACTAGCTGTCACCAAGGAAACTTGAGAAAGTTGCTTCACTTGTCCCATGGACCAACATGCTCTAAAATGGATACTTAATTTGACTATATAAACAAAAATATTATTTTTTTGTCATTAGGGCCCTGCATTCATATTTATTGATGAAAATGTCAAATTGAAAAATAAAATCATACAAATATTCTCTTTACAAAATTGAATCATTTAAATAAAACACTTAGGTCTAATTAAAACAATTAACTTTACAAATACTCATAAAGTAATATTTGTTATAACTTACATAAATAAGATTTAAAAGATTTGGATATCTAGGCAAGCTGATGCCTAAAACTGTCTTGATTTGACTAGTGAATACATGTACAGCTGCACCTGTAGTAAATCCACTCACTAGAGAGTCGCCCATGTAGGTTGTCACAAAACCTATCCGACACATCCCCATACCAATCTAAGTTAAATAAAAAATCAGTTCATAGCCTATATACAATGTTGAAAATGAAAAGATTGATGCAAACTCATCTACTAATTGTAAACCTGCAATGATCAAGTACTTACAATCTATTCTACTAATAATCTTACATTTAAAGTTTAAAGGTCATTATATATATATATATTTAAAAATATTATACTAGAAAATAAAGCAACAAAACAATTATTTATTTTTCTATAGAATGTTTCTTTTAAAAATGGTGATTTAATTTTACTGAAATTAAATGACTAAATACAACCAAAAATCATTTATGTGGAAAAGCAAAAACAAAACACACACAATTAGATTTCTTAAATAATGATAAAACAAACTTCATAAAAATATATAGAAATAATAAACTCAGTTCATTTAAAATAAAACTACATTCTATATTAGATTAATAATTCTATTAAAATTTTATAAAAAAAATTTGTTTAATCTTTTGCAATTTTTTTCTTTATTTAGTCATTTTAAAATAGATTTTAAATATAAATATTTACAATCTAATACAATCTAAGTTTATTTTTTACATATATTTTTGGGTTAATTTTTTTCATTGTTTTTTTATCATATTTTTTTAGTTTTACCTTTGAAATTTATATAAATCAAAGACTATAATAAGATGGACCGCTTTCTCTTTTTTTAGAGCTTATATGTTCTTTTTTTTCCCTGTGCAACCAATAAGGCTGTCTTAAATTACTTCTACACTCCTGCAATTACATTAAAGGTTTCCGCTGTATACAAATTTCAATTTTAATCCTCATTTTCCTTTGAGAAAAGCATAGTGAATTACTAAACCAGAAGTCTAGAGGACTTAGTGCGATCGTAAATTCTAAAACTGTTTCAAGTTATCAAATACCAGAAAAATCAAAGAAAGCTGTCCATCTTATTATAGTTTTTGTATAAATAAAAAATTTTAGAGTGAATATTAATAAGTTTATTTTAACCTGTTCAAAAATGTTTCTCTACAACACCATACCTGGGCTAAACCTATTGTAAAAGCAACTGATGCTCCTATCCTTATTTTTAAATGTTTCTCTACAACATCGTACCTGGGCTAAACCTGTTATAAAAGCAACGGATGCCCCGATCCTTATTTTAAAATTTCTCTCTTCTTCTGCCATGAAATCTGTCATGTTCATTCGATCT
The DNA here is from genome assembly GCA_949126835.1 of Anisus vortex. NCBI lineage: Eukaryota > Metazoa > Mollusca > Gastropoda > Planorbidae > Anisus > Anisus vortex. Next base: position 2,239,175 of record OX421502.1, on the reverse strand, counting down.
TTCTCTGTCAGCAGTCCATGTTCAGTTCTCCACACTGTATTCTGAGATGAGACCACACTGCCCACCATTAAACTGACCACAGCTACAGTTCCTGCAAATGTACAAAGTTCTTATCACTATTGTACGTTCTAATAGCCTAGTCTGCAAGGACTTCATATCACTTTTGCTTAATTTGTATCACATACTTAATTCATAGTTTTATTTTTCTTACAATTTTCTTACAATGTTGGCAGAATGAATAACAATAGCCAGGTTTCTTTATAGTAAGTATTTTATAGTATATATTTTATAGTAAGTATTTTATAGTAAGTATTCTATAGTAAGTATTTTATAGTAAGTATTTTATAGTAAGTATTTTATAGTAAGTATTCTATAGTAAGTATTTTATAGTATATATTTTATAGTAAGTATTCTATAGTAAGTATTTTAAAGTATATATTTTATAGTAAGTATTTTATAGTATATATTTTATAGTAAGTATTCTATAGTAAGTATTTTAAAGTATATATTTTATAGTAAGTATTTTATAGTATATATTTTATAGTAAGTATTCTATAGTAAGTATTTTAAAGTATATATTTTATAGTAAGTATTTTATAGTAAGTATTCTATAGTAAGTATTTTAAAGTATATATTTTATAGTAAGTATTTTATAGTAAGTATTTTAAAGTAAGTATTTTATAGTAAGTATTTTATAGTAAGTAAATGAGTTATGTGCATTAACTTAGTCTCACTGAATAAGGATGAGTTTTCTGCATTAACTTAGGTTCACTGAATACTATTTTATTTATCCATGTTCAAACATTTCATTAAAAATATCCATAAAAATGGATAATGAAATGCTACTCACCCATAGAAAGTTGTTTTGATGTGCCAAAGAAGAAGTAAATTAACACAGGGAAAAACGAAACATATAGTCCAACAACTGGAGGCAGGTCAGCCAACATAGCATATGCCATACCTAAAAGACATAAAGTAAAGACTTTTTTTTTTTAATGCAGTATTTATGTGTAAGATTACCAGGTAGACCTTTATTTTAGAAGTTTTGGGATAAAAAAGGATTTTTATAAAAATAAATGCCAGTAAAAAAGAAATAACAATAAACACAATGTAATTGACAACACTAATCCTATACATATTACATATATAAATATGAGAGTGTCCAAAAAGTTTGTAGTTTACCTTGATTTAGTTGCATGATGCTTACAATAAGTCTGATGGCTACAGTCAATCTGATAATTACAGTAAGTCTAATGATTACAGTAAGTCCTAACAAGATTGTAGTTTACCTTGAGGTAGTTCCATGATGCCTACAGTAAGTCCTAACAATTTTAAGGTTGTAGTTTACCGTGAGGTAGTTGCATGATGTCTACAGTAAGTCCTAACAATTTTAAGGTTGTAGTTTACCTTGAGGTAGTTGCATGATGCCTACAGTAAGTCCTAACAATTTTAAGGTTGTAGTTTACCTTGAGGTAGTTGCATGATGCCTACAGTAAGTTCTAACAAGATTGTAGTTTACCTTGAGGTAGTTGCATGATGCCTACAGTAAGTCCTAACAATTTTAAGGTTGTAGTTTACCTTGAGGTAGTTGCATGATGCCTACAGTAAGTTCTAACAAGATTGTAGTTTACCTTGAGGTAGTTGCATGATGCCTACAGTAAGTCCTAACAATTTTAAGGTTGTAGTTTACCTTGAGGTAGTTGCATGATGCCTACAGTAAGTCCTAACAATTTTAAGGTTGTAGTTTACCTTGAGGTAGTTGCATGATGCCTACAGTCTATATAAGTCCTAACAATTTTAAGGTTGTAGTTTACCTTGAGGTAGTTGCATGATGCCTACAGTCTATATAAGTCCTAACAATTTTAAGGTTGTAGTTTACCTTGAGGTAGTTGCATGATGCCTACAGTAAGTCCTGCAACTATGTCATTAGGAAGATCTGTTCTCCAATTATATTTTCTCAAGACTCGAATACAAGGGAACAAACTGGCTGCGCATTTCTTTAATTTCTCAGCATTGACATTTGGTGAGGACTTCGCTCTCTTGAATCCCATTGTAATTTTTTCCTAGAATACACAAAGCAGGGAAGAAACTATTACAATATACTACTGGTAGTTTAATGAGATATATGCTTACTAGAATTACCATCATAATAACAAATACAAGAAAGGGAAAGAAGAAAGTAAGAGTAATCAGGAAAGCTAGAGTTATAGTTTTTTGTCCATCCTTTATTTTTAACTTAATGATAAATACTCGTTGTTATTGTTAATATTTTTTATATTGAAAAAACATTTTGACTTATTTTTTAATGATATAGTCATAGTTCCGAGTCTTGTAATTATTTTATTTAAAGAGTAGTTTCCCCTGTCAACCAAAAACCAACGGACAGGTCGCGGGTTCTATCCCTGCCACCAACGGATCCCTGTCGCCCTGCAGGAGTTTTGGGCCTAGTGGACGTAATAATCTTCTATCTAGAAGGAACGTCTGTATCTTATAAGTTTATCTGTAAACGTATAAGATGTTGAAGAATATGTGAATGAAAAAACTAAAAGTACAGTAATATGTTTGCTTTTATTTAAAAACAAATTCTTTGTGCATTTTATTTAATTGTACATTTTTGTTGAAAAATTTGAGCTGACGATTGGAAACATGAAACGGGTATTGGAGTCTCTTCGGAGCCGGGTTCCGTGTAGGCCTACTTGAAAAAGTCAAGAGTTTTCAGGGTAACAGGAATTTGTAACCAGCCAGGAATAAACCAGGATTTAGATAGGAATTTTAAAAAATTAATGGTAGTAGAAAACAGGAATGTTGGCATTATAGCTGGGGAAAAAGCCTTCTTGTTGTGAGCTTTTAAATATTTTGCTGACTTGAAATGAAAGATTCATTACATTACATAAGCTTTTGGCACAGACGGCCTTTGATTTTAATGTTTTTCTGGGTTTTCCTTTTGGCAACATTCTGGGTTTTCTTTCAAGCACTGCTAATCTACACATTTTGTCAATGAAGTCAATGTGGGATTTTTTTCAAAGTAAGCCCAGACATGCTATATTTTATCAATAAAAATCACAGATTTTGCTCAATCTTATCAATTAAAGAAAATAATAACTTTCACATGCTGTTTTTTTATATATCAAAACATAAACATTCATTATTATAAGACTTAACCTGCTAGTTTAGTTCATCCTGACTTCAAACTCTTATGAGTCGCTCGCCATGTCCGCTGACGTCACTATTTTAAAAGATTTAGGCCCTACGTACAATTTTCCCTAAAAAGTAGACAAGCAAAAACAAAATACCGCGACCAAAAAACATGTTGAAAGCATTTAACACTTGTCCTTGTTTGCAGCAGACGATTTTATTAGGTTCAGACTATACCTATATTATATAGGCAAACCCTTGCCTAAGTCTTAGTTAAATCTAAGTCTAAGTCTAAATTCATAAAGCGATAAAATTATTTAAAAAAAACATTGAAATGAAAACTATCTGATTTGATAAATATTCAAGACAGAAAGTTTGGCAAAAATTAAAGTCTTTAGCAAGTTACTGGAAGCATGTAAGAATAGAAAGTAAATAAGTAATTAAAATAATTAACCGTCTTCTTGGCAATGGCAAAAACTCCACCCTGCCTACCGACATTGCTCCGGAGCAACTCCCCGACGCCTTTGCGGACTTTTTCACCACCAAGATGCAAGAGATTAGGGAGGAGCTAGACAGTGTGACCCCTACACCTTCGTCACCGTTCTCGGAGGACGTTGGGCAGACGGAATCATTTGATGGATTCCTGCCTGTAACCGAGGACGAGGTGAGTCGAGTCATCATCAGGTCTGCCCCCAAGTCATGTGCCCTCGATCCCATCCCCGTCCCATTGCTTGTAGAATGCCTCGACGTCATCCTCCCAGCACTGACATCCATCATAAACTCTTCTCTGGCATTTTCCCGCCCATCTTTAAACGGTCGATAGTCCTGCCACTATTAAAGAAACCCTCACTCGACCCAAACACACTCAAGAATTACCGCCCTGTCAGCAACCTCTCCTTTCTCTCCAAAATCACAGAAAAACTCGTACTCTCTCAGCTATCTGACTATCTTCACTCTCGCAATCTATATCCTTCCTCTCAGTCCGCCTACCGGCCAGGTCATAGCACAGAAACAGCGCTAGTCCGAGTCATGAGCGACCTCCTGTGCGCGATGGACGGCGGCAAACTCTCTATTCTCACTCTGTTAGATCTCTCCGCGGCATTTGATACCATTACCATCGACCACCAGATTCTTCTTGACCGTCTTCATCTTTCTTTCGGACTTTCTGGCTCAGCTCAAAACTGGTTTTAGTCTTATCTTTCAGACAGAACTCAAACAGTCTCTATTTCCAACCGCTCTTCCAGACCTTCAGCCCTGTCTCTTGGAGTTCCTCAAGGATCGATCCTTGGGCCGGTCCTTTTCATTTTCTACACTAAACCTCTATCATCCCTCATCAGCCACCACTCAGTTTCCAGTCAGTCCTTTGCTGATGACACTCAGATCAGTGACTCTTGCTTTCCTGATCAACTCGATGCCACCGTCCTTCGCACGCAGGAGTGCGTAGACGACGTAAAGCGTTGGATGACTTGCAACAAACTGAAGCTAAATGATGACAAAACGGAAATCCTTCTCATCCACTCTCAAAACAAACCTCTCCCTCCATCTGCTCCTTCTTCTATATCTATCGGCAACTCTGACATCACACTCTCTTCCTCTGCCAGAAACCTTGGAGTCACGTTCACAGACACCCTCTCCATGGACAAACACGTCACGAACATCTGCAGATCAGCATACAACGAACTCAGAAAAATCAGCGCCATTACACACCTCCTCTCCTTTGACGCCACAAAAACTCTCGTCTGTTCACTCATTCTTTCAAAATTTGACTACTGTAACACTCTCCTCGCAGGCATTCCTCAGCACCACATAGACAAACTTCAGAGGGTACAGAACTCAGCATGCAGACTCATTTTTAAAGCAAAGAAACATGACCACATCCAACCACACATGCAGCAACTCCACTGGCTTCCAATATCCTCTCGCATAAAGTACAAGTCTGCCAATCTATGCTTCAATTCTTTCACTGACCCTCATTTTCCTGTCTATCTCTCTGAACTGTTGCTTGCTTACATCCCCACAAGACAACAGTTTCTACGCTCTTCCACTGACAATAGAACACTCTCAATACTAAGAACCAAAACCATCAGAGACCGTTCCTTCTTCTTCCACGCCCCCACCTCCTGGAACCAGCTCCCCTTCCACATCCGTCTTTGTGTAACCTCGTTCACTTTCAAAAAGTCCCTTAAGACCCATCTGTTTAGGTCCGCCTATGACCTGTGATGCCTCGTTCCTGGTCTCGGTTTGTTTTTATGCTTCCTTTGTATTATTACCAGTATGTGCTAATGTGTCTTTGTTTTTAAATATTGTAACTTTCGTTTTTGTCACTTTTTAATGTTGCACCTATTATTTTTTAAAATCAATTTTATTGCTGTAGCTATTATCGTTATAGCCATTTAATGATGTAGCTATTGTCTATTTGTTTTAGTAGCTTAAATAGTTTATAATTTTTGCAGAAATTGTAAAGCGCTTAGAGCTGTAAGGTAAGCGCTATATAAAAATGCCTCAATAATAAAATAATAACAAATTTCAGCCTTCACCAGGATTCGAGCCCAGGACCTTTGGTAGCCTACGCCAGCCAATAGCAGGTGGTGACGGTTAAAAAGGAGAGAGAAGGGTGAGGAAAGAATACATTTGAGGAAATGTTGAATTTTCATACACATAATAATGAATTTTAAACCTTAAGAAAGCTGTTTTCTCTGTTATAATTGCATAAACTTATTTGTCAATAGGCCTACACTAATATTGTTTTCTCCATATTGGTCTCTGCAGCAAAGAAGCTTATGTGTTGTTTTATAGGCCTACTTGTCAATATAAGTCTTAAAGTTTATATATATATTTTCTCCATATTTTCTCTGTTTGTCATGTTTGTCAATCTGTATGTTTCTTTATATATGTGTAAATATGTATTATCTATTCTTGCCAATGTGTTTCTTTTCTCTGAATTTTGTGTATCGGGGACGTCCATTAATTACGTCAACAAAATAGGGGGGAGGGGGGGTCTGAAAAAGTTTGACAATTGTTGACATGGGGGAGGGGGGGAGGTCAAGAAAAGTTGACGTCAACAATGTTACCTTTTATGAAGTAAATAATGATACAAATTTATTACTAAATTCTACATTTGTCCTTTTCAACTTACATAGATAACATTAACAACATAGTTTTAAGCTAATACAAATAATATAACAATTATGGAAACTACATTTGATATGTCCTTTTTGTGTCCATCTTGCTAGTTTGTAGATCTATGTATGGGTGGAAACTAATGCAATTGTTAGCAAGGCAAAGTGACCGACCAATTGTAGAAAACCTCACCTTCGCTGTCTAGTGTAGGGTTGCCAGACACATGGGTGTCAAAAGGAGGACACCGAGAGACAAAAAGAAGGACATTGTGTTTCAATTGCATAGTTTCGCATTTAGCCCGCAATCAGTATAATTTTATTACAAGAGCTGCCACTAAGTTTAAATGTGTATTGGTAAACTGAGCAAGAATTTAAACAGTTTTGTTAAAAATAACATAGAAATTCACTGTAGGCTGAAAGGCAGCTTGCATTTGTTTGGGCAACTTTAAAGCTCATGCACTAGTCTTCTAAAAAACCATTAATTATGTTCTTGTACAAATGATCACCTGTTTATTAATTATATTCTTAACATGTTAATACTAATTTTAAAATTTATTTGTCCTTATGCCTACAAAACATGAAATATTACAAAAGCTGGACATTTTAAAGGTATTGTGCTTTGCCTGCCGGACGGAGGACAAGAGTCTAAATAGGAGGACATGTCCTCCTTTTGTCTGACGTCTGGCAACCCTAGTCTAGCGAGATATGGTGGCTGGAATAACAAAGGAACACACCATACAAACTGTCTGCAGAGAACGTTCAGAAACCCAGTTTTTTTCCGCTCAGTACATCTAAATTAAGCTAGGCGCCAGAGTCTGGCGTTCGTTATATATAAGCCATGTAAAAAGCAATGGCTGGGATTGACAATAGAACTAAAAACAATAATAGGCCCTCGCCGAGACTATAACTAATGTTTGCAAAGCATTGAATGAAGTGAATTTTGTGAATCCAACATGGTTATTTTAAAAATATTTCCTTCAGAAAAGTTAATTCTTGGCCCACCCCATTAAGTACGAAATACTTCGCCTAGGCCTACCTTATTTCCTTTTAACATCCCTAATTCTGATATATAAACTAATATATTTTTGCTCACTACGTTATAATAGGTGAAACATTAAAATTAGGTCGATTAGGCTACATATTTAGTAATTTTTACGTTTTATTTCTAATTTTCTGAAAAAATTTAATAAGATAAAAATGTATTAGTATCAGTGGCGTCGCCAGGATTGGAAGGAGGGGGGGGGCAAATAGTGCAAGGAAGGGGGACAGGGAAGGCAACTACCGTGTGTATATAATCTGTAACAAATGTGCGTAGTTTTGAAGGTACATTTGAACAATAGTTTAAATTTAATTAGTGTTTGCAGGGCATTCAAGAGGTTGATTTCTTTGAATACAATATGATTTTGTACACTTTACCATAAAATTCTTTAGAACTAAAAAAAAATCTGGGCTAATTGATTAAAACCGATAATAGCTTTCAATGGTGATAATCAAATTTGCGATTATCGTTGACCATGATATTAAAAAGCATATGAAGAGGATGACGATGTTAATCCAGGATGCTTAGTAGATGCGTATGCAATCTAGTGGTACTGCCACCGCTCCTGCTTATCTGTTGGGAACATAGTTTACAATGAGCCATCGTTAAAGACGTTTTTTTCAAAATTTTCCGACACAAAGGATTGTAACTGTAACTTAACATTTGGTTTGATGTTGTTTTTATCGCAAGCCATATTTGGTATTTGGAAAAATGAAACACAATATCTAAGACTAGCCTAAATAGTGTTAGCAAGGCATTTCAAGAATTGTTTTGTGTGAATCCAACATTAGGTCTATTTATTAAAATATTTCCTTCAAACCAAAAAAAAAAAAGGCTGTGCTACTTGAAAAAATGATTAGGCCTACCTCCCAACCAAGAAACCGAAATCTGGTTTTGGAAATTAAAACCGGTTTTCGGTTTCAAAACCGGAATCCGGTATTCCGGTTTTCGGTTAACATCCCTAGTTAAAATAGAAAGCTAATTTACAAGTGGTGCACACTTTCCCCCTAAAATATTTGACAATTAACATTGTAACAAAAGTGAAATGTAGAATTAGACATGATTAAATATGTATATGAAAAGAACAATAGTAAACATAAGAGAATTATAGTCAATTAGAAATCTTTTAAACAATTTTTTAAATGTATTGCAATAAAATTAATTATAGTATAGACCTTTCCGTTGTAAATATATTTTAAACAAAAGCAAGCGTCTAAAATTGTGTTACTTGTTTTGAGGGGGGGGGGGGTAACCAATTGTTGACGTAATTATATAGGGCGGGTCTCTGAAAGTTTGACAGTTGTTGACAAGGGGGAGGGGGGGAGGTAAAAATCGCCTAAAAATTGTTGACGTAATTAATGGACGTCCCCATCTCTATTTGTCAATAAGTTTATATGAAGTACATTCAATAATCGTAAATGAAATACACTATCACATAGTCTTATTCGTTTCCTTTTTTAATTCTCCTTAAATTTAGTTGCTGTTTTTTTCTTATGGACTTTGTTGCAAGAACCCTAAATAGGCCTTTGTGTAAGGAAGCAAAAATTAAAGAAGTAGGCATATTGAAGACCAAGTGAAGAGCTTTTAATCAAAATTGAGTTAAAAGTTTATTTTGATAGTAAATAGTGTATTCATTAGGAAAAATTGATATTTTCACGTGTTTTGAATCTATTTCCACGTGTTTTGAATATTAGCCCGGTCCTCTTTTTTAACAAAATAGTTAAATATAGATTTAGACTTTAGAGCAGGGTTGCCAGATGGCCACGTGCGTGGCCAAAATGTCCAACATTTGGCCACAAAGAAAGTTGCTTGGCCACGGCACAGAGAACTTGGCCACGAGTCCAGAATTGGCCACCAGTCGATCCAGTTTTGGCCACAGATCATACAATTTTTTATTTTTTTTTAAAGTTCTTTTTTTGGTTACCTTACTGTAACCCATATCTATTCTGTATTTTCCCCTTTCACACACACATACGGTCACATTTACTCGCCCTTTGTTGTTGCAAAGATAAGTGCTTGGCGACGTCCGGCCTCACCATGTATTTTCAGATGTATTTACTAGAAATTACAACGATAAGGTGGCCTTGAATGCCCATCCTATTGGGATGATACTAGTAACCTAATTTCACTGTTGTAATCAGGAGTGTTGGCCCTGAGATAACTAACCCCCTCCCCTTACTCTTCCATTGCATGCTACACCCACCCCTGTGTATGGTAATATAAAGACAACTGGTTACTCTCACCTACCCTCTCCTCACTTGGCACCCCTACCCATCTTGCTTGGCACCCCTACCCTTAAAGCTGAAATGTACACCAATACTAAGTCCAATGCAACAGCAACCACGAGTACAGAATACAGATGCCAATGACAAAAGTCTGGATATTGAAATGGACACAGTGCTTTCACATTATATTATGTGAAAGATACATATAGGCCTACCATGAAGTAGGCGGCATATTTTATAAAAAAAAAAATTTTCATTTTTTTTTTTTTTTTTTTTTTGCCGGAAATTTTTTTTTTGTTTAACAAAACTGCAGAGTTTTTCATGGGGGTGTAAAGATAATTTGTAGCTTGGCCACACAAAGCATAATTTGGCCACTTTTGCAGTCGGTTTTGGCCACGAGGCCGTTAGACCATCTGGCAACCCTGCTTTAGAGCGTTTATTTATTTCCCCTCCAAAACATCACTTCCGTATGAGGCTGTTTCAAATCTCATCCCTTCGAGAAAAACCTCTTCAACTGTTCTTTAAGCAATCCTACATGTAGGTTTGACAAAAATAATGTAGGTAGGACAATTAGAGTGAATGTAGGACATTAAGATTGTAAGTAGGATATATAGAATGTAGGTAGGATATGTAGAGTATAGGTAGGACATATAGATTATAGAATGTAGGACATTTAGATTGTATGTAGGATATAGGCTATAGAATGTAGGTAGGATATGTAGAGTGAAGGTAGGATATGTAGAGTATAGGTAGGACATATAGATTGAATGTAGGACATTTAGATTGTATGTAGGATATAGGCTATAGAATGTAGGTAGGATATGTAGAGTGAAGGTAGGATATGTAGAGTGTAGGTAGGATATGTAGAGTGTAGGTAGGATATGTAGAGTGAAGGTAGGATATGTAGAGTGTAGGTAGGATATGTAGAGTGTAGGTAGGATATGTAGAGTGTAGGTAGGACATTTAGAGTGAAGGTAGGGCATTTAGAATGTATGTAGGATATAGGCTATAGAATGTAGGTAGGATATGTAGAGTGTAGGTAGGATATGTAGAGTGTAGGTAGGATATGTAGAGTGTAGGTAGGATATGTAGAGTGAAGGTAGGATATGTAGAGTGTAGGTAGGATATGTAGAGTGTAGGTAGGATATGTAGAGTGTAGGTAGGACATTTAGAGTGAAGGTAGGGCATTTAGAATGTATGTAGGATATAGGCTATAGAATGTAGGTAGGATATGTAGAGTGTAGGTAGGATATGTAGAGTGTAGGTAGGATATGTAGAGTGTAGGTAGGATATGTAGAGTGTAGGTAGGACATATAGATTGAATGTAGGACATTTAGATTGTATGTAGGATATAGGCTATAGAATGTAGGTAGGATATGTAGAGTGTAGGTAGGATATGTAGAGTGTAGGTAGGATATGTAGAGTGTAGGTAGGATATGTAGAGTGTAGGTAGGACATATAGATTGAATGTAGGACATTTAGATTGTATGTAGGATATAGGCTATAGAATGTAGGTAGGATATGTAGAGTGTAGGTAGGATATGTAGAGTGTAGGTAGGATATGTAGAGTGTAGGTAGGATATGTAGAGTGTAGGTAGGACATATAGATTGAATGTAGGACATTTAGATTGTATGTAGGATATAGGCTATAGAATGAAGGTAGGATATGTAGAGTATAGGTAGGATATGTAGAGTGTAGGTAGGACATTTAGAGTGAAGGTAGGGCATTTAGAATGTATGTAGGATATATAGAATGTAGGTATGACATTTAGAATGTAGGTAGGACATATAGAGTGTAGGTAGGACATATAGAATGTAGGTAGAACATATAGAGTGTAGGTAGGACATAATGAGTGCAGGTAGGACATTTAGAATGTAGGTAGGACATATAGAGTGTAGGTAGGACATATAGAATGTAGGTAGAACATATAGAGTGTAGGTAGGACATAATGAGTGCAGGTAGGACATTTAGAATGTAGGTAGGACATATAGAGTGTAGGTAGGACATACAGAATGTAGGTAGAACATATAGAGTGTAGGTAGGACATATAGAGTGTAGGTAGGACATATAGAATGTAGGTAGAACATAAAAAGTGTAGGTAGGACATGTTGAGTGCAGGTAGGACATTTAGAGTGAAGGTAGGACATTTAGATTGTAAGTAGGATATATAGAAGGTAGATAGGATATGTAGAGCGTAGGTAGGACATTTAGAATGTAGGTAGGACATATAGAGTGTAGGTAGGACATTTAGAATGTAGGTAGGACATATAGAGTGTAGGTAAGACATTTAGGATGTAGGTAAGACATTTAGGATGTAGGTAGAACATATAGAGTGTAGGTAGAACATATAGAGTGTAGGTAGGACATTTAGAGTGAAGGTAGGACATTTAGATTGTAAGTAGGATATATAGAATGTAGGTAGGATATGTAGAGCGTAGGTAGGACATTTAGGATGTAGGTAGGACATTTAGAATGTAGGTAGGACATATAGAGTGTAGGTAGAACATATAGAGTGTAGGTAGAACATATAGAGTGTAGGTAGAACATATAGAGTGTAGGTAGGACATATAGAGTGTAGGTATGACATTTAGGATGTAGGTAGGACATTTAGAATGTCGGTAGAACATATAGAGTGTAGGTAGAACATATAGAGTGTAGGTATTATGACATATAAAGTGTAGGTAGGACATAATAGTACAGTGGCGTAAATAAAGAGAATTGCACTTGGGGCGGGGTTTGAAATGGGCGCCTATCTAAACTGTAAGTTTATATTTATTAGTAAGCCAGCGCAGGTCGGTGTGATACAATCTTTTACATTGAAAGTTTAGTGGATAATTCACCAATTTTTGTCACAGTTCTAGATCAATTTTTTACGTGTCAATTTAATGTCTAATCAAAGTATGGCGCCTGGGGCTGCCTGCGCCCCTCCCTCTGGTTACTATATCAGTGTAATTATATTTTATTTTACCGGTACAAATGTAAAGGCTGTTGGTTAACAATAAATTCAAAGTCTTTTGGAGACATTTTCAAAATATGCATGCGTTCTCAAATTTCGGAGTTTTACAGTATTCATTATTTTTTAATGCTTAGTCAGCGTTTATTAAAATTTAAAGCCATTTGATTTATTGACTTTCTTTTTTTCACTGCAGTGAACATCTGACTTATTTACATGTAAGATACTTATTAACAGAAGTTTTACACTAACTTAACACTAACCTAGATATTCAATCTATTTTAATCCCATGTCAAAGCTGAAATACCTAGGCTTACACATTTTTTAATACGTCTTGTTTAAATTTTATGAATTCATTTTAAAAAAATCTAAATTTCACACTGTACCACCTGTTGATCCTAAGTAGAAAATACGGAGGAACATTTGTCTAGAAAATCAATTAGAAATTTGTACAGTAGTTGATGTAGTTCATTTGTGCTAATGAATACACTATATTACTGAGAGGATAATATGAGCAATACAATGCTCTAATTATTTTTCACTTGTATTTATTTGTCTTTAAGTCGACATTGAAACAGGTTGTGGGAAAATCAAAATTATCTACTCATCTCCCATGTTTTATATTTTCACATATATTGTGTTGTTGTTGTTGGGTCTAGTATGAAGCTTTATTAGGGAATCATTTTATTTATCTTGACATTTTTGTTTTGGACAATTAATGAAACATTTCATAAATTTATCTAGGTACCACCATAAGTTTCTGTAGTGTGGATAACCTCAACAAACCTTAGTACTTGTAGACCTATTATTACTATTACTAACCCAAACATATTATTACTATTACTTACCCTGACATTATTACTATTACTTACCCTGACATATTATTACTATTACTAACCCAAACATATTATTACTATTACTTACCATGACATATTATTACTATTACTTACCATGACGTATTATTACTATTACTTACCCTGACAAATTATTACTATTACTTACCATGACGTATTATTACTATTACTTACCCTGACAAATTATTACTATTACTTACCATGACGTATTATTACTATTACATACCCTGACATATTATTACTATTACTTACCCTGACATATTATTACTTATCATAACATATTATTGCTATTACTTACCCTGACATGTTATTACTATTACTTACCATGACATATTATTACTATTACTTACCATGACATATTAGTACTATTACTTACCCTGACATATTATTACTATTACTTACCCTGACGTATTAGTACTATTACTTACCCTGAATGATTTCGGAGTCTCCTTTGGCTTCAGATATTCATCTCTTACAGTCCGGGTGTGGAAGATGGCTCTGTTGGTAGATATCACAGTGCTTCGAGCCGTCCAGGTAGATGCTGACCTCTCCCGTGGCTCAGCTGGGCACTGGTCACCTTGGTGGTCGAGTTGAAGTTGCTTGTCACTTTCACTGTTCTGATTGTTGTCCATGGTGCGCGTGCCTTCACGTGCCTGCTGCCCACACAAAGTAGAAAGGTCACGATGGAACAGCTTGATAAAAAATACATGACACTCAGTTAGTATAATAATAGAACATTAGAAGCTTACAGTATTCTGATAATTACAATAGTATAAAATTATAAGCTTTAAATATTCTGATCAGTAAAATAGTAGAACATTTATATCTATGAGCTTACAATATTCTGATTAGAAAAAAAGGAATTTGGACAAAATGGCATGGACCCGTATTATAATAAAAAAAATACGAATATACATACATAGAAACATACATAAATACATATTAAATTTATATATATACATGTGTCTAAGTGTGTGTGCCAAGGAGTGTTTATAAATTGCAGGGAGCCTAGTTGCATACAGCAACTCACTGACATATACTCACTGAACACATATACTCACTGAATACATATACTCGCTTAATACATATACTCTCTGAATACATATACATACTTAATACATAAAATCATTGAGCAAATATACTCACTGAATATATATACTTGCTTAATACATATACTCAATGAATAGATACACTCACTAAATTCTGACTGAATTTTTATACTCACTGAACTTATATACTTACTGAATACATATACTCACTAAATACGTATACTCGCTTAAAACATATACTCACTAAATTCATATACTGACTGAACTTATATACTCACTGAAAACATACACTTTTATTATGCAACGACAAAAAATATAGTCACACTTAATGACCCAAGTCCTCACTAAAATGCAATAACATTAAAAGGTATAGATCGATATTTATATATAAATGTCACCTAATGCCTCACTTACACTTAAAGCTATTAAAGTTTACACGACTATTAAATATTTCACTTGAGACAAGAGGCTGTTACATATCCTGTAGTAAGAGTAATACAAGATGATGAAATACATTTGCGGCTAAGTGTGTGTGTTATTCTATAGGTATCTGTATGGTAGTCTTTCCCTCACTATGTATAAGTATGTTTCTATGAGTATGTCCATTTTGATAGTGTGTGAGTATATGTTTGATCGTGACATCCAGGCATGAGTTTTTGTTTCTATGTCTTATTTTTTTTTTTTTTTTCAGTAGTGAAAATAAATCAATAATATTATAATTATTCGGCTTAGTCTTTGTTCACTTTTCCTAAACTTCCTTCAGTTTTCTCAAACTTGGTTCAGTTCTGCCACACTTTGTTCAGTTTCCCAAAACTTTGTTCAGTTTTGCTACACTTTGTTCAGTTTTGCTACACTTTATTCAGTTCTTCTACACTTTGTTCAGTTCTTCTACACTTTGTTCAGTTCTGCCACATTTTGTTCAGTTTCCCCAAACTTTGTTCAGTTTTGCTACACTTTGTTCAGTTCTTCTACACTTTGTTCAGTTCTGCCACACTTTGTTCAGTTTCCCCAAACTTTGTTCAGTTTTGCTACACTTTGTTCAGTTTTGCTACACTTTATTCAGTTCTTTTACACTTTGTTCAGTTCTTCTACACTTTGTTCAGTTCTGTCAAACTTTGTTCAGTTCTGCCACACTTTGTTCAGTTTCCCCAAACTTTGTTCAGTTCTCCCAAACCTTGTACAGTTCTGCTACACTTTGCTCAGTTTCCTCAAACTTTGTTCAGTTTTACTACACTGTGTTCAATTTTCCCAAATTTTGTTCAGTTTTCCCAAACTTTGTTCAGTTCTGCTACACTTTGCTCAGTTTCCACAAACTTTGTTCAGTTTTACTACACTGTGTTCAATTTTCCCAAACTTTGTTCAGTTCTGCTACACTTTGCTCAGTTTCACAAACTTTGTTTCTTTTTTTTTAAAATTAGGCCAAAGTAATAGTAAAATGTACACACAAAAAAACTGCAAAAAACTGCAAAAGACAGGCCGTGAACTCTGAGACTTCGTGAACTCTGAGACTTCGCGTGAACTGAGACTTCGCGGAACTCTACCATATTACAATAACACAAGAAACTGAGAGAGAAAGTTAAATATATCTCAATCACAAATATCAACAACAAAGAGAAATAAGAATGTACTTAATAGAAGGAGGGAGACCAGAAGAAATGTTGAGAACGTTTGCTTTAACTCATTTGTAACACGAGGGCAATAATGAAACTGAACAGGCGAAATAGAGTGAAAGCATAAATATATGAATAAATAAATCTAAAATATATTGAATTTCGAAACGATAGATCGCGTCATCACTAGGTTTAGTGGCAGCTGTGACAACATAAATCGATTCAACAAAGATACATTGTTAGTAATTTAAAACAAAACTTGAACATAGAAAGTAATTGAACAGTTAGGTCTGTGAATCGTTTCAAATATAAGATTACGAAATATACTACTTATAGTGAAAAACACATTGTAAATATAATGTACACAGTTCATAATAATGCTTAGATATCTACATTTTTTACATTTAGACAAAGTGAATTCAAGGGCTTTTGATATTATAGCCAGTCCTAACATGACGGACTCGATATAAATCTCATTACACAAAGTAACTCAAACAAATGGCACTCTATCATGTCATTATAATTATAACTAACTTTCATTAGACAGTGTTATTCGTAAATAATCTGTCACAAAATATTCATTTGAAAACTAAGAAAATCTCCTATACAATGTCAAAACATTCACTTTTATTAACAACACTAGTCCTCGTTAATTGCTGGTTGAAGGTCATAGAAAGACAGGGCGCCCGAAACTGCGCTGCAAGGACTTGTGTAAAAAGGACTTGATTCAGAGCTTTATTGATCTCGACAATTGGGAATGTCAAGCTGCTGACCGACCAACCTGAAGACTCGCAATCAGGCGTGGCACATCGTGTGCAGAAACTGTGCGAAACGAGACTGCCATTCAGAAAAGAGCGAGGCGGAAACACCTGCTACAACAGCCATCCGCCTTCAAATGCCTCAAGTGCGTCAGGGATTGCCACTCACGAGTTGGTCTACACATCCATTCTCGGCGGTGCAGCCGGACACCTCGCCCATGAAGCTACACCATCGTCTCTCAAGACGGACGGATGCCGACGACGACAGTTTTTATGCCTACGTCTGACTTTGATATTCTGGCAAGAATATATTTTCCGAACGTTTTTCAGAAATATCCAACCAAACATTAGTCACTGATATTCAGTGGCGTAGACAGGATTGGAAGGTAGGGGTTCAAAAAAAAGGTAAAGTTTGGGAATTGGCAGTGTATGGTAAAAATAGTATAAAATGAAGGGGTTGGGGGGAAAATTCAAGGAAAAGAGTAGGCCTACATGGCTTGGGAGCTGGGTGAGTAGAACACAAATTCTTAACTGAAACGTAAATATTATATAAATTCAATAACATTTCTTTCAGAAAAATTAATACTTTTTTATTCGTCGCGTTTTCGAAAAAAAAGCCTATGCTGACACTTCGCTGGCATTTCATACATGTATGCTGACACTATGCTGTCATTTCATATATGGAGACCAGGAATCTCATGACAGATGTATACAATGTTGTTACCATTGGAATATTTCTTAATGTCACAAGAAGAATTTGTGACTCTCGTAATTTGTAATTCATAACCGGATATTTTGAACGCAAGAATAGTCTGTGAATATCATCTGTTAGGATATTTGCAAGAGTAGTCTGTGAATAATATCTGTCAAGTTATTTGTATAAAAATTCCGTTGGCCGTGAATTCGTAAACAGAAGCAGCTTGTAAAATTAATTCGTTAGTGACACGTGACTAATGTCTTATGTCAATGATCTCCAAATTCAACTGTTTAAATAGATATTAGCATTCCAGTAACTCTATTCATTTCTAGTCAAAATGATTAAAACTTGTGTAGCTGCTCAGTTCGCTCTTGTCCACATTTATTGTGGAATCATCCGAAATTGGCATGAAATACATAAAACTATTTCCAATAGTCTCTTAAGTCAGTAGTCTAGTGGTATCGAGCTAGGAATACCCTACCAAACGGCTCCGAGTTCGAGTCCTGATGAAGACTTTGATTTGTCATGGATCTGGAGGGCGTCCTTTAAGTCTAACCAGATCTAAGGCGTAGCCTACTTGACACTAGATGGAGTAAAGTAAAGGCAAGCGTGCTTTGTGCTGGCAAGCGTGCCATAGAAAACTGTGAATGCTGCTTCCCTTGCCCAATTTTCCCTTTAGAGTCTGAAATGGAAACTTTACAATACCATTTGATCAATCAAATATATTTGGTTGTAATTTCCTGCATGAAAGCCTATTTATCTATCAATTGTAAAGGTAGCAACATCTATTATAAACTCCCTGGGCTTGATGACTACCATTAACAATATGTGTATAGTAAGCTCTGAGAAATGGATGAAACATCACAACATCACAACTTACACTTTATAACATTTCACTATCAGATCAACGTGTGCAGGGTTGAAAATGTGGTAACAGAAAACATATGGCGCCTTTTGCGAGAGCTTATAATACGCACTAATGTGTATACTGGGAATATTAAGATAAGCCTCTTATACAATATAATACAAGGAGAGAAAAGGGCAAGGGTTGAATAAGTTGAACAGATTAGATTACGTAATTAGATTTGAGATATAAGACAGACAGACAGACAGGCAGGCAGGCAGACAGACAGACAGACAGACAGACAGACAGACAGACAGACAGACAGACAGAGAGAGAGAGAGAGAGATAGATAGATAGATAGATAGATAGATAGATAGATAGATAGATAGATAGATAGATAGATAGATAGATAGATAGATAGATAGATAGATAGATAGAACCTAGCCCTTACCATGTGTGTCAATGTCTGAGCTAATATCTCGGTTTTCCCCATGTTGTCTATGCATTACCTTGGTGTCTTCTAATTGAGATCTAACTGCTGTTGACTTTAACCGTTTAAATATATGTCCAGTACACAAATGTATTTAGACAAATAGTATATCATTCAATTAATTATCTTGCCCTTTGACAGTAATCAGTAGTCCTACAATAAATTTTAAGATACTTAATTAAGGAAACTACTGAAGTAAACAATAACCGTGTCATGTGATCCAATCAAAGTTTTCTTATCCAAATGTTCCTAATTTGTAATTTTAGAATTCCTTTATAAACTACTTTGTAGAATCTTACTGATGTATAAACCCCTAAACGTTATAATCCATAACAAACAGGTTGGTTTCCTATTACTACCAAGCAAAATTACATGAACAGCTCCTTGGCCATGATAAGAAATACGAACATACTAGTAAAAAAACGGGATATGTTATTTTTACATAAAGCAGGTTGAAATAATTGTTTAGTGATTAGTGCACTTCGTATGTCACAGCAAGTTTCGACAATTAGTGTGTTGTGCGTTGTACGTTTTAACTGCATTTTGTGGTGATAGGGGCACTACGTTTGTAAGAGTGTATTTGTGAAGTTTGTTTGCTATACAAACAGCGATCTAGGAGTTTGTGGAAGTTTGTTTGCTATACAAACAACGATCTAGGAGTTTGTGAAAGTTTGTTTGCTATAAAAACAGCGATCTAGGAGTTTGTAAATGTGTATTATATTTAATTTTAATGGTGGAATGCAAAACAAAAAAAAACAAATGCGAAGGGGGTGAAACTTCGGGCGCACTAGAGAAAGTTTCTGGTTCCGCTAAAAACAGTCTGCTATCTTCTGATCTTCACCTCTAGGACACGTCATTTACAGAAGGCAGGTATACTGACATGTCATCTACTGACATTTCATCTACTGTCATGTCGTCTACTGCAACAGTTCGTCTACCAACACTTTTTCTATCGATCCCAAACTTTCTAAAGCACACACCATCTTCTTTGATCATATTGTGCAATACTGCAAATGTTGTAGTGGAACCAGGTTCTGTGAGACGAGCCCCATCACACCTCCCCCGCAAGTCAAACCATGGATTATTACAGCTGGTATTTTTGAATTACTCATCTGTAAAGGGCATATGAAGAAGGGATCAAAATGTTGTAAGTGCTTTGGACCTTTAAGGATCAATCCGGCCCTGTTAATGTTAACAACAAAGCGCCTCTAGGGAGCTAGATCCGCCCATGTCACAATGTTTCTCTATGCTTCCACTAGTTATGTTGCTGTTGTACAAAACACACAAATGTTTGTTTGTAATTCGCACAAATGTTTGTTTGTAAGGTCGCACAAATAGTCAAGTTGTTTAGTTATATTGAAAATATTAGTATTCCGATTAAAAAAACACTCAAGTCAACAATAATGTAGGAAATAAAGTTGCTGTTAAAATGCAGATACGCCTTTGACAAGTTACAAGAAAAAAAAATATTTGTGTAAAGTTATCTTTAACCCGTACATCAGATTGACTGATCATGTATTTGTAGTAAGGCAGACTTTAGTATTGCTCTAGTCAACAGGATATTAAATCATCCCTCCACAGGATATTAAATCACCCCTCCACAGGATATTAAATCACCCCTCCACAGGATATTAAATCACCCCTCCACAGGATATTAAATCACCCCTCCACAGGATATTAAATCACCCCTCCACAGGATATTAAATCACCCCTCCACAGGATATTAAATCACCCCTCCACAGGATATTAAATCACCCCTCCACAGGATATTAAATCACCCCTCCACAGGATATTAAATCACCCCTCCACAGGATATTAAATCACCCCTCCACAGGATATTAAATCACCCCTCCACAGGATATTAAATCACCCCTCCACAGGATATTAAATCACCCCTCCACAGGATATTAAATCACCCCTCCACAGGATATTATATCACCCCTCCACAGGATATTAAATCACCCCTCCCCTAGACTAAAACTAAAAGGAAAAACTAATTGGTTGTGGAAAGATATAGAGAGGTTTCATTGAAGTGGTTCTGTCACCACCCAGCCCTTGGCTCGATATAGTTTGAATTGAATCAGGCCAACGTATTCACATTATATTGTTTAAAGATGTGTTATGCAGTGGTTGGTGTATAGCATGGGAATACAGTAAGGCTAATCACTAATCTACTTCTTACCTACCTGTGTAGGAGCAAAACTTCCATTCAATAGGTAGGCCTACTGTAGACACAGAAAAACTTAAGAGTGCATAATGTCAACAAAACTGTCATATGTGTTACAACAACAACAGTTTATATATAAATATAGTCCTAAGTTTCTGTATAAGTTAATAATTAACACAGCCGAACTCAGTGAATCAATAAATCCCAATACAATATACACACGCAAATGTACTGTTAATATATAACACGTGTTGTCTCAGTTGATTTGATTCAATGTGTAAATGTGTAACTAGTAGGCCTTAAAGATATAACGGTATTACAACGGTCTTTTGTGTGCTGTTCTATGTAGTAGGATGTGCTTAATACAGTAATAGTATAAATCCACACATTGAAAATGTAGGCCTACATGTGTAGGTAAATGTTAAAACATCTTATTTTTTCTTACTCTTGCATAAAAAATGTGAACTCACGTGTAACGTGGATCTCTTACCCCCCCCAAAAAATAACGTGTGGATTTTCGTTTTGGCCTAATAATGATCTTATTGAAACAACCGATGGTCTATATTGGAATAGTAAAGCAACATACATTGATTAAAGGATAAGAATCGATCCAACTAGCCCACACCCAATAATAAACACACGGGCTACACAGCAGATGAATGAAAAGATGAGTCCTTATGCGTCCAGCCGCTTTTGACCTAGTGACACGAAAGCACACTGTGTATATATATTATGATGCCTCGTTTAACACCCAGATGTGAGGGGAAAAACTCTTCCGGCTCTGTGCTAGAAACCGAGAATGAAAACACGCACAACTGCTTTCTTGTCTCTTACAAAAACAGTCATAACTGACTATATGCTGTTAGCTTATATTATAGAAGTTATATAGGCTAATCATAGCTGACTATATGCTGTTAGCTTATATTATAGAAGTTATATAGGCTAATCATAGCTGACTATATGCTGTTAGCTTATATTATAGAAGTTATATAGGCTAATCATAGCTGACTATATGCTGTTAGCTTATATTATAGAAGTTATATAGGCTAATCATAGCTGACTATATGCTGTTAGCTTATATTATAGAAGTTATATAGGCTAATCATAGCTGACTATATGCTGTTAGCTTATATTATAGAAGTTATATAGGCTAATCATAGCTGACTATATGCTGTTAGCTTATATTATAGAAGTTATATAGGCTAATCATAGCTGACTATATGCTGTTAGCTTATATTATAGAAGTTATATAGGCTAATCATAGCTGACTATATGCTGTTAGCTTATATTATAGAAGTTATATAGGCTAATCATAGCTGACTATATGCTGTTAGCTTATATTATAGAAGTTATATAGGCTAATCATAGCTGACTATATGCTGTTAGCTTATATTATAGAAGATATATAGACTAATCATAGCTGACTATATGCTGTTAGCTTATATTATAGAAGTTATATAGGCTAATAATAGCTGACTATATGCTGTTAGCTTATATTATAGAAGTTATATAGGCTAATCATAGCTGACTATATGCTGTTAGCTTATATTATAGAAGTTATATAGGCTAATCATAACTGACTATATGCTGTTAGCTTATATTATAGAAGTTATATAGGCTAATCATAGCTGACTATATGCTGTTAGCGTATATTATAGAAGTTATATAGGCTAATCATAGCTGACTATATGCTGTTAGCGTATATTATAGAAGTTATATAGGCTAATCATAGCTGACTATATGCTGTTAGCGTATATTATAGAAGTTATATAGGCTAATCATAGCTGACTATATGCTGTTATCTTACATTATAGAAGTTATATAGGCTAATCACAGCTGACTATATGCTGTTAGCTTATATTATAGACGTTATATAGGCTATTCATAGCTGACTATATGCTGTTATCTTATATTATAGAAGTTATATAGGCTAATCATAGCTGACTATATGCTGTTAGATTATATTATAGAAGATATATAGGCTAATCATAGCTGACTATATGCTGTTAGCTTATATTATAGAAGATATATAGACTAATCATAGCTGACTATATGCTGTTAGCTTATATTATAGAAGTTATATAGGCTAATCATAGCTGACTATTTGCTGTTATCTTATATTATAGAAGTTATATAGGCTAATCATAGCTGACTATTTGCTGTTATCTTATATTATAGAAGTTATATAGGCTAATCATAGCTGACTATTTGCTGTTATCTTATATTATAGAAGTTATATAGGCTAATCATAGCTGACTATTTGCTGTTAGCTTATATTAAAGAAGTTATATAGGCTAATCATTGCTGACTATATGCTGTTAGCTTATATTATAGAAGTTATATAGGCTAATCATAGCTGACTATATGCTGTTAGCTTATATTATAGAAGTTATATAGGCTAATCATAACTGACTATATGCTGTTATCTTATATTATAGAAGTTATATAGGCTAATCATAGCTGACTATATGCTGTTAGCTTATATTATAGAAGTTATATAGGCTAATCATAGCTGACTATATGATGTTAGCTTATATTATAGAAGTTATATAGGCTAATCATAGCTGACTATATGCTGTTAGCTTATATCATAGAAGTTATATAGGCTAATCATAGCTGACTATATGCTGTTAGCTTATATTATAGAAGATATATAGACTAATCATAGCTGACTATATGCTGTTAGCTTATATTATAGAAGATATATAGACTAATCATAGCTGACTATATGCTGTTAGCTTATATTATAGAAGATATATAGACTAATCATAGCTGACTATATGCTGTTAGCTTATATTATAGAAGATATATAGACTAATCATAGCTGACTATATGCTGTTAGCTTATATTATAGAAGATATATAGACTAATCATAGCTGACTATATGCTGTTAGCTTATATTATAGAAGATATATAGGCTAATCATAGCTGACTATATGCTGTTAGCTTATATTATAGAAGATATATTATAGGCTAATCATAGCTGACTATATGCTGTTAGCTTATATTATAGAAGATATATAGACTAATCATAGCTGACTATATGCTGTTAGCTTGGGCCGTCCATAAATTACGTCACGATCCATGTGTAAGAAAGTGTGACAGTTTGTGACAAGGGGGAGGGGGGATCAGGCAATGTGTGACGTCACACATTTATTTTTTTTTAAATTTTATTTCTATTTTTTTTAGTAGAATTTAATAGCTTTAAAAATAATTTTCATTCGAGATTCTTTCTTCCTCCAATCCCAATCAACCAAACAACTGATGGACAAAGGTCAGAAAGAGCAGATGCAGATTCTCATAAATTTCCTTCATTGTTTGTGGCACAAACTCACAAATTTGATGACATTATGCCGAGATCAACAGGAGTTTTCAAAGTACAACCTTATGATCTTATTGTCAAGCTTTGCAGGCCAGCTTACTTCGAATTTGCAAAGTGTGTCACTAATACTTTGCCTCACAAACAATGTTGAAGAAGCATGCAGGGACAGAGCTCTGGCTCGGGAGAATGTACCAACCCAAACTGTTCCAGAATCAACTCACATAAAACGCATCCGTCCTTTGAGAATTGCTGATAGAAGGCAAAGAGAACTCATGGCAGTTATTGCCAGAAGAGAAAATGCACATTCAGAGGATGTTAAGTGGCTAGATGAGGATGAAGTTGATCTGTCTGCAATTATCCTTCCAGAAAACGATGATGGTGAAAGATTGATGCCAGTCGTAACTATGGATGAACACTTCATTTCACCATGGATGGATGATGTCCAGTGATATTTTTGAATTTAACATAATTCACAGACCCATAATAAACAGATTCAATATGTCACTAAATAAGTTTGTCACATAATTTGTAAATCCAGCCTTTTTTTAATCATTTTATTTTCCTATTTATTATTTAATCTCTGGGTGAAGTCAAGTTTCACTAATCTACTTCTTATCCTGTGTAAATAAAAAAGATTGCATAATCGGAAGCTTATCTAAAACTTGACCTCACCTATTGTAAATGAAAAAGCAGCAGAGAAATGATGTGCTTTATATAATTGTCCAGTCAAATTTTTGCAATTTTTGTTTTCAAATTCAATATAGAGTTACTGCTTCATTGAATAACCGTGACAACTGTTGACAAATAACTATGCTGCTGTTAAAGTCATTTTAATTTTTAAATGAAAATTTAATATTTTAATAATGTTTAATAGTGAAGTGTTTTAGATTAAATATTAAATAGGTGTTAATTTTTAAAAAATAATGTTCGAAAGTGTGACGTACTTTAGGGGGGGGGGGGGTCCGAGATTTGTGACAGTTTGTGACAAAGAGGGGGGAGGGGGTAAAAACTGGTGAAAAATAGCGTGACGTACTTTATGGACAGTGCCTTATATTATAGAAGATATATAGACTAATAGCTGACTATATGCTGTTAGCTTATATTATAGAAGATATATAGACTAATATATCTAATATATCTAATATATCTAATATATCTAATATATCTAATATATCTAATATATCTAATATATCTAATATATCTAATATATCTAATATATCTAATATATCTAATATATCTAATTTATCTAATATATCAATATATCTAATATATCTAATATATCTAATATATCTAATATATCTAATATATCTAATATATCTAATATATCTAATATATCTAATATATCTAATATATCAATATATCTAATCTATCTAATGTATCTAATATATCTAATATATCTAATATATCAATATATCTAATATATCAATATATCTAATATATCAATATATCTAATATATCTAATATATCAATATATCTAATATATCTAATATATCTAATATATCTAATATATCTAATATATCTAATAAATCTAATAAATCTAATATATCTAATATATCTAGTATATCTAATATATCTAATATATAAATATATCTAATATATCTAATATATCTAATTTATAAATATATCTAATATATCTAATATACAAATATATCTAATATATCTAATATATAAATATATCTAATATATCTAATATATCTAATATATCTAATATATCAAATATAATGCACAATTTCATTCTAAACCATTGAAAATGTAATGATTTAATTATCAATGTGCGAAACTCCAACGGTCCCGTTTTCAAGTGCCAGAGATGCGACAGAGCATGTCTCCCAAGGATAGGTCTCCACAGACACAGCCTATTCTGCAAGGCTGGCCAAATCACAAGAGCGAAAATCTAATCGTCTTCCGAGACTATGAAGCCAATGATGATTTGTAACGTAACATTTGATTACGCTAATATTTCAAAGTTGATAACTTTGTTTTTCTAAAGAAATTTGTATGTGGCGAAGTGTTCATTTATTCGAAATAATAAATTTAAATAAATACAGTAGCCTACTGACTTATGAGATGCTAGTCGAAACATTTATTACGGACCAACGGACCAAGCATGCTCTAAAATTTCTATGGAAAGCCAAAGTTGACAAGAATCTAAAACACCATTAACTGGGCATACGTGAACGAATATTAAATTTAATAGATGCATAAAACATTCATAGATTTCTGAAAGAGATAATTAATGTAGCCTAAATCTTAAAATTATTTATTGTTGATAAAAGACCGTCCATAAATGATGTTACACACCTAAGGAGGGAGGGGTCAAACATTAGTCGCAAGTCACGAAATGTGACGCATCATCAAAATAAGTTTCACTTAATTGAATTAATTAATTGTATTGTCTTATTATCTTATATATTACAGACGCTCCTTCTATAAAGAAGATTATTGCGTCTTCTTTATTGTAATACTTATAATATGACAATAACTATAAAAGTTAATTTAAATTAATGACGTAATTGGACGGATTATACTTTTTGTGACGACTTGTTACAATGGGTGGCTGGAGTCGAGGGGGTAAACTATTTTGAGAAAATGGCCTGACGTCATTTATGGCCGGTCCCAAACATCTTTACTCTGTGTAGGTTAAATGTCTTTACAATTATTATAATTTCTGGAAAAAAAAAAAAGGATGAGACAACTCAATGATACAAAAATATGTGTGCCCCCCTTCTTCCTACCCATAACGTAAATACGCACGCATATTATACTGCAACACCAGTCACAAAGAAAAGTCGTTATCTCTTACAATGTTGAGTAAACAATCATTGTTTTCAAATGTTCACGACTTAGCTCAGTGAAAGCCAACTGCGTGCTTACAACACACACACATAGACACACATACAAACACACACACATACGTCTGGTGGTCCTACCTGCCACATTGAAACACGTTTTGGAATATGTACATTTAGGTAAAAGGGGGTCATTTATATATGACGTCATATTCAATCCTCGTCATTAATTCTAGACCTGCATTATCATCCCCAGCTCTTGCTACTGCTGTCACAAAAATAATTACGCAGAAGTCACGTGACATTTAAACAAAGCCGTCTAAAGTTAATCATATCGAAACATATTATCCATGTTTAGTTTCGAACAATATCTCGACGGGAATTACATTCGAAACAAAATACGAGGACTACATTATATACAAGGACAACATTCTATACAAGGACTACATTCTGTGCAATGACTACATTCTATACAAGGACTACATTCTGTACAATGACTACATTTTATACAAGGACTACATTCTATACAAAGACTACATTCTATACAAGGACTACGTTCTGTACAATGACTACATTCTATACAATGACTACATTCTATACAATGACTACATCCTATACAAGGACTAAATTCTATACAAGGACTACGTTCTGTACAATGACTACATTCTATACAAGGACTACGTTCTGTACAAGGACTACATTCTATACAAGGACTACGTTCTGTACAATGACTACATTCTATACAATGACTACATTCTATACAAGGACTACATTCTATACAAGGAATACGGTTATAATCAAGAAAGACTCAAATATCTACCGTACTTCCATTCAAATATCTACCGTACTTCCATTCAAATAGGCCTATCTACCGTACTTCCATTCAAATATCTACCGTACTTCCATTCAAATATCTACCGTACTTCCATTCAAATATCTACCGTACTTCCATTCAAATATCTACCGTACTTCCATTCAAATATCTACCGTACTTCCATTCAAATATCTACCGTACTTCCATTCAAATATCTACCGTACTTCCATTCAAATATCTACCGTACTTCCATTCAAATATCTACCGTACTTCCATTCAAATATCTACCGTACTTCCATTCAAATATCTACCGTACTTCCATTCGAATATCTACCGTACTTCCATTCGAATATCTACCGTACTTCCATTCAAATATCTACCGTACTTCCATTCAAATATCTACCGTACTTCCATTCAAATATCTACCGTACTTCCATTCAAATATCTACCGTACTTCCATTCAAATATCTACCGTACTTCCATTCAAATATCTACCGTACTTCCATTCAAATATATACCGTACTTCCATTCAAATATATACCGTACTTCCAATCCAATCAAGTTGATTGAAGAGAAAACCAAAAGGCGTACTAGAAATTTTGTAGAGACTAACAGATAGCTTATTGGTTGCTTGAAATGCGTGATCATAAATAGCTAATTCTCAATTAAAACACACATAGGCTACTCTCTGCACCAAAATCAAATGTAAATAAACAACTCTACACAAATTAACAAGATAATCTCACATACAACAAGAAAACCATACAAACGAAGTTTTTATTATACTCCCTTTATTTGCAAACTAAGTTTACCATCATGTAATTAAATAATTGATTGACTACTGCAAATGAAACGTACAGAAAAATATCTGTGTCGCAAATCTCAAAAATATCTCCTTACTCCGTATGAATTGTTCTAAAAATAATCTTAGCGCATACTTTTTTTTTCTAGCTTTGCGCCGAAAAACTATAAAAGTTGCACAGGCATTTTTAAAGTGAAACCAAAATTTTCTTATACTTTCCTTTTAAGAAATGAATGTTGTCATAAGTGTAGTATTATTAAGTTGTTTTAACTGAAAATTTGATAGAATGTATTGTTAGTCGCCGCAAGTCTGCTGTCCAAATTTCAGCTCGATTGGACCACGGGAAGTGGTCGAAAAATCGAAGCCAATTCTTGCACGACGATTGCAACAATACAAAGGATACAATATTTGTAATGAGGAATCCGTTTTTAACATCAAAAGTTAGTTGGAATTGTTCTAATGCCAACCAACTGACTGAGAAAATAATGATTTGTTGTGATTTTCTAAAATTATGATTGCTTCGAATTGTCATATCTTTTGTTGTAAGCTGTTACAGGTGAAATAATTGTCCTTGTACTTGATGGTCAGTGAACTATAGACTTGATCTTGGGTAAAGTTAAAAAGTCATGAATTTGGAACTGTATTTTACTGAGCTGTATTTACAAATTGATCAAGGGAAGTAGTGATGAATAGCTTAGATCAGTTAGCTGTGACACAGGGAAGTAGTGGTGAATAGCTTAGATCAGTTAGCTGTGACACAGGGAAGTAGTGGTGAATAGCTTAGATCAGTTAGCTGTTATGACACAGGGAAGTAGTGGTGAATAGCTTAGATCAGTTAGCTGTTATGACACAGGGAAGTAGTGGTGAATAGCTTAGATCAGTTAGCTGTTATGACACAGGGAAGTAGTGGTGAATAGCTTAGATCAGTTAGCTGTTATGACACATGGAAGTAGTGATGAATAGCTTAGATCAGTTAGCTGTTAGGACACCGGAAGAAGTGGTGAATAGCTTAGATCAGTTAGCTGTTATGACACAGGGAAGTAGTGGTTAATAGCTTAGATCAGTTAGCTGTTAGGACACCGGAAGAAGTGGTGAATAGCTTAGATCAGTTAGCTGTTAGGACACATGGAAGTAGTGATGAATAGCTTAGATCAGTTAGCTGTTATGACACAGGGAAGTAGTGATGAATAGCTTAGATCAGTTAGCTGTTAGGACACATGGAAGTAGTGATGAATAGCTTAGATCAGTTAGCTGTTATGACACAGGGAAGTAGTGGTGAATAGCTTAGATCAGTTAGCTGTTATGACACAGGGAAGTAGTGATGAATAGCTTAGATCAGTTAGCTGTTAGGACACATGGAAGTAGTGATGAATAGCTTAGATCAGTTAGCTGTTATGACACAGGGAAGTAGTGGTGAATAGCTTAGATCAGTTAGCTGTTAGGACACATGGAAGTAGTGATGAATAGCTTAGATCAGTTAGCTGTTATGACACAGGGAAGTAGTGGTGAATAGCTTAGATCAGTTAGCTGTTATGACACAGGGAAGTAGTGATGAATAGCTTAGATCAGTTAGCTGTTATGACACATGGAAGTAGTGATGAATAGCTTAGATCAGTTAGCTGTTAGGACACCGGAAGAAGTGATGAATAGCTTAGATCAGTTAGCTGTTATGACACATGGAAGTAGTGATGAATAGCTTAGATCAGTTAGCTGTTAGGACACCGGAAGAAGTGGTGAATAGCTTAGATCAGTTAGCTGTTATGACACCGGAAGTAGTGATGAATAGCTTAGATCAGTTAGCTGTTATGACACATGGAAGTAGTGATGAATAGCTTAGATCAGTTAGCTGTTAGGACACCGGAAGAAGTGATGAATAGCTTAGATCAGTTAGCTGTTAGGACACCGGAAGAAGTGATGAATAGCTTAGATCAGTTAGCTGTTAGGACACCGGAAGAAGTGGTGAATAGCTTAGATCAGTTAGCTGTTAGGACACCGGAAGAAGTGGTGAATAGCTTAGATCAGTTAGCTGTTAAGACACAGGGAAGTAGTGGTGAATAGTGAAGTAGTGACTTCACAGTCAGGTAGACTTATTTTGTAGTCCGAGAATATGTGGACTTATTCTCCTGTGTATACATTATGGCTTTTTTTTACATGTGAAGTAACAGTGAATTTAAAATAAGGAACTTTAATTTAATGGTTTGTTTGTTGTATATTTTGAATGTATAAATATATCTATATATATTTACTTATTTCAAAATTGACCTTATTTGTGTATACCTCTGAAGAATAGACTGAGAGTGTATTTTAATTTATATCTTCAATATAAACTCAAAAGGGAATAAAACACGAATTAAAAAACATAATCATATAATATATAACATCAGCTTTTGTATATCACTATTACAAGTGTTAATCTC
Organism: Anisus vortex; assembly: GCA_949126835.1. NCBI lineage: Eukaryota > Metazoa > Mollusca > Gastropoda > Planorbidae > Anisus > Anisus vortex. The sequence continues at coordinate 2,208,090 of OX421502.1, read as the reverse complement.
TGCTCAGCCTTCATCGTGCAGATGTTAATTTTTTTTAAAGTCTACTTATTTATAAGTTATCAAATCATTATTGCTTTCATAAATGGATGTGTAAATTCGATATTATTCAGTGGGCCAATAGCCTAAAAGTCTAATCAGTTAGTAGTAAGATTAAGCAAGTCAGGGTTTGATGAGGTATGTAAACATTGACAAGTCATAATGAGGCCTGACCTTTTTAAAAGTTCATGGGTTTATCGTGTCATGAACTTCCGGTCTATTTCCAGCAACACATGATGTTATCGGTTTGTTTCGAGTATAGTTTTTGCGGGTGCTTGACCAGTGCCGTTGCTAGGGATTTGGGCACCCGGGGGGCTTGGCCTCTTTAGGGGCCCCTGCATTTTGACCTTCGGCATTATGACATGAGACAAATACAATTTGGACACTCCTTTGGGGGCCCCCCTCAAGTAGAGGCCCGGGGGGGACTTTCGAATTTGGACCCCCCCCCCCTCCCTCTCCCCTAGCTACGCCACTGTGCTTGACAATTTCTTTCGACCTCGGCATCCAGTTCTGTTCTTTTATAAATATACAAGGCTACAAGATTAGTTATGAGTTATGACTAGTTATGAGGGATCCGTTTTTAACATCAAAAGCGGGTATGCTATAATTATTAATCTACGTGATAGGTGCATTAAGTTAAATTTATATTGCTTTATACTTTATAGAATAAAGTAGTCAAGAAGAGTAGCGATTCTTGGCTTTTTAAAAACACAGTCCCTAGATACATGAAGACGCAAAACAAAAATAAATTATTTTGATTTACGCAATAAGTTTGGGAACAAAATTGGGTGATTCTTCACTTCTGACATTCACAATCCATCGTTTTCTTTAGGCAACATCCTTTGGAAATGAAATAAAATGTAATCCCTACATCTTTTCTTACTCGCAGTACAACCAGTAACGCAGAACACAGGCATGTTTTGTTAGTGAATCAAAGAATAGGACCGAAAATGTTAGTACGCTATGAACTTTTAGGTTCATCATGCATGCATAATCATTTTAGACCTGTCCACGGTTGCATGCATTTTAAAGTCTTGAATTCCGTTAGAAAATTCCTCCCTGAGTGCTTCAAAGTACTTCAGAAGTTCATCTAGCTTTAATGTATGAGCCTTAACATTAGTACTTATAGAAGTACTTAAAGTATTTTATTATTATTTATTTAAAATCAATACATTGAATTTCAAAGGTAGAATAATAATCATAATATAGCCTAAATATAATTAAATGTAGCTACGCGCAGTCAAATTAATATGATATAAGCTAAATATAGCCTATAGATTTCATTTAAATATGTATATCAACTCAAAGAAATCATATATATTGTAATTATTTGTAATCAACAGTCTTTTTAAACTTGAGTGTTGTTCCTTATGGTGCCGTTGAAGGTCATTGTTTTTGTTAAAACATATTCTACCAGACTATTTAAACTTCATTTTTATTTATATAGATTTAAAAAATGTTGAGTATAAATACTGCATATTTCAAAATGAGCAAGTGTTCATGTAAAATATTATTGAATACCAAAAACGTTGAACCTTAAAGGTGCTTCCCAAGACAAATTAAATTAATCCTTAGCATAATACTCGAGCAACTAACAGTGTTTTAATAGAAGAGCATCAAGGCGATGGCACATTTTCCTAAAGTCTATATATATTATATATATCGCATCATGGCGATGGCACATTTTCCTAAAGTCTATATATATTATATATATCGCATCATGGCGATGGCACATTTTCCTAAAGTCTATATATATTATATATATCGCATCATGGCGATGGCACATTTTCCTAAAGTCTATATATATTATATATATCGCATCATGGCGATGGCACATTTTCCTAAAGTCTATATATATTATATATATCGCATCATGGCGATGGCACATTTTCCTAAAGTCTATATATATTATATATATCGCATCATGGCGATGGCACATTTTCCTAAAGTCTATATATATTATATATATCGCATCATGGCGATGGCACATTTTCCTAAAGTCTATATATATTATATATATCGCATCATGGCGATGGCACATTTTCCTAAAGTCTATATATATTATATATATCGCATCATGGCGATGGCACATTTTCCTAAAGTCTATATATATTATATATATCGCATCATGGCGATGGCACATTTTCCTAAAGTCTATATATATTATATATATCGCATCATGGCGATGGCACATTTTCCTAAAGTCTATATATATTATATATATCGCATCATGGCGATGGCACATTTTCCTAAAGTCTATATATATTATATATATCGCATCATGGCGATGGCACATTTTCCTAAAGTCTATATATATTATATATATCGCATCATGGCGATGGCACATTTTCCTAAAGTCTATATATATTATATATATCGCATCATGGCGATGGCACATTTTCCTAAAGTCTATATATATTATATATATCGCATCATGGCGATGGCACATTTTCCTAAAGTCTATATATATTATATATATCGCATCATGGCGATGGCACATTTTCCTAAAGTCTATATATATTATATATATCGCATCATGGCGATGGCACATTTTCCTAAAGTCTATATATATTATATATATCGCATCATGGCGATGGCACATTTTCCTAAAGTCTATATATATTATATATATCGCATCATGGCGATGGCACATTTTCCTAAAGTCTATATATATTATATATATCGCATCATGGCGATGGCACATTTTCCTAAAGTCTATATATATTATATATATCGCATCATGGCGATGGCACATTTTCCTAAAGTCTATATATATTATATATATCGCATCATGGCGATGGCACATTTTCCTAAAGTCTATATATATTATATATATCGCATCATGGCGATGGCACATTTTCCTAAAGTCTATATATATTATATATATCGCACCAAGGCGATGGCACATTTTCCTAAAGTCTCTATATATTATATATATCGCACCAAGGCGATGGCACATTTTCCTAAAGTCTATATATATTATATATATCGCATCATGGCGATGGCACATTTTCTGCTTAACGTCTCTCTCTCTCTCTCTCTCTCTCTCTCTTCTCTCTTATATATATATATATATATATATATATATATATATATATATATATATATATATATATATATGTATATAATAACAAGTCTTACACAAACAAATAGATATATTTAAGTGATATTAACAGGTCTCACATAAACAAATAGATGTAGTCCGTTGATCTCACATAAACAAATAGATGTAGTCCAGTGATATTAACACGTCTCACGTAAACAAATAGATGTAGTCCAGTGATATTAACAGGTCTCACATAAACAAATAGATGTAGTCCAGTGATATTAACACGTCTCACATAAACAAATAGATGTAGTCCAGTGATATTAACACGTCTCGCGTAAACAAATAGATGTAGTCCAGTGATCTCGCATAAACAAAAAAGATGTAGTCCAGTGATATTAACAAGTCTTAACATAAACAAATAGATATAGTCCAGTGATAATAACAGGTCTCACATAAACAAATAGATGTAGTCCGTTGATCTCACATAAACAAAAAAAGATGTAGTCCAGTGATATTAACAGGTCTCACATAAACAAATAAATGTAGTCCATTGATATTAACACGTCTCACATAAACAAATAGATGTAGTCCAGTGATATTAACAGGTCTCACATAAACAAATAGATGTAGTCCATTGATATTAACAGGTCTCACATAAACAAATAGATGTAGTCCAGTGATATTAACAGGTCTCACATACACAAATAAATGTAGTCCATTGATATTAACACGTCTCACTTAAACAAATAGATGTAGTCCAGTGATATTAACAAGTCTCAAAAAAATTACCGTATTCCATGATAAAATGAGAGAGAAAGAGAAGTGGGGAATGTAGAACGTAAATTAAGCGATACAATTACGGTAAGTAACTCTACAGACAATAGTCATTAATTAAAGTCAGCGTCTTTCTTTACAATCTTTCTTTCTGTAGTCTAAAGCTTTGGAATGTAGGCCTACACATATTACTATTAAACAAACTGTGATTAAGTATTTTTATGCTTTGGATTATGAGCAATTTATGCTTACATCCAAATTAAGCTTAACATTATTTTACAGTATTGTGTAGAGTATTTGTGAGGCTATATTCGTAGGCAATCGGGTTTTTCCGTGCTAATTTATTGGGATGAATGAATGACGGAAATTCATAACAGCACACGAGTAAGAAAGACAGGGATTAACCAATTCAATCAACAAAATGTAACAATTATTTAACATGAGACCCATTGAGCAATGGATTTTCATCCTACAGCTGTCTAGAACAGATCTTGCACATTCAAGTAGCCGAGTCAATTGTGCTGAAGTAAATTTATCAATCCAGGAGTTGTTTTTTTTTCTTTTTATTACAATCACATTCAATGCCGTGACTTGGTAGGCCTATATTTAATGCTTCGGTAGACATGTGTATCTAAACTAATCAGCTTAAGACATAGATCTACTCATACCAAGATAATTTTTAAAAAATACAAACTTAATATACGGCAAGAGGCCAGAAAAAAATTATGGAAATTTGTTTTTCATCTTGAGAGTAAATCCTATCTAGTTGTCGATAAGCCTGTATCTCTTTAGTACTAGTGCATAGGCCAGATCGCGAAGTGGCTAATATCACCTCACATTTGACCGGCCAATGCCCGAAGTGTTCTTGATTTCGGACCTTGGCCGGCCAGATCGTGATCTGGCCAGGGGCGATCGTCCAAAGTCCGATTAAGAAGGTCGTGAGCAGATTTTGAGTGTTTGTATACCGTAATTATCACATTAAAACTGTATTGATTATTAATTATACTAAATTACAAAATCAGTCAAATTAGTTTATTATAGTAAATTATCCATCTTTATTTATTCTAAATTACTAAATCAGTCATGTTCGTCTATTACCTACTCTTCTGTGTGCACATATTACAAAATAACGCTATCGTCTTTTGTTACTGGCACAATAAGTTTTTCTTTGCCATCAACTTCAATAACGTCAAACTTTCTTAGTCGACGATAGTCAACTTTTTCTTTTTTCTGCTTTGCTTTAGCCTGTTTAACGCTTTCTATAAAAGCACAGTATTTGTCTCTGCTGATGATCTAGCTATTATTAGCTTTTTCTTGCAGTAACGTATATAAAGTATCTAAGAACATAGTTTTCATATCAAATGTTGGTTCCGCATTTACATGTATGACAACTTCGTCCAGCATACTAGTCTCGTCAGTAGAAGCCATGGGATAACCTACAGAACAATAATTATAATTTATTGAAATGCCACTACATGGGATACAGCCCCAGTTAAATCCATATTGACTGTTATACCAACTCGTGCCGAGGAATACAATACTCACAATGAAACCACAAGTAATATAGGTAGTGTCATGTTGTGACAGGGGATGGGGTGGCCAGCAGGGTTCACGTTGTCGCGCGCCAAATCGGAGCCTGAATGCCCCAGGTAATTGTGCTGTACCTACGGGCACTTTCTAATCATCGAAACAAATTTGGCTTGTTAGTCTGTAGGCGTGATAGCAGAACTTATTCTTTAGCGCTATTGGATTCGATGCACGATATTTATATTTGTTGGAACACCGCTTATAATCTACAGTACCTAGAACACACATGTACACAAAGTAAAATAATCCACAAACGATGCTCGGTATTTGTGTAAGTCAAATGCCTCAGTTTATTGGTGCAGTAGTGTTATCTCAAGGGTATCTCATTGCGACTGGCGGCCCCACCAATGTTTACATGAAACTAGACCGCGCGGAAAATGGCTAGATAAAAATACGGTCGCTTCTGCCTTACCACCTTTGTGGCTTATCAAAAGTCAATCCTCGACTCGCATACACCATCCAGTCAATTTATGACGCAAATTGTGTTTTTATCCGGGTAGATAGTTTACTAAATTATGTGATAATTAATTGCCTTGATAATTAGTGACCACTTCGGCAGGACATTCTCTGAAAAGCAGCAGATGAACAGAAAATTATCGTCACAGCGTACGTATCACTGTCCTTGCTACCATACGCAAGCCGCCATCACACCTGTGCCGCCTACCGAACATTCTTGCATCAGCACATCGGACATTGGCCAGGGATTTCTAGCCACTTCCCGAAGTGGCCGGCCAAAGTAGTGTAAACACTGGCAATTTCCAGCACATCGGACATTGGCCACGCGCCTCGGCCAAAGCGCGAAGTGGCCGGCCAGATCTGGCCGCACTTCGGGCTTTGGCCGTAACACATATACAAACAAATGATAAAGAGTAATGCCCCTTTTAGCTTTCACTCTTAGTAAATACTTGGCTTATTGTGTGGAGTTATTAAATTATTATATTTGTCAATTATGTTCTGATTAACTTCCCACTTGATTGTTTAGACATAATGCAGGATATTTGGACATTCTTTAAACATAATTTTCCATAATTTAAATGTCCTAATTGATAGTTTACATATAACACCACCTCACCTATCCCTTAACCCGTGGGTAGGTCGTTGGGGAACCATCGTTGACTGTTCACTATCTCACGCCATTTGTTCCGGTCATGCGATGCCCTTTGGGAGTCGATGAATGATAGGCCGGTCAACTTCTTGATGTTGTCTTCTCATGTATTCTTTTGCCTGCCTCTTATTCTTCATCCCTGAACTGTGCCCTGCATTATAGTCTTTGAAAGACCTCCAGATCTTGCCACGTATCCATACATCTCAGTTTTTTCTTCTTAATTGAGGTGAGAAGGTCCTCGTATGGGCCGATGACGGCAGCTATTTTATTGCTGACCAATTCGTTTGTGATATGCTCTGTATAAGAGATGTTCAATATCTTGCGGTAACATCTCATCTCTAGCGCACTGATTCTTCTTTGGAGGTCTGCAGTGACCGTCCATGTTTCGCATCCATACAAGTAGACCGATGTCGCCAGAGAGCGCATTAGTCGAATCTTTGATCTGAGAGAGATTTTCTTGCTTTGCCAGATGTGTTTACGTTTACTCAGCGCTGCGATTGTATGGGCCATTCTGGCAAGAATTTCTGGCTTTGAACCTTAGTCGGATATTATGGCCCCTAGATATTTAAAGGCGGAGACCTATTCGAGTTTTTGCCCGTTTATCCGGATTTCACTAGTGAATGTTCTATTTGTCATGACCTGGGTCTTTTCTGCATTGATTTCCATACCATACGCCTCTGATGTTTTCTCTAGTATTGCAGTGAATTCTTTTAATTCATCCTCGCTGCCAGCTAGGCCGTCAATGTCATCGGCGAAGCGTAAGTTGGTTATAATTCGCCCGCCTATGCTGACTGTTCCGACTTGGTCTTCTAGCACATCTGACATAATCAATCATTTCAAGGAAGAGGTTGAAGAGGATGGGGGAAAGTAGACATCCTTGTCTAACACCAACAGTAGTTTTGAACCAATTTCCCTGCTTGCTGTTGAAGAGTACTGCGCTAGTTGCTCGGTATAACATTCCATGATTTAAATGTCCTAATTGGTAGTTTACACATAACATTCCATGATTTAAATGTCCTAATCGGTAGTTTACACATAACATTCCATGATTTAAATGTCCTAATCGGTAGTTTACACATAACATTCCATGATTTAAATGTCCTAATCGGTAGTTGACACATAACATTCCATGATTTAAATGTCCTAATCGGTAGTTTACACATAACATTCCATGATTTAAATGTCCTAATCGGTAGTTGACACATAACATTCCATGATTTAAATGTCCTAATCGGTAGTTTACACATAACATTCCATGATTTAAATGTCCTAATTGGTAGTTTACATATAACATTCCATGATTTAAATGTCCTAATCGGTAGTTTACACATAACATTCCATGATTTAAATGTCCTAATCGGTAGATTACACATAACATTCCATGATTTAAATGTCCTAATCGGTAGTTTACACATAACATTCCATGATTTAAATGTCCTAATCGGTAGTTTACACATAACATTCCATGATTTAAATGTCCTAATCGGTAGTTTACACATAACATTCCATGATTTAAATGTCCTAATTGGTAGTTTACATATAACATTCCATTATTTAAATGTCCTAATTGGTAGTTTACACATAACATTCCATGATTTAAATGTCCTAATCGGTAGTTTACACATAACATTCCATGATTTAAATGTCCTAATTGGTAGTTTACATATAACATTCCATGATTTAAATGTCCTAATTGGTAGTTTACACATAACATTCCATGATTTAAATGTCCTAATCGGTAGTTTACACATAACATTCCATGATTTAAATGTCCTAATCGGTAGTTTACACATAACATTCCATGATTTAAATGTCCTAATCGGTAGTTTACACATAACATTCCATGATTTAAATGTCCTAATCGGTAGTTTACACATAACATTCCATGATTTAAATGTCCTAATCGGTAGTTTACACATAACATTCCATGATTTAAATGTCCTAATCGGTAGTTGACAAATAACATTCCATGATTTAAATGTCCTAATTGGTAGTTTACATATAACATTCCATGATTTAAATGTCCTAATTGGTAGTCTAGACATAGGAGGTCTGCGTCATCTATTTCATTATGTGGAAGATGAGTTTGAAGGTATGTATTATTATATATGGCCTAAACAGGCATAGCCTATTATATATGACCTAAACAGGCATATTATTATGTATGGCCTAAAACAGACACATTATTATATATGGCCTAAACAGGCATATTATGATGTATGGCCTAAACAGACATATTATTATATATGGCCTAAACAGACACATTATTATATATGGCCTAAACAGGCATATTATTATATATGGCCTAAACAGACATATTATTATATATGACCTAAACAGACACGGTATTATATATGGCCTAGACAGACATATTATTATATATGGCCTAAACAGACATATTATTATATATGACCTAAACAGACACGGTATTATATATGGCCTACACAGACATATTATTATATATCGCCTAAACAGGCATATTATTATGCATGGCCTAAACAGACAAAGTATTATATATGGCCTAAACAGACAAAGTATTATATATGGCCTAAACAGACAAAGTATTATATATGGCCTAAACAGACAAAGTATTATATCTACCCTAAACAGGCATAGTATTAGGCCTTTATCTGGCCTAAACAGACATATTATTATATATGGCATAAACAGACATATTATTATGTTTGGCATTTGTTCAATTTTTATTTAAAATTTATATTGTTATGGTTTTATATATATGAATACAAGCAAATAATGTTTCTACCCATTGTTGTGTCCCAGCATGTCATTACATATTGATAAAAAATTATAAAAAATTGATAAAAAGATATATAGTTTTCAAGTTGGCCTACTTTTTAATTGACTGAGTTTTGAGTCCAGAGACTACAGATAGAGTATGCAGAGCATGGAAGGTTCTTTTCAAAAACGGTTAATTTTCTTGCCGGACGTCTGTAAACCCTAGATAGATGTGTCTGGGACCAGAGCCGGATTTACCTATAAGCTATAGCTTAGGGCTTAGAGCCCCCACTTTTTTGGGGGGACCCCAAACAAAATTGTTCGAGTGAACAATTGTCATATATAATGCTATATACTTAAATATACTGCAGCATTATTATATATATAAATAATAAACGGCAGTTCTGGAAAAATGTTCTTGAACGAGTTTTGGCAGCCATAATTACTATTGCAGATCGTGGTTTACCTTTAAGAGGAGGTAAGCAATTATTTGGTTCTCTTCACAATGGCAATTTCCTTGGATTAATCTAACTTATAGAAAAATTTGATCCTTTTATAGCAAGCCATATAAAAAAATCAGGTGTCACATCTTATCTTTCTAAAGCAATATGTGATCAATTTATTCAAAATATGGCATATGAAGTAAGATACTCAATCTTGGATGATTTAAGAACTACAGGGTTCTCTAACTTTCCTAGAGATGGGTAGCCACACAAAGCAAAGTATGGCTAAGATGGTGCACAACTACCTTACAAATGAGTGCAAAATAGATTTTAGTAAGTGTATAATTATGTCTGGCAAAAACAAGGGTATGCAAGAAATAATATTGAAGATTAATAAGTATGCTATGTATATTCCATGTGTTGGTCATTCCCTGAATCTTGTTGATAAAACACAGGTGACTGCTGTTTAGATGCAGTAAACCTTTTGGAATTGTTCAAGAAACATATAATTTCTTTTCATCATCTACACATCGATGGGCAGTACTTTTGTCATTCTTCAAAGAGCATTCAAAAGTTCCAAAGTCTTTGTCAAAGTCTAGATGGGAAGCATATTCAATGGCCACAAGTACAATACTTAATAGTTATGATGGAATAATTTCTGCATTGCATCAGCTGCATATTGATACTACAGAGAAAGGCAATACAAGAAAAAAAGCTATAACATTTTGAATAAGATGGAGGAGTTTGAATTTATGGTAATGTCATCTTTGTGGAGTTACTTGCCGGATGGATTTCACAAGACTAATCAATCACTGCAAGACTAGTCTAGATGTATGTAGGATATTGTATGCTTCACTTTCGGATTTTGTTAAAGGTTCTAGTGATATGTTCGATCATTTTAAAGAAAAAGCAAAGCAAAAATTGCCTGATGTTGATTACCAAAAAAGCAGATATAGAAGAAGGCATATCAGTGATGATGAAGATGATGCTTTAGAGAACCTTGAGCCAAAAGACAAGTTCAGAATCAAAACATTTATACCTGTGATAGATGCATTAGAGTCAAGTCTGACACAGAGGGCCTCAGTATACAATGATGCTACAAAAAAAATGTCAAGCTAAAGCAGAAGAGATTCTTGAAGGAGTTAGAGCTTTATGCCCAACATATCCTGAAGATGTGCACATGATTCTTGTAGGAGAAATCAAGCATTTTCATCACTATGCTAGACATAGTCAAGCCTATGGTTCAGCGGAACATGATAGTCTGACACATCAGGATCTATAGGCTGTAGGGTAATATTTAATGATCGTGTGCAATCAGCATTCCATAATGTAGAAGCAATTTTGAGATTGTTTCTTAGTATGATGGTTGCAAATTGCGTTGGATAAAGATCATTTCTCAGCTGAAGAGGATAACAAATGAATTTAGAATTTAGAACAACAATAACTCGAGATAAATTATCTTCCCTCAGTCTCATCAGTGACTTTGCCCTGGGAAAGGCAAGAAAGAAAATATTTGAGTTTAATATAATTCCTGAATCCTTATAACATGTGACAAGATATTAGATAATAAGCCTTTGTAAATTGTGCCTTTTAAAAGAACTTTTGTTTCTTTTTACCAGAGTTTTCATTTTTAAGTTTGTTATGAATAAAAAGTTAAAGATTTATTCAAAGAATATAATAAGATGGGCCGCTTGCACTATTTTTAGAGCTTACATGTGTTCTTTTTTTTCCATAAGCAACCAATAAGGCTTTCATGAATGATTTCTACGCTCCTACGATTGCATTAAAGGTGTATGCTGTATACAACTTTCGATTTTAATCCTAATTTTCCATTGAGAAAATCATAGCGAATTACTAAACGAAAGTTTTGAGAACTTAGTGCAATCGGAAATTCCGAAACTAAGTGTTTCAAGTTATCAAATAGCAGAAATGTCTAAGCAAGCGGTCCCTCTTATTATAGACTTTGATTTATTATTTCACTATCTATAGATCTATACTGCTTAATTGTATTTCATTTTAACCCTCTAAGCTTAGGTATCAGAAAATTATATTTGGCACTGACATAGAAGCTTATAAAGGACCCCATATGCTTAGGGTCCCATCAAGTCTAAATCTGGCCCTGTCTGGGACTTTATTCATGTATTATTCAAATATTATTTTAATGTGTGTAACATATAGATCTACTACGATTTCACCACGCTATAAGGATCAATGGTCCTTCGTATTATTTGTTTAGTATAATCAATGCAAATTTGTCTTTTCCAAACTATAACTTACTTTGCCCGGAGGTGGAGAGAGGGAAAAGAAAATGTAAAAAATCGGATATTTAGAACCGAAAATAGGTTTTGAGAAGAAAAAAAGGATATTAACATCCCTAATAAGAAGTAGAAAACTGAATCTAATAATAACGGATTATTTAATCACTCCAAAGAATGGTTTACTCAAATAGAGTGCTCAGAAACTAGTTAATATTACACATAAATGTGCAGTCTTTGAAATCATTTGTTTCGCATTTACGGTTTATTTTTCGTTTTCGGTCGAAGTTGTAGTTAAACTTTTGGTTACGGCTTCGCTTTCGGTCGAAAGTCAATGTATAATATTCGGTATGGCTTCGTTTCGGCAGAATCTAAAAATTTGGTTACGGTCGGTCTCTAATCTAAACACTGAACAAATGGCCCCCAGACACCACTGTCCATATTAAATTAATATTAGCTCCAATTAAAGTGCCATAATGCCAATAGTAATAGGTATTTATAGTTTAGACTAGGGATGTTAAACGAAAACCGGAATACCGGATTTCGTTTTGTTGGTTTGAAGGTAATCATTACTTCAAGTGGAAGACCCCTTTTTTTAGTTCTAATGGAAATATTTTTTAATAAATAATGTTGGATTCGCACAAAACAATTCATGAAATGCCTTGCTAGCACTATTTAGTCTTAGATATTGTGTTTCCAAATACCAACTATGGCTTGGGATAAAAACAACATCAAACCAATTGTTTAGTTACAGTTACATCTTGTAGATGTGCGCTGCTCTTTAATGTACGCAATGGAGAGACGCAAAGTAGTTCTTCCCTGTGACCCTTTAAATTCGGCTAGACATCGCGTCTGTGCTTTATTATTAACGGCACTATTAAATACACATTCTTTTGATTAGTGCTACGCGAAACCTATCAATACATTATTTTACAAGTTACCATTATGCCTCTTCAAATGCTTCTTAATATTATGGTAAACGATAATCTGTAATTTGGTTATCACTATTGAAAAATTGAAAGCTATTAGATCTATCGGTTTTAATCAATAGCCCAGATTTTTTTTAGTTTTAAAGAATTTAAGGTAAACAGTACAAAATCATATTGTGTACAAAATCATATTGTATTCACACAAATCAACCCCTTGAATGCCCTGCAAACACTAATTAAGTTTACCTACAAAACTAAGCACATTTGGCTTTTCCGGCCTATGACATGTGACATTGTGCGGGAGGGGGAAATCCGAAATCCGGTTTTAAACAGGTTTTATAGAACCGAAAACCGGTTTTGGAAAAAAAAACGGTTTAACATCCATAGTTTAGACAAAATTTACAATATGAAATTGAACATAAGAATATTTATTCCCAATTGTATTGAAGCCAATAGATATTTTTTAGTGCCTGGAATTATAAGTGTACACAAGTTAGTTTACCAACTGACTGTTTGACTGGTGAAAAGCTAAAAAAAAAGAGAGATCAACAATAGAACAAAACCCATATAATCTCCAATTTACACCTGCCAACTAAACAACAGACAAAGGAAAACCCAACTTTAGTTCAAAACAAACACACACACACAAAAACAATTAGGCAATTAACTCTTTGAAACTCTGAATAGTTGTCGGGTATTTGAAAACAAAATATTTGAGGTTTCATTTTGTCTACAACGAACTAAATACTATTGGTGTCATTTGGCATTCGTAACAATTACAAATTATATGTATTTACCAAGGTATTTACCCAACTTGAGTTGTTGTATTGTCTTTGCCGACGTTCTTTTTATTAGCAGGAAATAAGTCGAAGAAACAAAGAGATTCTGATTGGCACTTAATTAAACGGTTTCTGTTGCAGTGAAGTAATGACAACGAAACTTTTCAAATATGTGGAGGGTTAGCTTAGTATTTAGTATTAGAAATTGTTTAAATTAAATGGATAATGTCAAACTATGAGTGCAGTTTTAAAAGAAACAAAAATTACGTAATGCTACAAGGAGCAGAAGCTCAAACTGTTCACAAATAGTTAATTTCACATGTTCACAAATAATCTTGTTAACTTCATTGTGAATGATGCAGCTAGTAAAACGTAATGGTAGCATGGACGTTTATCACTCAGGGAAGGGATGGGGGGGGGGGGAGGCTTTACATTCCCGCAATAGATTTTACAAATTAACACACATTGCTATAACTTTATCAAAGAGACCCGAATACAATAATATGACTTCAGTAAATTTAAAATATAGGCTAATGTTCCCCAAACATTTAAGTTATTATTTTGGCTTTTAAAAAACCCTAGACAAAAAAAATATTATAACTGTATGCATGTTTGAAAAAAATAAGTTAAATTATTTCCTGGGTCATGTCCGAAATAGTTGAGACCTTGGTATCTATGCATGTTATCTAAGTAAAGTCAATGTGTAATCTTGTCATTGTTTACACTGTGTTTCTGACCTTAACACTCTGGTCATAGGTTCAATAACACATCTACTGTATTCAATAGAATAATAGATCTACTGTATTCAATAGAATAATATATCTACTGTATTCAATAGAATAATAGATCTACTGTATTCAATAGAATAATATATCTACTGTATTCAATAGAATAATATATCTACTGTATTCAATAGAATAATATATCTACTGTATTCAATAGAATAATAGATCTACTGTATTCAATAGAATAATATATCTACTGTATTCAATAGAATAATATATCTACTGTATTCAATAGAATAATAGATCTACTGTATTCAATAGAATAATATATCTACTGTATTCAATAGAATAATATATCTACTGTATTCAATAGAATAATATATCTACTGTATTCAATAGAATAATAGATCTACTGTATTCAATAGAATAATATATATACTGTATTCAATAGAATAATATATCTACTGTATTCAAAAGAATAATATATCTAATGTATTCAATAGAATAATATATATACTGTATTCAATAGAGTAATAGATCTACTGTATTCAATAGAATAATATATCTACTGTATTCAATAGAATAATATATCTACTGTATTCATTAGAATAATATATCTACTGTATTCATTAGAATAATATATCTACTGTATTCAATAGAATAATATATCTACTGTATTCATTAGAATAATATATCTACTATATTCAATAGAATAATATATCTACTGTATCAAATAGAATAATATATCTACTGTATTCAGTAAAATAATAATTCACCTTAATCAAATTGACCCGAGTTTCAATCTTAACCCTAATCCATTTGCGTTAGGTTAATACATTGACAAGTAAAACCCGTTACCAAATCATGCTTTAGAACCTATTGTAATTCAAATTTGATATAAGTTTATAATTAATCAGTATTTGTATAATTATAAATTACTTCGTACTTACTTTCAAGGACTGAAGAAGTTAAGTTCCACCGTCACACTATGCAGAGTTATAATATACCGTAAGATATTATCTGAACTCAAAACACATTGCACTTAAAGCCCAATAACCTATTCAGTTTAAGTTGTATTTTTAAACTAGATGAAATTATTTTTATCTAAAACAATGTAGATATATTATAATATCACTTTTTTTTTTAATCTTCATAAAAAGTGAGAAAAACTATGAATGTATTTAAACCAATGTTGCGAAGAAATTCATTGTAAAAGTACAAATGCCGAACAACTAGAAAACAGCAGATAGTGACTCGAGAATAAGGTCGAATCTTCGATTAGGTGAGAGCTATTCACGCGAAGTGCAACAAATAGCTGTGGCGATGGGCGATATGTGAGGGGATAGATGGTGTGATGTCCCAGTCCCGACGGGAAAATGAAGTAAAATCCAAAATGATTTTTTAGTATCGTGTCGAAGCTTGAAATGGACATATTTTATGTTTGAGTATGAATGAAATTGTGACAAATATTAAAGGAAGTAGGGCCTAACACATATAAAAATGAAAGAAAAGTAATACACAGACAAATGTAAAGGAGATAATACACAGACAAATGTAAGGGATGTAATACACCGATAAATAACGAGAGCCGATTTTGAACTTTGAAATTGCTTTTCATCCGTATGTAAAACTGACAACAAATACCATTCATGTTTTTCATTTCTTCTAGTACAAGTGGTAAGTAGTTGATCAATGTTTAGGTGATACTGATTGACAGTAAGAAATTGGTCAATGTTTAGGTGATACTGATGTACAGTAAGTAGTTGGTCAATGTTTAGGTGATACTGATTGACAGTAAGTAGTTGGTCAATGTTTAGGTGATACTGATTGACAGTAAGTAGTTGATCAATGTTTAGGTGATACTGATGTACAGTAAGTAGTTGGTCAATGTTTAGGTGATTCTGATGGATAGTAAGTAGTTTGTCGATGTTAAGGTGATTCTAAATGACAGTAAGTATTTGATCAATGTTAATGCGATACTGATGGACAGTAAGTAGTTGGTCAATGTTTAGGTGATACTGATGTACAGTAAGTAGTTGGTCAATGTTTAGGGGATACTGATTGACAGTAAGAAATTGGTCAATGTTTAGGTGATACTGATCTACAGTAAGTAGTTTGTCAATGTTTAGGTGATACTGATTGACAGTAAGTAGTTGATCAATGTTTAGGTGATACTGATGTACAGTAAGTAGTTGGTCAATGTTTAGGTGATACTGATGTACAGTAAGTAGTTGGTCAATGTTTAGGTGATACTGATGTACAGTAAGAAGTTGGTCAATGTTTAGGTGATACTGATGTACAGTAAGTAGTTGATCAATGTTTAGGTGATACTGATGTATAGTAAGTAGTTGGTCAATGTTTAGGTGATACTGATGTACAGTAAGTAGTTGATCAATGTTTAGGTGATACTGATGTACAGTAAGTAGTTGGTCAATGTTTAGGTGATACTGATGTACAGTAAGTAGTTGGTCAATATTTAGGTGATACTGATGTACAGTAAGTAGATGGTAAATGTTTAGGCGATACTGATTGACAGTAAGTAGTTGATCAATGTTTAGGTGATACTGATTGACAGTAAGTAGTTGATCAATGTTTAGGTGATACTGATGTACAGTAAGTAGTTGATCAATGTTTAGGTGATACTGATTGACAGTAAGAAATTGGTCAATGTTTAGGTGATTCTAAATGACAGTAAGTATTTGATCAATGTTAATGCGATACTGATGGACAGTAAGTAGTTGGTCAATGTTTAGGTGATACTGATGTACAGTAAGTAGTTGGTCAATGTTTAGGTGATACTGATTGACAGTAAGAAATTAGTCAATGTTTAGGTGATACTGATCTACAGTAAGTAGTTGGTCAATGTTTAGGTGATACTGATTGACAGTAAGTAGTTGGTCAATGTTTAGGTGATACTGATGTACAGTAAGTAGTTGGTCAATGTTTAGGTGATACTGATTGACAGTAAGTAGTTGATCAATGTTTAGGTGATACTAATGTACAGTAAGTAGTTGGTCAATGTTTAGGTGATACTGATGTACAGTAAGTAGTTGGTCAATGTTTAGGTGATACTGATGTACAGTAAGTAGTTGGTCAATGTTTAGGTGATACTGATGTACAGTAAGTAGTTGGTCAATGTTTAGGTGATACTGATGTACAGTAAGTAGTTGGTCAATGTTTAGGTGATACTGATGTACAGTAAGTAGTTGGTCAATGTTTAGGTGATACTGATTGACAGTAAGTAGTTGATCAATGTTTAGGTGATACTGATGTACAGTAAGTAGTTGGTCAATGTTTAGGTGATACTGATGTACAGTAAGTAGTTGGTCAATGTTTAGGTGATACTGATGTACAGTAAGTAGTTGGTCAATGTTTAGGTGATACTGATGTACAGTAAGTATTTGGTCAATGTTTAGGTGATACTGATTGACAGTAAGTAGTTGATCAATGTTTAGGTGATACTGATGTACAGTAAGTAGTTGGTCAATGTTTAGGTGATACTGATTGACAGTAAGTAGTTGATCTATGTTTAGGTGATACTGATTGATAGTAAGTAGTTGATCAATGTTTAGGTGATACTGATGTACAGTAAGTAGTTGGTCACTGTTTAGGTGATACTGATGTACAGTAAGTAGTTGGTCAATGTTTAGGTGATACTGATGTACAGTAAGTAGTTGGTCAATGTTTAGGTGATACTGATTGATAGTAAGTAGTTGGTCAATGTTTAGGTGATACTGATGTACAGTAAGTAGTTGGTCAATGTTTAGGTGATACTGATTGACAGTGAGTAGTTGATCAATGATTAGGTGATACTGATGTACAGTAAGTAGTTGATCAATGTTTAGGTGATACTGATTGACAGTAAGAAATTGGTCAATGTTTAAGTGATACTGATGTACAGTAAGTAGTTGGTCAATGTTTAGGTGATACTGATGTACAGTAAGTAGTTGGTCAATGTTTAGGTGATACTGATTGACAGTAAGTAGTTGATCAATGTTTAGGTGATACTGATGTACAGTAAGTAGTTGGTCAATGTTTAGGTGATACTGATAAACAGTAAGTAGTTGGTCAATGTTTAGGTGATACTGATGTACAGTAAGTAGTTGGTCAATGTTTAGGTGATACTGATGTACAGTAAGTAGTTGGTCAATGTTTAGGTGATACTGATTGACAGTAAGTAGTTGATCAATGTTTAGGTGATACTGATGTACAGTAAGTAGTTGGTCAATGTTTAGGTGATACTGATGTACAGTAAGTAGTTGGTCAATGTTTAGGTGATACTGATGTACAGTAAGTAGTTGGTCAATGTTTAGGTGATACTGATGTACAGTAAGTAGTTGGTCAATGTTTAGGTGATACTGATTGACAGTAAGTAGTTGGTCAATGTTTAGAAGATACTGATGTACAGTAAGTAGTTGGTCAATGTTTAGGTGATACTGATTGACAGTAAGTAGTTGATCAATGATTAGGTGATACTGATGTACAGTAAGTAGTTGATCAATGTTTAGGTGATACTGATTGACAGTAAGAAATTGGTCAATGTTTAAGTGATACTAATGTACAGTAAGTAGTTGGTCAATGTTTAGGTGATACTGATGTACAGTAAGTAGTTGGTCAATGTTTAGGTGATACTGATTGACAGTAAGTAGTTGATCAATGTTTAGGTGATACTGATGTACAGTAAGTAGTTGGTCAATGTTTAGGTGATACTGATGTACAGTAAGTAGTTGGTCAATGTTTAGGTGATACTGATGTACAGTAAGTAGTTGGTCAATGTTTAGGTGATACTGATGTACAGTAAGTAGCTGGTCAATGTTTAGGTGATACTGATTGACAGTAAGTAGTTGATCAATGTTTAGGTGATACTGATGTACAGTAAGTAGTTGGTCAATGTTTAGGTGATACTGATGTACAGTAAGTAGTTGGTCAATGTTTAGGTGATACTGATGTACAGTAAGTAGTTGGTCAATGTTTAGGTGATACTGATGTACAGTAAGTAGTTGGTCAATGTTTAGGTGATACTGATTGACAGTAAGTAGTTGATCAATGTTTAGGTGATACTGATGTACAGTAAGTAGTTGATCAATGTTTAGGTGATACTGATTGACAGTAAGAAATTGGTCAATGTTTAGGTGATACTGATGTACAGTAAGTAGTTGATCAATGTTTAGGTGATACTGATGTACAGTAAGTAGTTGGTCAATGTTTAGGTGATACTGATTGACAGTAAGTAGTTGATCAATGTTTAGGTGATACTGATGTACAGTAAGTAGTTGGTCAATGTTTAGGTGATACTGATGTACAGTAAGTAGTTGGTCAATGTTTAGGTGATACTGATGTACAGTAAGTAGTTGGTCAATGTTTAGGTGATACAGATTGACAGTAAGTAGTTGATCAATGTTTAGGTGATAATGATGTACATTAAGTAGTTGGTCAATGTTTAGGTGATACTGATTGACAGTAAGTTGTTGATCAATGTTTAGGTGATACTGATTGACAGTAAGTAGTTGATCAATGTTTAGGTGATACTGATGTACAGTAAGTAGTTGATCAATGTTTAGGTGATACTGATTGACAGTAAGAAATTGGTCAATGTTTAGGTGATACTGATGTACAGTAAGTAGTTGATCAATGTTTAGGTGATATTGATGTACAGTAAGTAGTTGGTCAATGTTTAGGTGATACTGATTGACAGTAAGTAGTTGATCAATGTTTAGGTGATACTGATGTACAGTAAGTAGTTGGTCAATGTTTAGGTGATACTGATGTACAGTAAGTAGTTGGTCAATGTTTAGGTGATACTGATGTACAGTAAGTAGTTGGTCAATGTTTAGGTGATACTGATGTACAGTAAGTAGCTGGTCAATGTTTAGGTGATACTGATTGACAGTAAGTAGTTGATCAATGTTTAGGTGATACTGATGTACAGTAAGTAGTTGGTCAATGTTTAGGTGATACTGATGTACAGTAAGTAGTTGGTCAATGTTTAGGTGATACTGATGTACAGTAAGTAGTTGGTCAATGTTTAGGTGATACTGATGTACAGTAAGTAGTTGGTCAATGTTTAGGTGATACTGATTGACAGTAAGTAGTTGATCAATGTTTAGGTGATACTGATGTACAGTAAGTAGTTGATCAATGTTTAGGTGATACTGATTGACAGTAAGAAATTGGTCAATGTTTAGGTGATACTGATGTACAGTAAGTAGTTGATCAATGTTTAGGTGATACTGATGTACAGTAAGTAGTTGGTCAATGTTTAGGTGATACTGATTGACAGTAAGTAGTTGATCAATGTTTAGGTGATACTGATGTACAGTAAGTAGTTGGTCAATGTTTAGGTGATACTGATGTACAGTAAGTAGTTGGTCAATGTTTAGGTGATACTGATGTACAGTAAGTAGTTGGTCAATGTTTAGGTGATACAGATTGACAGTAAGTAGTTGATCAATGTTTAGGTGATAATGATGTACATTAAGTAGTTGGTCAATGTTTAGGTGATACTGATTGACAGTAAGTTGTTGATCAATGTTTAGGTGATACTGATTGACAGTAAGTAGTTGATCAATGTTTAGGTGATACTGATGTACAGTAAGTAGTTGATCAATGTTTAGGTGATACTGATTGACAGTAAGAAATTGGTCAATGTTTAGGTGATACTGATGTACAGTAAGTAGTTGATCAATGTTTAGGTGATATTGATGTACAGTAAGTAGTTGGTCAATGTTTAGGTGATACTGATTGACAGTAAGTAGTTGATCAATGTTTAGGTGACACTGATGTACAGTAAGTAGTTGGTCAATGTTTAGGTGATACTTATGTACAGTAAGTAGTTGATCAATGTTAAGGTGATACTGATGTACAGTAAGTAGTTGGTCAATGTTTAGGTGATACTGATGTACAGTAAGTAGTTGGTCAATGTTTAGGTGATACTGATTGACAGTAAGTAGTTGATCAATGTTTAGGTGATACTGATTGACAGTAAGTAGTTGATCAATGTTTAGGTGATACTGATGTACAGTAAGTAGTTGGTCAATGTTTAGGTGATATTGATGTACAGTAAGTAGTTGATCAATGTTTAGGTGATACTGATGTACAGTAAGTAGTTGGTCAATGTTTAGGTGATACTGATGTACAGTAAGTAGTTGGTCAATGTTTAGGTGATACTGATGTACAGTAAGTAGTTGGTCAATGTTTAGGTGATACTGATGTACAGTAAGTAGCTGGTCAATGTTTAGGTGATACTGATTGACAGTAAGTAGTTGATCAATGTTTAGGTGATACTGATGTACAGTAAGTAGTTGGTCAATGTTTAGGTGATACTGATGTACAGTAAGTAGTTGGTCAATGTTTAGGTGATACTGATGTACAGTAAGTAGTTGGTCAATGTTTAGGTGATACTGATGTACAGTAAGTAGTTGGTCAATGTTTAGGTGATACTGATTGACAGTAAGTAGTTGATCAATGTTTAGGTGATACTGATGTACAGTAAGTAGTTGATCAATGTTTAGGTGATACTGATTGACAGTAAGAAATTGGTCAATGTTTAGGTGATACTGATGTACAGTAAGTAGTTGATCAATGTTTAGGTGATACTGATGTACAGTAAGTAGTTGGTCAATGTTTAGGTGATACTGATTGACAGTAAGTAGTTGATCAATGTTTAGGTGATACTGATGTACAGTAAGTAGTTGGTCAATGTTTAGGTGATACTGATGTACAGTAAGTAGTTGGTCAATGTTTAGGTGATACTGATGTACAGTAAGTAGTTGGTCAATGTTTAGGTGATACAGATTGACAGTAAGTAGTTGATCAATGTTTAGGTGATAATGATGTACATTAAGTAGTTGGTCAATGTTTAGGTGATACTGATTGACAGTAAGTTGTTGATCAATGTTTAGGTGATACTGATTGACAGTAAGTAGTTGATCAATGTTTAGGTGATACTGATGTACAGTAAGTAGTTGATCAATGTTTAGGTGATACTGATTGACAGTAAGAAATTGGTCAATGTTTAGGTGATACTGATGTACAGTAAGTAGTTGATCAATGTTTAGGTGATATTGATGTACAGTAAGTAGTTGGTCAATGTTTAGGTGATACTGATTGACAGTAAGTAGTTGATCAATGTTTAGGTGATACTGATGTACAGTAAGTAGTTGGTCAATGTTTAGGTGATACTGATGTACAGTAAGTAGTTGGTCAATGTTTAGGTGATACTGATGTACAGTAAGTAGTTGGTCAATGTTTAGGTGATACTGATGTACAGTAAGTAGCTGGTCAATGTTTAGGTGATACTGATTGACAGTAAGTAGTTGATCAATGTTTAGGTGATACTGATGTACAGTAAGTAGTTGGTCAATGTTTAGGTGATACTGATGTACAGTAAGTAGTTGGTCAATGTTTAGGTGATACTGATGTACAGTAAGTAGTTGGTCAATGTTTAGGTGATACTGATGTACAGTAAGTAGTTGGTCAATGTTTAGGTGATACTGATTGACAGTAAGTAGTTGATCAATGTTTAGGTGATACTGATGTACAGTAAGTAGTTGATCAATGTTTAGGTGATACTGATTGACAGTAAGAAATTGGTCAATGTTTAGGTGATACTGATGTACAGTAAGTAGTTGATCAATGTTTAGGTGATACTGATGTACAGTAAGTAGTTGGTCAATGTTTAGGTGATACTGATTGACAGTAAGTAGTTGATCAATGTTTAGGTGATACTGATGTACAGTAAGTAGTTGGTCAATGTTTAGGTGATACTGATGTACAGTAAGTAGTTGGTCAATGTTTAGGTGATACTGATGTACAGTAAGTAGTTGGTCAATGTTTAGGTGATACAGATTGACAGTAAGTAGTTGATCAATGTTTAGGTGATAATGATGTACATTAAGTAGTTGGTCAATGTTTAGGTGATACTGATTGACAGTAAGTTGTTGATCAATGTTTAGGTGATACTGATTGACAGTAAGTAGTTGATCAATGTTTACGTGATACTGATGTACAGTAAGTAGTTGATCAATGTTTAGGTGATACTGATTGACAGTAAGAAATTGGTCAATGTTTAGGTGATACTGATGTACAGTAAGTAGTTGATCAATGTTTAGGTGATATTGATGTACAGTAAGTAGTTGGTCAATGTTTAGGTGATACTGATTGACAGTAAGTAGTTGATCAATGTTTAGGTGACACTGATGTACAGTAAGTAGTTGGTCAATGTTTAGGTGATACTTATGTACAGTAAGTAGTTGATCAATGTTAAGGTGATACTGATGTACAGTAAGTAGTTGGTCAATGTTTAGGTGATACTGATGTACAGTAAGTAGTTGGTCAATGTTTAGGTGATACTGATTGACAGTAAGTAGTTGATCAATGTTTAGGTGATACTGATTGACAGTAAGTAGTTGATCAATGTTTAGGTGATACTGATGTACAGTAAGTAGTTGGTCAATGTTTAGGTGATATTGATGTACAGTAAGTAGTTGGTCAATGTTTAGGTGATACTGATGTACAGTAAGTAGTTGGTCAATGTTTAGGTGATACTGATGTACAGTAAGTAGTTGGTCAATGTTTAGGTGATACTGATTGACAGTAAGTAGTTGATCAATGTTTAGGTGATACTGATGTACAGTAAGTAGTTGGTCAATGTTAAGGTGATACTGATGTACAGTAAGTAGTTGGTCAATGTTTAGGTGATACTGATGTACAGTAAGTAGTTGGTCAATTTTTAGGTGATACTGATGTACAGTAAGTAGTTGGTCAATGTTTAGGTGATACTGATTGACAGTAAGTAGTTGATCAATGTTTAGGTGATACTGATGTACAGTAAGTAGTTGATCAATGTTTAGCTGAAACTGATCTACAGTAAGAAATTGGTCAATGTTTAGGTGATACTGATGTACAGTAAGTAGTTGATCAATGTTTAGGTGATACTGATGTACAGTAAGTAGTTGGTCAATGTTTAGGTGATACTGATTGACAGTAAGTAGTTGATCAATGTTTAGGTGATACTGATGTACAGTAAGTAGTTGGTCAATGTTTAGGTGATACTGATGTACAGTAAGTAGTTGGTCAATGTTTAGGTGATAGTGATGTACAGTAAGTAGTTGGTCAATGTTTAGGTGATACTGATGTACAGTAAGTAGTTGGTCAATGTTTAGGTGATACTGAATGACAGTAAGTAGTTGATCAATGTTTAGGTGATACTGATGTACAGTAAGTAGTTGGTCAATGTTTAGGTGATACTGATTGACAGTAAGTAGTTGATCAATGTTTAGGTGATACTGATTGACAGTAAGTAGTTGATCAATGTTTAGGTGATACTGATGTACAGTAAGTAGTTGGTCAATGTTTAGGTGATACTGATGTACAGTAAGTAGTTGGTCAATGTTTAGGTGATACTGATGTACAGTAAGTAGTTGGTCAATGTTTAGGTGATACTGATGTACAGTAAGTAGTTGGTCAATGTTTAGGTGATGCTGATATACAGTAAGTAGTTGGTCAATGTTTAGGTGATACTGATGTACAGTATGTAGTTGGTCAATGTTTAGGTGATACTGATGTACAGTAAGTAGTTGGTCAATGTTTAGGTGATACTGATGTACAGTAAGTAGTTGGTCAATGTTTAGGTGATACTGATGTACAGTAAGTAGTTGGTCGATGTTAAGGTGATTCTAAATGACAGTAAGTATTTGATCAATGTTAATGCGATACTGATGGACAGTAAGTAGTTGGTCGATGTTAAGGTGATTCTAAATGACAGTAAGTATTTGATCAATGTTAATGCGATATTGATGGACAGTAAGTAGTTGGTCAATGTTTAGGTTACACTAATGGACAGTAAGTAGTTGGTCAATGTTTAGGTGATACTGATGGAAAGTAAGTATTTGGTCAATGTTTAGGTTATACTTATGGACAGTAAGTAGTTGGTCAATGTTAAGGAGATATTGATGGACAGTAAGTAGTTGGTCAAGGTTTATGTGATACTGATTGACCGTAAGTAGTTGGTCATTTTTTAGGTGACACTTATTGAAAGTTAGTAGTTGGTCAATGGTTTGGTGATACTGATTGACAGTAAGTATTTTGTCAATGTTTATGTGATACTGATCGAAAGTAAGTATTTGGTCAATGTTTAGGTTATACTGATGGATAGTAAGTAGTTGGTCAAAGTTAAGGAGATATTGATGGACAGTAAGTAGTTGGTCAATGTTTAGGTTATACTGATGGATAGTAAGTAGTTGGTCAAAGTTAAGGAGATATTGATGGACAGTAAGTAGTTGGTCAATGTTTAGGTGATACTGATTTGACAGTGTTTGTTCATATCGTGACCAACTTCATGTCATTATTTTGTTTTAATTGTAATGGACAAAACTTTATGGCACCTACTTTATGGTTTTCCTTAACCTCTAGAGTTTAGAGCAACTACTATATAATTTTCCTTGACTTCTATAGTTTATATCATTTTCGACTATGTTTCTACAATGTATTACAATGTCAATCAAAAGCTTTAAAGTCAATAAAATTTATAATCTTTGTTGTATAAAGTAATCATTTGACTTCTGAAGAGAGCATTCCATATTTAAAAAGAGACTTCTTCAAATTCAAAGTCTGTTAATATAAAATATAAACCATCTGTAGAGATGTTAAGCCTTTCAACTCAATTATCTGTTAATCAACAAATGAGGGAAAGTTTGTTGAATAGTTTGTCATTAGTTTTACGAGATCTAGTCTTGATGAAAGCAAAGAAGTCAAAGTCGTGACTAAACGTAAATTAACTTTTTTAAACGTCCATGTCATGACGTCAAAGCTGACAATGAAAGATATAACGGCCGACAATTCTAGAATTGCATTTCATTAGAGTTATCACACTTATTCGGTTGCTAATTCTCTCATTCTAATAAGCAACAGATTAGATGACCTGAAAATATTTAACAAACAATGTACTACATACATTATGAAAGTTTTAAAGACATCAAACAAATTAAACAATCCCTAAAAACAAAACTTTTCGTATAAATCATTTGTATGCGTTTTGTGTTAGCATTTGTGTGTTTTTAATTAAAACTTTTAAATTTACCTCAAACTGTTGATTGTCTTTAAAAGATTTCGCAACGTACAAAAGGGACGTTAATATTTATGATTTATAATGCGAAAATAGGAAAACGGATTTAAGTGATTGGGGTGGGGGTGGAGTTGCGAATTCAAAAGAATGTGTTATCCTTGGCAACAAAACTATGTGCCGAGTTTCAGTTCGATAGGATGACCAGAAGTAGATCAATTTTCATTCCAAAGAGTCTGACAAACAAAACGACACTAATTCGAAGTAAATATAAAGGATTGAACGGTTTAATAAAAAAAAAAGCATATTTTGCTTTATATATATATCGTCTCATATTGCATTAAGCTGCAAACTAAACTAAAAATCTATTCAGCTGCCGTTCTACGAATTCTTCTCTACGCATGTGAAACCTGGACCGTGTATAGCCGTCACGCCAGGAAGCTAAATCACTTCCATATGAGCTGCTTACGACAGCTGACACGTGTCAGGTGGCAGGACAGGGTCCCAGACGCTGAGGTCCTCGCGCGGACCGGCATGCCAAGCATATACACCCAACTGGCGAAAGCTCAGCTAAGATGGACAAGCCATGTTGTGCGCATGCCAGAAGGTCGTCTTCCCAAAAAGATCTTTTATGGCGAACTAGTCGCAGGAAAGCGCTCGCGTGGAGGGCAAAAGAAGAGGTTTAAAGACACCCTGAAGGGCCTCCCTGAGAAACCTTGGAATTGATCCTAACAACTGGGAAAACCTAGCCGAGGGCCGATCCCCCTGGCGCAACATGACCCGAACTGGAGCAGCAGCTTACGAAGATAAAAGGCGAAGGGTCGTTATTGAAAAACGGCAAATTAATAAGAAAATCCAGCAAACACAGCCTCGCTTCTACCGGCCATCAAGCCACGCACTTGTGCCCCCACTGTGCCAAGTACTTTCGGGCAAGAATAGGCCTTATTAGCCATCTCCGAATTCATAAAAAATCATGACTCTGATAGAGGATAGTCGTCATCGAAAACGATGGACACACATCATCATCATCGTCTTATATGGGTCCTATACCTGTAGGCTTATATATGGGCCCTAAATATGTACTAGTATTCATCTATTTTACTGTGCCAGATTTTCAACATAAAAGGTAACCGTTTAACTCCTGGCATTATTGATTATGTACTGCAGAAAAGCTCCAAAAGTTTAGTTTTTGTAAATCAAGCACCAGAAAAAAAAGCCAATATGTAAAGTTAACTCAAAACATAGACTCTCCTGCTACACACGTGACCATCAAGACTTTACCTTAAATGCCTGACTAAAAATCTACAGAAAAAAATCAGTCCAACTTTACGTACCGTAAATATATCAGAAATAGCACAGTTTCCTCGTTGTTATTTTCCCCTGTTTTTTGTAGCATTTTGATGTTGACTGTCTTTTTTTAAAGTATCATAGCCTACATTTTAACATAAATAGTAATACTTATTATTATATAGCGATACTAAAGTGTGTGTGTATACCAGACTCTTCAATATGTTTTTAAAGACTATGAAGTCATTTTTCTATTCTGGCAG
Source organism: Anisus vortex (assembly GCA_949126835.1). Taxonomy (NCBI): domain Eukaryota; kingdom Metazoa; phylum Mollusca; class Gastropoda; family Planorbidae; genus Anisus; species Anisus vortex. Next base: position 2,180,061 of record OX421502.1, on the reverse strand, counting down.
GAACTGTTTGTTGCTACTATAACAGCCTGAAGTAAAATTATTATTCAATGATGACAATTTCAGTCGACAGAAAACCAGTTTTTTTATTCTCTAATGAAGTAAGGTGTTAAAATAAATGATTGGGGTTAGGATTAAAACGTGTAGATTACTAGCTATGGTGTTTTACATAACAGCGTGAGCAAATTTTGCTATCGTCTATTGAAAGAAATGAAACTAATGCCTTGGTATAGAATACATTTGGCTATGTGTGGGTGTAGCTAATTAAATTGAACAACAATGAAGAGTAAGTAGCTCTTTGTGTGTGTGGCTAGTTTCGTAAAATCATATTTCGTGCTAAATAACTGTAATAATAATATATAGTCTCCATGTATTTAATAGTGTTTGTGTAGTCATACGGACAGCAAGTCTAATTAATTATTCGAAACCATGACTTCAAATTTAATTGGTTGTTTCACTGACATGAATTGAGTGTCTCAATTTGGTTGGGCGTGAAGTCACGTGGTAAGGGTTAACTTAGGTCATCTCAGCAGAACTAAACAAACAAATTGATGTGAATTAAATAACCCTTTGGTGGCTATGGTAGTGATAAAATCCCACAGATATAAACACATTACATAGGGCATGGATTTCTAAACTAGTCAGTGATCAATAAACATGTTCCAAATTAGGTTATCTTTATATACCCATATAACTTTTTATCTAGTTTACCAATTAATGCACCCTAGCTATATCAGAGGCGTAGTGAATGAATCTGTTGCCCCATCAATACAGTCAATACAGTCATGTAATTTTAACGTTAATGACACAATGACGGAGATTATGAAGTTTTAGATAGTTGATTGACATCATAATTTTTTTTTCAATCACTGGGACAAGCAGCTAAATACTGTGCGTACACACACGAATATACTACATCAGAGCTTTAATTTATCGAAGTGGCTATTCGGACCCGATAGACTTAGTGATAAATAGTTAGTATTGGTTAGTTTAAATAGGTTATGGATGGCTTTGTAGTATTTTTGGTAATAGCATAGACTATAATATACATGGACCGCTTGCTTTAGTATTTCTGCTATATGATGACTTGAAACACTGATGATCGGAATTCCCGATTCTAAATAACGTAATTGCTATACAGGAAATAAAGTTATTGATATGCAAGTTCCGTTTTATTATATCGCTTTGATTTTCTCAATGAAAAATTAAAATCGAAAGTAGCGGAAACATTTATAGATCAGTGTTGTGTGCGCACAGAAAAAGAACATAAGCTCTAAAAAAAAGAGCAGGCGGTCCATCTTATTATAGTCAATGATATATTAATAGGCCTACAAGTATTCATTTAAGTCGAAAAAATGCGATTTAATAAAACGGAACTTGTATAACAATTACTTCATTTAGAATCGGGAATTGCAAAAAAAAAAAAGAAGATAATAGCATACAAAACTAAAGCAAGCGGTCCATGTATATTATAGTCTATGGTAATAGTCAGTATCGGTTATAGGTTATAAAGGATAGGGAGAACTCAACTCTGATTGGTTATGTTCGTGTGTGTACGCACAGTATTGAGCTGCTTGTTATCTGGGTATGAAACATTTGTTTCAACAAAGACTAGAATGAGATGTACCGCTTGCTCTATTATTGGGGCTTATATGCTGTTTTTTTTCCTGCACAACCAATTAGGCTGTCTTGAATGACTTCTACGCTCCAGCCATTGGATTAAATGTTTCCGCTGTAAACAACTTTCGATTTTAATCTTAATTTTCCATTGAGAAAATCATAGCTAATTACTAAACCGGAAGTCTAGAGAACTTAGTTAGTGCGATCGGAAATTTTGAAACTAATAAGAAGGCGCAATGCATTCTTTTTATAGATCAGTGGTTTCAAGTTATCAAATAACAGAAATATCAAAGCAACCGGTCCATCTTAATTTAGTTTTTGCTTTCAATTGGGACGTACATTCTCTTCCACTAAGGGGCTCACAGACTTATTAATAAATTATTATTGCACATCCTTGTTTTAAATAGATCGTTGACAGTGTTGCCAACTTTACTTATAATAAACTAGTTTCAGCTTTTGCTCGTCCGCTTCAATGCTGTAATTGCTATTGGCCTAAATAAAAATTGTAACCTTTGAAATACAAATAAGTAAATGCGATGGGGGGGGGGGGGGGGGAACCATCGTGAATTTGTAGGACAAAAAATTATTTTTTTGCGATTTAGAATTATGATGAAAGCAACGTCTATCAAAAAGTATTGAATTCTTTGGTGTGAATAGCCAGAGAAGAAAAACCTACAGGTACTCTTAATATTAAACAATAGGGTATCAATTGCAATTATAAAATATAATAATGAATGTAGCGTTTTAACCAGACATAAACACTCTCCCCCACTCTCATTTTTTAACTCACTAGGTTTTTTTTATAGTTTAGACTTGTTTTAACAGTCCTAACCCTTACAGTCCCGGGCGCGTATATAGCGGAACTGAAGGCAGCATAGATAGAAGTAGGTCGGTACGGGAAGGGTTACATTTTTCTCTGACTTGTTTACTGTAAATCTGGATAAATTATAAACATGTATCAATGCAACTCGCTTGTTTTCGCTTTAATTCTTTCTTTTTGTGGTGTCTTTGTGATTGTTGGGGGTGGGAAAGGGAGGACTCTCTGTTTATTTTCCTTTTAGCTTGATTCATACTATTGGTAGGCGGCCTACAAGTAAAACTTTTTGATTCATACTAGTAGTAGGCTAGGCATAGGCCTACAAGTTAAACTTTTTTATTCATTCTATCAGACTATCAGTTAGGCCTACAAGTTAAACTTTTTTATTCATTCTATCAGCAGGCTTAGACCTACAAGTTAAACTTTTTTATTGATTGTTAAACTTTTTGAGAAACTATTTATGTAAATACACATTATTGCGTATCTAGAGGGGAGTAGAAGTGGGCGTCCTAGTCACCAATATTTAGAAAAATGACAAAATATAATTCTCCAACTTAAAACAAAATAAAACTACAAAATATAATTAAATATAACACAAATGAGTGAACGTGTTATTTCCATATTAAGCAAAGCAATTCTTTCACCACACAATATTATCATAATAGATGTCACCACACAATCATGATAGATTTCACCACACAATCATGATAGATTTCACCACACAATCATGTTAGATTTCACCACACAATCATGATATATTTCACCACACAATCATGTTAGATTTCAACACACAATCATGTTAGATTTTAACACACAATCATGTTAGATTTCAACACACAATCATGTTAGATTTCAACACATAATCATGTTAGATTTCAACACCCAATCATGTTAGATTTCAACATACAATCATGTTAGATTTCAACACACAATCATGTTAGATTTCAACACACAATCATGATATATTTCACCACACAATCATGTTAGATTTCAACACACAATCATGTTAGATTTTAACACACAATCATGTTAGATTTCAACACACAATCATGTTAGATTTCAACACATAATCATGTTAGATTTCAACACCCAATCATGTTAGATTTCAACATACAATCATGTTAGATTTCAACACACAATCATGTTAGATTTCAACACACAATCATGTTAGATTTCAACACACAATCATGTTAGATTTCAACACACAATCGTGTTAGATTTCAACACACAATAATGTAAAATTTCAACATACAATCATGTTAGATTTCTATACACAATCATTCGACCAATTTCGATCCCCCGCCCCAGTTTACGCTACTGAATAACCTAATTCTAGCAATGTGATTAAATCAGTTCGTTGTTGTTTTTTAATTCATATATGAATGCCAACTTTGAAATAGAAATTAAAATGTGATTTAATTATTCTTACCTACTGATGTTCAGTTCCGAAAGTGGAACGACAAAAACTGGCTGATTGGGTGTTGATTGATAGCAGTAAAGAAGTTCAGGCTTCTGTTTTAACTTAGACTCTTTGATGTGTGAATTTCTAAAACAATCTAAACATATATTAGACCAATGAAACTGTTTTGAAACCGTTTATATAGGCCTAGAGGTGGCTCCACTTTAAGAGTATTAGTTCAGTGGGTTGGGCTAGGTGCTGGGTACCAAATAATAATAGGCAAGAAGTAGTCAACGGGGGACAACGCGGATTCAAAACACATAATACGAGTAATTAGAATGTAAATAATAAATCACGCACATAAAATGGCACTGGTTTGGTCCAGTTTCTGCCAGCTTTACTGACGCACACAAGCTCGTTCTATTTTTGTTTATAAACAACCAGATTTATTACAAGTTTAACAACGATTCCCAAAATGAAAGATGCGTGCGTATTACCTTTAAATAAAACCAAACAGAATAGTCAACAACTTGTATAATCAATGCTGACCTTCCAACAGTAGTCTATCTTGAGTGCATTTTTAATTTGGCAGAAGAAGTTGCTTATGTTAATTATTTTAGGACATGGTCTGTTTCCTTTATAGTGGTCAGTCACCTTGATTGTCAAAAAGGATTTATTTCTTAATTTATTTCTATCTATTTCTATCTCAATTCTGTTTACCTAGCTAGATACTAAAACTGTCTGTGTATCTATTTCTATCTCAAGTCTGTTTACATAGCTAGATACTAAAACTGTCTGTGTATCTATTTCTATCTCAATTCTGTTTATCTAGCTAGATACTAAAACTGTCAGTGTATGTCTATTTCTATCTCAAGTCTGTTTACCTACTAGATACTAAAACTGTCTGTGTATGTCTATTTCTATCTCAATTCTGTTTACCTACTAGAAACTAAAACTGTCTGTGTATGTCTATTTCTATCTCAAGTCTGTTTACCTAGCTAGATACTAAAACTGTCAGTGTATGGCTATTTCTATCTCAAGTCTGTTTACCTACTAGATACTAAAACTGTCTGTGTATGTCTATTTCTATCTCAAGTCTGTTTACCTACTAGATACTAAAACTGTCTGTGTATGTCTATTTCTATCTCAAGTCTGTTTACCTAGCTAGGTACTAAAACTGTCTGTGTATGTCTATTTTTATCTCAAGTCTGTTTACCTAGCTAGATACTAAAACTGTCTGTGTATGTCTATTTCTATCTCAAGTCTGTTTACCTAGCTAGGTACTAAAACTGTCTGTGTATGTCTATTTTTATCTCAAGTCTGTTTACCTAGATAGATACTAAAACTGTCTTTGCATCTATCTATTTCTTTCTATATCTATTACGTCTAGATTAAAAGGAATCGGCCTTCTCTGAAATTTAATTTTCAGTTTCTGAATTTTCTGAAATTTCCGTTTTTTTATTTTTCACTTCTACTTCGTTGTCTTTTTCTACTTCCTGGTCTAATCCTACTTTGTGGTCTACTACTACCTTGTGGTCTACTTCTACCTTGTGGTCTACTTCTACCTTGTGGTCTACTTGTACCTTGTGGTCTACTTCTACCTTGTGGTCTACTTGTACCTTGTGGTCTACTTGTACCTTGTGGTCTACTTCTACCTCGTGATCTACTTCTACCTTGTGGTCTACTTCTACCTTGTGGTCTACTTGTACCTCGTGGTCTACTTGTACTTTGTGGTCTACTTGTACCTTGTGGTCTACTTGTACCTCGTGGTCTACTTGTACCTTGTGGTCTACTTCTACCTTGTGGTCTACTTCTACCTTGTGGTCTACTTCTACCTTGTGGTCTACTTCTACCTTGTGGTCTACTTCTACCTTGTGGTCTACTTGTACCTTGTGGTCTACTTGTACCTTGTGGTCTACTTGTACCTTGTGGTCTACTTGTACCTTGTGGTCTACTTCTACCTTGTGGTCTACTTCTACCTTGTGGTCTACTTGTACCTTGTGGTCTACTTGTACATTGTGGTCTACTTCTACCTTGTGGTCTACTTGTACCTTGTGGTCTACTTCTACCTTGTGGTCTACTTGTACATTGTGGTCTACTTCTACCTTGTGGTCTACTTCTACCTTGTGGTCGACTTCTACCTTGTGGTCTACTTCTACCTTGTGGTCTACTTCTACCTTGTGGTCTACTTGTACCTTGTGGTCTACTTGTACCTTGTGGTCTACTTCTACCTTGTGGTCTACTTCTACCTTGTGGTCTACTTGTACCTTGTGGTCTACTTGTACCTTGTGGTCTACTTGTACCTTGTGGTCTACTTGTACCTTGTGGTCTACTTGTACCTTGTGGTCTACTTGTACCTTGTGGTCTACTTGTACCTTGTGGTCTACTTCTACCTTGTGGTCTACTTCTACCTTGTGGTCTACTTGTACCTTGTGGTCTACTTGTACCTTGTGGTCTACTTGTACCTTGTGGTCTACTTCTACCTTGTGGTCTACTTCTACCTTGTGGTCTACTTCTACCTTGTGGTCTACTTGTACCTTGTGGTCTACTTGTACCTTGTGGTCTACTTGTACCTTGTGGTCTACTTGTACCTTGTGGTCTACTTGTACCTTGTGGTCTACTTGTACCTTGTGGTCTACTTCTACCTTGTGGTCTACTTGTACCTTGTGGTCTACTTCTACCTTGTGGTCTACTTGTACCTTGTGGTCTACTTGTACCTTGTGGTCTACTTGTACCTTGTGGTCTACTTGTACCTTGTGGTCTACTTGTACCTTGTGGTCTACTTGTACATTGTGGTCTACTTGTACCTTGAGGACTACTTGTACCTTGTGGTCTACTTGTACCTTGTGGTCTACTTGTACCTTGTGGTCTACTTGTACCTTGTGGTCTACTTCTACGTTGTGGTCTACTTGTACCTTGTGGTCTACTTGTACCTTGTGGTCTACTTGTACCTTGTGGTCTACTTCTACGTTGTGGTCTACTTTTACCTCGTGGTCTACCTCTTATTCATGGTTTACTTCTACTTTGTGGTCTAGACTAATTTTTATATATTTTTTATAGTTGTTATTTTTTAAGGATACCAATTATTATGTTTTTAAATTTGAAGTTTTGTTAGGTTGTGCAAATTGAAATAATTGCAACATTCTAGTTTAAATGCATTCATTTCAAACCTACACGTTAAAATACATACCTTTAGTTTTCTTTTATTCTAAAACAGAAGCAGGTCTATTTTAACAGATCAATTTATTAGTACAACCCAGTTACAATATATTTTGAAGTGTATATTCTGGTCTGATTAGATTTCATTTCAGTTAGTATTGAAATTATATTAATGGGCTGCTCAAAGCTTAAGTGCATCCCCCTTCCATAAACCAGTTCAAAATACAGCACTATTTACTAATTTTTGCTGAATAAAATTAGAGTTTAGAAATATATATAAATTGGACTGAGTGTGTGTTCAACCAATCATATTATTTAATTTAAAGATCCGTGACTTATTGTCTCATATTATACTTTTGCAATTTCACTTCGAACTTGTGTCTTCGCTAGCTAAGTGGTTTAAGTATCAGACTGCAGGCAACCCACATTTGATTCTTCAGTTAGTCTATACCAAAAGGATAGTAAATCTACAAGCATTACCAGGCAATTTAGATTTTTGTTGAATAATAATACTTGCCTATGTTTTACTCGAATACAATATAATATTTATTTTAAATTACTTTCCTAAAAGTCTTCCAAAAAATTTTTTTATTATTAGATTTATAGCTTTCTGTTGATTGTAGTTTATAAAAATTTTTATCTGTAGCTTAAACAGTTTTATCTTTACCCGGGCTACGCAGGGCAATTCAGCTTATGTTCAATATTTTAAAACATCAACACATTTTTGACCGTTTATACTTGTGAGTATAAATCATTGGGTCAGTTCTAATAAAAGGACACATTTTCTGGCCATAGTTCTAATAAAAGGACACATTTTCTGGCCATAGTTCTAATAAAAGGACACATTTTCTGGCCATAGTTCTAATAAAAGGACACATTTTCTGGCCATAGTTCTAATAAAAGGACACATTTTCTGGCCATAGTTCTAATAAAAGGACACATTTTCTGGCCATAGTTCTAATAAAAGAACACATTATTAAATTAGTAAATGTATTATTGGATAAGTTTATGTGTGGCATTAGTAAGCTACAACGATGAAATAAGTTTGCCATCCTTAAGGATATTATGTATAAAATCACACAACATCAGCATAGATTAATACTTATAAGTTTATTTTGTCAGAAATATTCAGTCATTAAAATACATGCACAACATATATATCTATGTTAAGTGTACAAGAAGGCAGTTGTTGTTTTTCTTCTAATAGCCCATTTATTAGACAGCAAGTATTCTATCCGAAAAGAGAATGTTGGACAGTATGTGGCCTGCTTCTAAATTTATATTATTAAATGATAGCTTGAGTTTTTTAAAAATCAAACTTGTTTTGCGTGAATGCATATTTATAAACACAAACAATAATGTTCTTCAAATAAAGTAAAATAAATCTTTTATTTTCACTCACTCTAAAATTTAAAACATATTTTTTTATATACAAATAAAATTAAGAAGCAATGTTTTTTTAAGTTTAAAGAGTTAAGTTTGTAGAGAAAAAAAAAATGTCAGGGCTGTATTTTGAAGCTTTGAATTTTTTTCACTCAAGTCTTTGAACTAAAAAGTAAAAGTTGAAAAGGTCAATAGAGTATAATTATAACTAAATCAAATGTTTCATTGAGATCAAATACACCATTTAGTGTTTGATTCATTGAAAAAGAAACTTTTTAATATCTTTCAATCCATCAAATGACATCTCAAGATTCCCATTTCTTGAATTCCATACCATCAGGAGGTTTGACATCAACTTTCTTGGTTCCAACTTCAGCCCAGTTTGTGCTCAACACAGTGCCGCCAGATTCAGTCTGAAATAAAAGTTGACAATTACTAAGTTTATTGTGACTTTCATTACATTAATGATTCTAACATCAAAAGTCTTTTTTTTATTTACTTAAATCCAGGATTCTTACTCTTTACAGAACATTAAATTTCAGACCTATTTTCAGACTTTAGAAAAAAACTTCAGACTTTGAGAAAGAACAAGGTTCTGAATACATATATTATTACTAGTAGGCCTAGTATAAGAACGCTAAAAACAATCGCTAACTACAAAATTAAAAAGTAGAATAGAAATTGTATAACAGCACCATTAGTTTTTCTAATGAAAATCGTTTTAAAATATACAGATTGTAAGCAAGTGTTACTGAGTTTGACATCAAGTAATAAACTACTCTGTAAATACAATTACGTGAAATTATGCTTTATAGGCAAACTAATTAACTAAAGAAAAAGACATAACAGTATTACAACACAATAAGTCCATTGTCTCTAGAAAAAGCTGTTTGTATGGAAATCCAAGCTTGTAGCTGAGTACTATGTACTAGAAACTTACAAAAGACTTCATCATTTCTATCTTGCTATGTACATTTATCTAGAAACTTACAAAAGACTTCATCATTGCTCTCTTGGTTTCATCAGAAGCATCTGAATAGATTTTCTGGAAAAACTGATTTAGTGCTGCATCTCCTTCAAGTTTTTCATCTTTCTCTTCTTCTGTCACTTGTTTTGCAATCTTATCCCAGTCTTTATGACTGGCTGCAGAGGAGGGGTAGGTAAGAACTCTTTCACTAACTGGAGCTTTTAGAAACACATGGACAGAATGAGTTAAATAAATGCTTTTCAGGTCATGTCACACATATTTCCACCAGCCTATATAGTGCCTCAAGTCCAGGTCACACATATTTCCACCAGCCTATATAGTCCCTTAAGTCCCGGTCAAGCAACTTTCCACCAGCCTATTTACTCATGTAAGCCCAATGGCATATAATTCCACCAGCCTATTTACTCATGTAAGCCCCAATGGCATATATTTCCACCAGCTTATTTACTCATGTAAGTCCCAATGGCATATATTTCCACCAGCCTATTTACCTACTCATGTAAGCCCCAATGGCATATATTTCCACCAGCCTATTTACTCATGTAAGCCCCAATGGCATATATTTCCACCAGCCTATTTACTCATGTAAGCCCCATGGCATATATTTCCACTAATTAGTTTTAAAACTGTAAGTCCAGCTATGAATATTCTATGCCCAGTTGCCTATCTGCTCAATGAATTATTTTTACACTGCTAGCCCAGACTAGTAGATGTATCCAATATGAGGGTATCAAATTTAAACACACACAAATAGCAGCATGAGGGTATCAAATTTAAACACACACAAATAGCAGCATGAGGGTATCAAATTTAAACACACACAAATAGCAGGTAACCTTTCACCATTCTCAGGAAGAGTGTTTAGCTAAAGGATCTATTTGGGTGAAAATAATGACGTATAAACATCAAATTATTGCGCTGTTCACAGCAAGTTATTTATTCACTTATATATCTACTATATTTTAATAACAAACAGATAAATAAACTATATACATTACATAGGCCAATGTATTAAAACTTGTTAGACAAGACTACTTGAACACATCATAAGACTATTATGAAGTTGTCTTTAAAGATGAGGAAAAACATACCTGATGCTACTGGACAAACTTTTTCTTCATCGTCTGGTTGTCCTTCTAATTTAGACCAAAGAATCCCTTCACACTTTTTTAATTTAACCTCAATCTGTCGGTAAACAAAATATACATCTATTGATCAACAGCTTGCAAATTATATATATATATATATATTACATTTAATCTTTTCCTTTCAGCAGCTGACATACATTAGACATAAAATCTCAGCCCTATATTACAAAAAGATTTATAGACAATTAGTCAATACTAAATGTATGCAAGCTGCTTAAAAATATTTCAAGACTCATGATATTTTCTGTGTATAACTATCAAAGTTCCACATAGAAGTATCAATTTTGAATTTATTAGTTCATATACCTCAATATCTTGTGTATGGACGTGTTTTGTTTTTATTAACTACAGCTGGGTGGACATCTTCCAATTACCAAAAAAAAAATGCCGTTTGTACCCAAGACCAAAATGACCATAGCATGCATGAGCAGGTGAATTATACTCCCTTCTGGTCTTATTCATCTCCAAGTGTTTAAAATTTTTTTTTTTGAACATGAAGCCTAAGATTTGATGCCATTAGCAAAACCAAATAGCCAACATTTTTTTGCATCACATGATTCAGTAGATAAGGAAGAACGATCTTAACCTACAAACTGTCATATTGGCCGATTATCACTCATTCTGTGGCGTTATGGCCGATATAATCGGTCGTTACAGTATTCAACAATACAAATGCGAATCAACATTTTTCTTTTCAGAAAAGGGCAAAGAACTCCAAAATAGAGTTTATAATATCTAAAACAAAACTCCAATGCAGAAGATTTACAGATATCAGACAAAATTTTTCGTGAATTGTTTTTCTCAATTTCGATCAGGTTCCAAATCTTGCCCCTAGAAGCTAAAACCACATTGTTTTACTGGGTTTTACAGTGATGTGAATGAAAATAGTGATAGCTAGGATGGTTTTCTAAACAATCCTAGTATCATTATCGATTTATAAAGGGTCTATTAGTACTAGTTCTAATGACTCGAGTTACGACGATAGATATTTAGGTTTCCATGAACACTCAAACATATACCAAATCAAGGTTTAAATTGGAAAAGATTAAAAGAACCGTATCATTTGATTACTGAAATTAATAAACTTTAAACTACAAACGTATTTTGAATTAAAAATAAACAACAAACGTATTTGTTTTATTTGGACATTGTCAGTTTTGTCTTGTGTGTCTAAAGACCACTGAAGGTGAAAAATGTATAGGTTGCGCATTTATTAATTTTTTATTTACTTTAAATTTTTATGTTTCAAGCTCACAAATGTTTGTATCTTATATATGTACATAGGTTTATGTGTTTGAACACATATTTACATGGCTTTTAACATTAAGCCACCAGTTTGGGTGAGGTTTAACCATTTGGTCCCTGGAGTTGCCTACCGATAGACACTTGGATCCTCGCCGGTTACAGGCTGTTTCGCATTTGATCCCGATGCGAGTTTTTAAATATCTAATATACTCTTTTCAAACTCCAAACAAAGAGAGCGATAGTGACGCCATTTTTACAGGTTTGTTTGGCAATTATAGCGCAATAGAATTTAAGTGAACTATTGAAAATAACGCATTTTTAGTGCTAATTCTATGAAAATTGATGGCATTTCGGAAATATTTAGAGAAGCATTAGGTTAGGCTGATGAGGGCAAGACTTTATTATTTCAATAATGTCAAGATAATAGAGTTATTTAAAGCGTTGTAGCAGTTAAATATGCTTTGAATAGGATGATTTGAGTCCGATACGATGATTTCAAAATTATTTAAAAACTATCGGAACCAATCGACGTGGGCACAGTGATTTATTTTATTTTCTCTTTTATTTGTTTCTTTATTTTCATCTCTACTGGTTTGAATTAAACTTTTTATTTTTATACATTTACTATGAAGAATTTGAATCAGTTCCTTTGATAGTTTTTTTTAATAATAAATTTTTTAGTAATTTTTTCTTTCAATATACGGAGTTATGCAACTTGACTTCAGGTATGAAGGGTAGAAAATTGGCAACTGAGTAAAGGCCAAAGGGTTAAGAGCAGAAGAAGATTCTCAAAATAGTGCTCACTCCTTAAATTTCTAAGTGAAACCCAGTGGTTTCATATACTTAATTCCTTGTCCAATATGCTCAAGGAAAATGTCTACTTATATGGACTTTAAAATCACTTTTCATGGACTATTGAGCATTTTTCTGGGGTATATCAAACTGATCAAAATTGTCTTGACGCCACAGAACAAATAAACTTGACAGTTTCTTGGTTAAGAAAGCAGTAAATGCACTGCAAGTTGTTACTTCTGTTTTCATGAGATGAGTCTGCTCAGTATTGACAGAAATAAAAATATATATTGACAGAAATAAAAATATATATTGACAGAAATAAAAATATATATTGACAGAAATAAATATATATATTGACAGAAATAAATATATATATTGACAGAAATAAAAATATATAATGACAGAAATAAATATATATATTGACAGAAATGAAAATATATATTGACAGAAATAAAAATATATATTGACAGAAATAAATATATATATTGACAGAAATAAAAATATATATTGACAGAAATAAAAATATATATTAACAGAAATAAAAATATATATTGACAGAAATAAAAAGATATATCTTACCTTAGTTGCCAGTATCTTGATAGAAGTTTGTTGATAATCAATCTTGTGTGCTAATGTCAACTCCAGTGAAACACTTGGTTCTGTAATGACAACTTTCAACTGAAATGTGTACGGTAATTCAACAATTTTCAAAATTTTCATTTCATTCAAAGTTTGTTTTCCACATAATATTTCATTATTTAATCAATGTACTTAAACAATAATTATTTCCACAATACATCTCATAATTTAATCAATGTTATTAAACAATAAATGATTACACATTATATTTTAATATTTAATCAATGAACTTAAACAATAATGATCTAAAATTCAATTAATCACATTATTATCCTTGTCTTAGCATTAAATGTACAGTTTAAAAGGCAATAAATTGTTAAATTATTTACTGAGTTTTTAGATTATAAATATTTTTTTTCTTTGATTAGATGACTTAGCCAAGTATTTTTCACAACTGTTTAGTGGACTCAATTTTCAGATTTGTAAAATAATATTTAAGAATAGCTGGCTTAGAGTCCATAGATATGTAAAATACTTAGTTAAATAGGCAGTTGTTTTTTAATTGTTAAAATTTAGTTTCAACTAAGATCTATGTTTGTTACCTTGTAAAAATTCAGTTTTAGCTAAGATCTATTTTTTTACCTTTTTAAAGTTCAATTTCAACTAAGATCTATGTTTGTTAACTTCTAAAAATTCACTTTAACTAACATCTATGTTTGTTACCTTGCACAAATTCAGTTTCAACTAAGATATAATTGTTACCTTGTAAAAATTCAGTTTCAACTAAGATCTGTTTGTTGCCTTGTTAAACTTCAGTTTCAACTAAGATCTTTTTTACCTTTTTAAAATTCAATTCCAACTAAGATCTATGTTTGTTACCTTGTAAAAATTCAGTTTCAACTAAGATATGTGTTTGTTACCTTGTAAAAATACAGTTTCAAATAAGATCTATGTTTTTTACCTTGTAAAAATTCAATTTCAACTAAGATTATTTTTTTTACCTTGTAAAAATACAGTTTCAAAAAAGATCTATGTTTTTTACCTTGTAAAAATTCAATTTCAACAAAGATCTATTTTTTTTACCTTGTAAAAATACAGTTTCAAAAAAGATCTATGTTTTTTACCTTGTAAAAATTCAATTTCAACTAAGATATATTTTTTTTACCTTGTAAAAATACAGTTTCAACTAAGATTTATATTTTTTACCTTGTAAAAATACAGTTTCAACTAAGATGTATTTTTTTTACATTGTAAAAATACAGTTTCAACTAAGATCTATTTTTTTTACCTTGTAAAAATACAGTTTCAACTAAGATCTATTTTTTTTACCTTGTAAAAATACAATTTCAACTAAGATCTATTTTTTTTACCTTGTAAAAATACAGTTTCAACTAAGATCTATTTTTTTTACCTTGTAAAAATACAGTTTCAACTAAGATTTATATTTTTTACCTTGTAAAAATACAGTTTCAACTAAGATTTATATTTTTTACCTTGTAAAAATACAGTTTCAACTAAGATCTATTTTTTTTACCTTGTAAAAATTCAGTTTCAACTAAGATTTATATTTTTTACCTTGTAAAAATACAGTTTCAACTAAGATTTATATTTTTTACCTTGTAAAAATACAGTTTCAACTAAGATCTATTTTTTTTACCTTGTAAAAATACAGTTTCAACTAAGATCTATTTTTTTACCTTGTAAAAATACAGTTTCAACTAAGATCTACTTTTTTTACCTTGTAAAAATTCAGTTTCAACTAAGATCTATTTTTTTTACCTTGTAAAAATTCAATTTCAACTAAGATCTATTTTTTTTACCTTGTAAAAATACAGTTTCAACTAAGATCTATATTTTTTACCTTGTAAAAATACAGTTTCAACTAAGATCTATTTTTTTTACCTTGTAAAAATACAGTTTCAACTAAGATCTATTTTTTTTACCTTGTAAAAATACAGTTTCAACTAAGATCTATTTTTTTTACCTTGTAGAAATTCAGTTTCAACTAAGATCTATTTTTTTTACCTTGTAGAAATACAGTTTCAACTAAGATCTATTTTTTGTACCTTGTAAAAATACAGTTTCAACTAAGATCTATTTTTTTTACCTTGTAAAAATACAGTTTCAACTAATATCTATTTTTTTTACCTTGTAAAAATACAGTTTCAACTAAGATCTATTTTTTTTACCTTGTAAAAATACAGTTTCAACTAAGATCTATTTTTTTTACCTTGTAGAAATTCAGTTTCAACTAAGATCTATTTTTTTTACCTTGTAGAAATACAGTTTCAACTAAGATCTATTTTTTTTACCTTGTAAAAATACAGTTTCAACTAAGATCTATTTTTTTTACCTTGTAGAAATTCAGTTTCAACTAAGATCTATTTTTTTTACCTTGTAGAAATTCAGTTTCAACTAAGATCTATTTTTTTTACCTTGTAGAAATTCAGTTTCAACTAAGATCTATTTTTTTTACCTTGTAGAAATTCAGTTTCAACTAAGATCTATTTTTTTTACCTTGTAGAAATTCAGTTTCAACTAAGATCTATTTTTTTTACCTTGTAGAAATTCAGTTTCAACTAAGATCTATTTTTTTTACCTTGTAGAAATTCAGTTTCAACTAAGATCTATTTTTTTACCTTGTAGAAATTCAGTTTCAACTAAGATCTATTTTTTTTACCTTGTAGAAATTCAGTTTCAACTAAGATCTATTTTTTTTACCTTGTAGAAATTCAGTTTCAACTAAGATCTATTTTTTTTACCTTGTAGAAATTCAGTTTCAACTAAGATCTATTTTTTTTACCTTGTAAAAATACAGTTTCAACTCAGATCTATTTTTTTTACCTTGTAAAAATACAGTTTCAACTAAGATCTATTTTTTTTACCTTGTAAAAATACAGTTTCAACTAAGATCTATTTTTTTTTACCTTGTAAAAATACAGTTTCAACTAAGATCTATTTTTTTTACCTTGTAGAAATTCAGTTTCAACTAAGATCTATTTTTTTTACCTTGTAGAAATTCAGTTTCAACTAAGATCTATTTTTTTTACCTTGTAGAAATTCAGTTTCAACTAAGATCTATTTTTTTTACCTTGTAGAAATTCAGTTTCAACTAAGATCTATTTTTTTTACCTTGTAGAAATTCAGTTTCAACTAAGATCTATTTTTTTTACCTTGTAGAAATTCAGTTTCAACTAAGATCTATATTTTTTACCTTGTAGAAATTCAGTTTCAACTAAGATCTATTTTTTTTACCTTGTAGAAATTCAGTTTCAACTAAGATCTATTTTTTTTACCTTGTAGAAATTCAGTTTCAACTAAGATCTATTTTTTTTACCTTGTAAAAATACAGTTTCAACTAAGATCTATTTTTTTTACCTTGTAGAAATTCAGTTTCAACTAAGATCTATTTTTTTTACCTTGTAGAAATTCAGTTTCAACTAAGATCTATTTTTTTTACCTTGTAGAAATTCAGTTTCAACTAAGATCTATTTTTTTTACCTTGTAAAAATACAGTTTCAAAAAAGATCTATGTTTTTTACCTTGTAAAAATTCAATTTCAACAAAGATCTATTTTTTTTACCTTGTAAAAATACAGTTTCAAAAAAGATCTATGTTTTTTACCTTGTAAAAATTCAATTTCAACTAAGATATATTTTTTTTACCTTGTAAAAATACAGTTTCAACTAAGATTTATATTTTTTACCTTGTAAAAATACAGTTTCAACTAAGATGTATTTTTTTTACATTGTAAAAATACAGTTTCAACTAAGATCTATTTTTTTTACCTTGTAAAAATACAGTTTCAACTAAGATCTATTTTTTTTACCTTGTAAAAATACAATTTCAACTAAGATCTATTTTTTTTACCTTGTAAAAATACAGTTTCAACTAAGATCTATTTTTTTTACATTGTAAAAATACAGTTTCAACTAAGATTTATATTTTTTACCTTGTAAAAATACAGTTTCAACTAAGATTTATATTTTTTACCTTGTAAAAATACAGTTTCAACTAAGATCTATTTTTTTTACCTTGTAAAAATTCAGTTTCAACTAAGATTTATATTTTTTACCTTGTAAAAATACAGTTTCAACTAAGATTTATATTTTTTACCTTGTAAAAATACAGTTTCAACTAAGATCTATTTTTTTTACCTTGTAAAAATACAGTTTCAACTAAGATCTATTTTTTTACCTTGTAAAAATACAGTTTCAACTAAGATCTACTTTTTTTACCTTGTAAAAATTCAGTTTCAACTAAGATCTATTTTTTTTACCTTGTAAAAATTCAATTTCAACTAAGATCTATTTTTTTTACCTTGTAAAAATACAGTTTCAACTAAGATCTATATTTTTTACCTTGTAAAAATACAGTTTCAACTAAGATCTATTTTTTTTACCTTGTAAAAATACAGTTTCAACTAAGATCTATTTTTTTTACCTTGTAAAAATACAGTTTCAACTAAGATCTATTTTTTTTACCTTGTAGAAATTCAGTTTCAACTAAGATCTATTTTTTTTACCTTGTAGAAATACAGTTTCAACTAAGATCTATTTTTTGTACCTTGTAAAAATACAGTTTCAACTAAGATCTATTTTTTTTACCTTGTAAAAATACAGTTTCAACTAATATCTATTTTTTTTACCTTGTAAAAATACAGTTTCAACTAAGATCTATTTTTTTTACCTTGTAAAAATACAGTTTCAACTAAGATCTATTTTTTTTACCTTGTAGAAATTCAGTTTCAACTAAGATCTATTTTTTTTACCTTGTAGAAATACAGTTTCAACTAAGATCTATTTTTTTTACCTTGTAAAAATACAGTTTCAACTAAGATCTATTTTTTTTACCTTGTAGAAATTCAGTTTCAACTAAGATCTATTTTTTTTACCTTGTAGAAATTCAGTTTCAACTAAGATCTATTTTTTTTACCTTGTAGAAATTCAGTTTCAACTAAGATCTATTTTTTTTACCTTGTAGAAATTCAGTTTCAACTAAGATCTATTTTTTTTACCTTGTAGAAATTCAGTTTCAACTAAGATCTATTTTTTTTACCTTGTAGAAATTCAGTTTCAACTAAGATCTATTTTTTTTACCTTGTAGAAATTCAGTTTCAACTAAGATCTATTTTTTTACCTTGTAGAAATTCAGTTTCAACTAAGATCTATTTTTTTTACCTTGTAGAAATTCAGTTTCAACTAAGATCTATTTTTTTTACCTTGTAGAAATTCAGTTTCAACTAAGATCTATTTTTTTTACCTTGTAGAAATTCAGTTTCAACTAAGATCTATTTTTTTTACCTTGTAAAAATACAGTTTCAACTCAGATCTATTTTTTTTACCTTGTAAAAATACAGTTTCAACTAAGATCTATTTTTTTTACCTTGTAAAAATACAGTTTCAACTAAGATCTATTTTTTTTTACCTTGTAAAAATACAGTTTCAACTAAGATCTATTTTTTTTACCTTGTAGAAATTCAGTTTCAACTAAGATCTATTTTTTTTACCTTGTAGAAATTCAGTTTCAACTAAGATCTATTTTTTTTACCTTGTAGAAATTCAGTTTCAACTAAGATCTATTTTTTTTACCTTGTAGAAATTCAGTTTCAACTAAGATCTATTTTTTTTACCTTGTAGAAATTCAGTTTCAACTAAGATCTATTTTTTTTACCTTGTAGAAATTCAGTTTCAACTAAGATCTATATTTTTTACCTTGTAGAAATTCAGTTTCAACTAAGATCTATTTTTTTTACCTTGTAGAAATTCAGTTTCAACTAAGATCTATTTTTTTTACCTTGTAGAAATTCAGTTTCAACTAAGATCTATTTTTTTTACCTTGTAAAAATACAGTTTCAACTAAGATCTATTTTTTTTACCTTGTAGAAATTCAGTTTCAACTAAGATCTATTTTTTTTACCTTGTAGAAATTCAGTTTCAACTAAGATCTATTTTTTTTACCTTGTAGAAATTCAGTTTCAACTAAGATCTATTTTTTTTACCTTGTAGAAATTCAGTTTCAACTAAGATCTATTTTTTTTACCTTGTAGAAATTCAGTTTCAACTAAGATCTATTTTTTTTACCTTGTAAAAAGTCAGTTTCAACTAAGATCTATTTTTTTTACCTTGTAAAAATTCAGTTTCAACTAAGATCTATTTTTTTTACCTTGTAAAAATTCAGTTTCAACTAAGATCTATTTTTTTTACCTTGTAAAAATTCAGTTTCAACTAAGATCTATTTTTTTTACCTTGTAAAAATTCAGTTTCAACTAAGATCTATTTTTTTTACCTTGTAAAAATTCACTTTCAACTAAGATCTATGATCGTTACCTTTCTGTTTTCATAGTCCACTAAGACATTTTCTTTTTTAACATTTTTCATAAGAATTATTAACACAACATGTGTGTGAGTTTGATACCAATCATACCTGGAATAAAATAACATGGTATGTCAATATATAGTGAACTAAACAACTCCACATGGTATGTCAATATATAGTGAACTAAACAACTCTACATGGTATGTCAATATATAGTGAACTAAACAACTCTACATGGTATGTTAATATATAGTATATAGTGAACTAAACAACTCTACATGGTATGTCAATATATAGTGAACTAAACAACTCTACATGGTATGTCAATATATAGTATATAGTGAACTAAACAACTCTACATGTTATGTCAATATATAGTGAACTAAATAACTCTACATGGTATGTCAATATATAGTGAACTAAACAACTCTACATGGTATGTCAATATATAGTGAACTAAACAACTCTACATGGTATGTCAATATATAGTATATAGTGAACTAAACAACTCTACATGTTATGTCAATATATAGTGAACTAAACAACTCTACATGGTATGTCAATATATAGTGAACTAAACAACTCTACATGGTATGTCAATATATAGTGAACTAAACAAATCTACATGGTATGTCAATATATAGTGAACTAAACAACTCTACATGTTATGTCAATATATAGTGAACTAAACAACTCTACATGGTATGTCAATATATAGTGAACTAAACAACTCTACATGTTATGTCAATATATAGTGAACTAAACAACTCTACATGGTAAGTCAATATATAGTGAACTAAACAACTCTACATGGTATGTCAATATATAGTGAACTAAACAAATCTACATGTTATGTCAATATATAGTGAACTAAACAACTCTACATGGTATGTCAATATATAGTGAACTAAACAACTCTACATGGTAAGTCAATATATAGTGAACTAAACAACTCTACATGGTATGTCAATATATAGTGAACTAAACAACTCTACATGGTATGTCAATATATAGTGAACTAAACAAATCTACATGTTATGTCAATATATAGTGAACTAAACAAATCTACATGTTATGTCAATATATAGTGAACTAAACAACTCTACATGTTATGTCAATATATAGTGAACTAAACAACTCTACATGGTATGTCAATATATAGTGAACTAAACAAATCTACATGTTATGTCAATATATAGTGAACTAAACAACTCTACATGTTATGTCAATATATAGTGAACTAAACAACTCTACATGGTATGTCAATATATAGTAAACTAAACTCAGTGAGATATGCTGGTGTGTCAACAAGTTCTACCTACAGATCTGTAGATGATTTTTTGTTTCTTTCTTACTTGATTTTTGAAGGCTCCTTAGGAAGGGCATTCTGTGCAGTCTGTTGGTGCTGACTGTATTCACAATTCTGACCTGATTCAGCAGCAGCTAGACCATAAGCAAAAAATAAACTTGTTGAGTTTAAAAAAAGAATTACTTATGTATCTCAAGTTTGTATTCTTGAAATACTTAAATGGTGTAGACTCGGCTTTACAAGCTTTAAAATTAATATATTTACGTGTGTCAGTTGTCAGATGCTCCTGACATTTTAAAATCCATACTTCAAAACTCCCATCCGATCCTGGAGAATAAAGACATAAATAATAAACAGTATAGTATAATGAGTCAGGACTAACTATTCTCTAACATACACATTATGGTATTATGAGACAGGACAAACTATTCTCTAACATACACAGTATGGTATTATGAGACAGGACAAACTATTCTCTAACATACACAGTATGGTATTATGAGACAGGACAAACTATTCTCTAACATACACAGTATGGCATTATGAGACAGGACAAACTATTCTCTAATATACAAAGTATGGTATTAAGAGACAGGACAAACTATTCTCTGATATACACAGTATGGTATTATGAGACAGGACAAACTATTCTCTAATATACAAAGTATGGTATTAAGAGACAGGACAAACTATTCTCTAATGTCCACAGTATGGTATAATGGGACGGCCATACTTGTCTCTAACATTTAAAATTAAAACTGATGGTTATTGTTTATCAAAGTTTATCTTAAAGAAAATCCACGGACCTAGATTTTTGCTTACAACAAAATTGGCCTTTTTAAATCGGTTACAAATAATACTGTATCTTTATTTGACTTTTGTTCTTAAATTTCAGATCATTGTTTACAATTAGGCCTTTAGGCCTACAATTATATATTTTAGAACTAGACTAAATCATTTAAAACATTCAGCACACATAACTTTTCCAAATCACACATACATACACACATATATATATGGATGCGAACATGAACGCTAAGTATATGATTTTAGGCCGAAACTTTGCTGGCTTTTTGGCATTGTCAACTCCTGCTTTGCAGGCCAACTGGAGGTCAAGCACTTTTAATTGGCACTTTTAACATCTAAATATTAATTAATTTATTTATATATCTATATTAAATTGGCAAAAGTTGTAGCTTTGCAAACACCCTGCTTTTTCTTTTGAACAGATTTTATATTGTCATAGCATAGCATAAGACTAAGGCACCATTTTTAGTATTGTTTTTACACCTCTGATGGCAATTCACAAATTTAAAAAGTAGGTTTTAGGAGAGCTGTGTACCTAATAACAAAAAAAATAGAAATAATTTTTGAAATGTCAAACACGTGTTAGTTTCATGTTTCATTATGTTGTATGATAGAGTTTAAAAAACAAACAAACAACCTTAATGCTGGTTGCCGAAAGAATGAGTGAAAGAGCACAAGCTCACCACTTATTTGCACGCAGTCATGTTTGAAATATTTACAAACAAAGCTGATGGTAATTAGGACATTTATAAAGCACATCTATAATGGTAACTAGCATTGAGGCATGCTCATTGCGCTCTAGTTCCATGTTTCAATCATGGAGTTTGGGGTGAGGGTAAAAGTATTCTAGTTGAAAATGAAGGTTTTTTGTAGTCTTTTAGTCTAAATGAATCCTTTTTTCTGATTCCTTTAATGTCAGAGGCAAAACATTCTATAATTTAGTAGCTGCCAATTGAGCACACTTCAAAGTGTCTATTTACTCTAGGAGCTTGAATAAAAAAACAGTGATGGAGTTAGAAATAGGATTAAAAAACTTTCACACTTTGTTGATTGCTCGCTAAAAATAAATAAATGTAGCTTTTTTTTCTTTATATTTGCGTTATGCATGATTGAAAACTATTGTTAAGAAAGTTTACAATTTAAGTTTATTATTTAGTAACTTTTATGTTTAAAAAGTATGAATTTTTTTTTATTTTGTATTAAAAGGAAGTGCAACCCCCTAAAAGAATCTGCGAGTCAATGACAACATATTAGATAATAAGCCTTAATAAAGGGTGCGACCTATAAACCGGTGCAACCTATATGCGAGTATATACAATATATTTTTTTTTTTTTTAATTGAATACCTAAACTTGATCATTTTACTGTGGTGGTAATACATACCAAATCTTTTATGGCCCTCTTGAAAAACCGCAAGAGATTTTTCAAATTCTTTTAACTCATACAGTGCTGTACTGAAAATAAAGCAAGAGCAAAAACATAAATAATTGATTCTAGTCAGAACTTTCTCTGACAATAGAACTTAGAACTACAAGCAGTTTTAACTTTCTTTGACAATATAACTTAGAACTACAAGCAGTTTTAACTTTCTCTGACAATAGAACTTAGAACTACAAGCAGTTTTAATTTTCTCTGACAATAAAGTAGAACTACAAGCTGTTTTAACTTTCTCTGACAATAGAACTTAGAACTACAATCAGTTTTAACCTTCTCTGACAAAAGATTAGAACTACAAGCAGTTTTAACTTTTTCCGACAAAAGATTAGAACTACAAGCAGTTTTAACTTTCTCTGACAATAGAACTTAGAACTACAAGCAGTTTTAACTTTCTCTGACAATAGACCTTATAACTAAAAGCAGTTTTAACTTTCTCTGACAATAAAGTAGAACTACAAGCTGTTTTAACTTTCTCTGACAATAGAACTTAGAACTACATGCAGTTTTAACTATCTCTGACAATAGAACTTAGAACTACACACAGATATAACTTTCTAAATTTTTGTAGTTTTATTACAAAAAAAAAAAAAAAAAAAAAAATGTTTATTAAAAAAAAAAACAACTTTTTTTTTATTACCCTTTCTTCAAATATGCCTTACTGTTATTTTCATTGATTTCTAAAGCTTGATCACAGTCTTGTACAGCTTCTGTAAATTTATAAATTAAAAAAGTGTGTCAAGATTAAAAAGAGTTTGAGATCTGGGTAATGAACAATTAAGGTAGTTTAGTTCTACTTGACCCAGTCGTTTGAGATCTGGGTAATGAACAATTAAGGTAGTTTAGTTATACTTGACCCAGTCGTTTTGGCACTGGCCCTTTTGGACATACATAGATGATTAAGTGCTGGCCATTTTAAACCCATACGATTTTGAATCGTAACGATTTGGTGCAGTATATTTTGGATCTAGACAATTTGGTGCAGGCCATTTTGAATCTTAACTATTTGGTGCAGGATATTTTGGATCTAGACAATTTGGTGCAGGATATTTTGGATCTAGACAATTTGGTGCAGGATATTTTGGATCTATAAGACGATTTGGTGCAGGATATTTTGGATCTAGACAATTTGGTGCAGAATATTTTGGATCTAGACAATTTAGTGCAGCATATTTTGGATCTAGACAATTTGGTGCAGGATATTTTGGATCTAGACAGTTTGGTGCAGGATATTTTGGATCTACGAGACGATTTGGTGAAGGATGTCTTGGATCTAGACAATTTGGTGCAGGATATTTTGGATCTAGACAATTTGGTGCAGGATATTTTGGATCTAGACAATTTGGTGCAGGATATTTTGGATCTATAAGACGATTTGGTGCAGGATATTTTGGATCTAGACAATTTGGTGCAGAATATTTTGGATCTAGACAATTTAGTGCAGCATATTTTGGATCTAGACAATTTGGTGCAGGATATTTTGGATCTAGACAGTTTGGTGCAGGATATTTTGGATCTACGAGACGATTTGGTGAAGGATGTCTTGGATCTAGACAATTTGGTGCAGGATATTTTGGATCTAGACAATTTGGTGCATTTTGGACCTAGACAAATTGGTGCAGGATATTTTGGTGTCTCACGAGTGGTGGCATGTATTTTTGGTTTGGTGGCAACTTTTAGAGAATTAGAGAAAGACGCAAAATACTTGCGCTTTGTTTTGAATATTTTCATGATGAGACTCTTGGTGACACTTTGTTCAACAAGTTTCACAACATGATGATAAAGTAGTTGGAAGTAATCAACGACAGGAAACTTTTTAATAAGATGGTCATTAAATTAAAAGTGTGGTTAATAAGCTAACAAACTAACTTGCAGTGTTTTTTTGTGATTACATTCATAAACCTAAACCTGACATGAAATAAATAAAATAAACAGAACACAAGTCATATGTAATGTTTTAGAAAACTGGGTGTGGAACAAAACAATGAGAAAAAACACATTTACGGTAAATTAAAAATGTTGATGTGTTGTGGTTGGTACCAATGAGTGCAAAAAAACAGAGATGCACTTGACGGACCCTGCAGTCAGAAGAAACAGCAGTTGCACTGAGAAGCTTGCTACCGCCCTTGAGGCGGTACACTCTTAATGGGACTGCATCAAGGTGTTCACTGATGGCAGTGCCCCCAATGAAATGGAGCAAGCAGGATGGGTATGGAGGTCTTGTGTTGTAGGCTACCTAGGCAGAGATGAAAGCCATCAGACACGCCATCACAGTAATCATGACAAGGTTTTCAGTGATTTAGGCCTACGACAGCCTGGGGACCTGGTTTGATGGATTCGCAGTGTAGAAACTGCAGGGAAGCAGAATAGACAGTCACGTGCTTACAGAGTGACAAACTTGGAGGAGTTTAGAGTGGATTGGGACGGCCAACCATTTGCGCCTTAATGGAAATGTATCACAGCAAAATTTGTTCTCCGAGCCCTAAAAAAGGAATCTTGGCTCGCATTCTCGTTGAGAACTAGAGTTCAAGTCTTGGGTGTGGAAGACCAATCCGTTTCCCCAGAAAACCAACCCATTGTCCAGAAGACCAATCCGTTTCCCCAGAAAACCAACCCATTGCCCAGAAGACACCGCTATTGCCCAGAAGACACTGCTAATGCCCAGAAGACAAATCTGGTGCACAGAAAACCAATGGTCTGCCTTAAAGACCATTGTGCTGCTCAAAAGACCAATCCATTGCTTAGAAGACCAATGCAATGCCCAAAAGACCAATGCGGAACAAGATATTTACAATGCAGTATGAAGAAAACAATACAAAGAGACGCTATTATAAAATATATTTTTACTACTTATACAGTTTCTTATAGGAATCTTGATATCAGATTTAGTTATAAGCAATAGATGATAGTGATAGCAACTACTTTTGGCTTTGCTACCTTTATATACATTTTTCTAGGTGCTCAAGCTATGTATGACAATTTCTACAGCATATTATGCACACAAAAAATATAATAATTACATACAACATACTTTAAAAAAATTTAATATGATTAATATAATCTTATCTTATATATTAGAGACGCTCCTTCTATAAAGAAGATTATTGAGTCCTATGCTCATCCTGTGTCTGAGTCTAGTCTTGCATATTTATTAGTGTTTTAAATGATGTTAAGTTACTGTTTTTTCTGATTTGTCCAAGCAACCCATTCCATGCAACCCATTCCATGCCCGGATGCCACTTGGATGACAATGTTTCATTACACTATTTTCTTATCTTATTGTTTTGAAATGCTGTAAATTAAACATTCTGACTTAATTTTTTTTTTATGTGTATTTATTCTTGAGAAAAAAACGACCTGTTAATTCTGTAAACATGCAATGACACCCTATCAGTTCCTGCTGGCGTCCTTTTTAAAGAACATTTCTTTTAATCTAAAAAAAAGCAAGCTCTATGCAATCCTTGATCTGTGTTTCCTCATTTCTTTAAAGCAAGCGCTATGCAATCCTTGATCTGTGTTTCTTCATTTCTTTAAAGCAAGTTCTATGCAATCCTTGATCTGTATTTCTTCATTTCTTTAAAGCAAGCTCTATGCAATCCTTGATCTGTGTTTCTTCATTTCTTTAAAGCAAGTTCTATGCAATCCTTGATCTGCGTTTCTTCATTTCTTTAAAGCAAGCTCTATGCAATCCTTGGTCTGCGTTTCTTCATTTCTTTAAAGCAAGCTCTATGCAATTCTTTATCGCAAAAAGAAAGCATGTTATTGCGGCGGCCAAGTCTTTGTAATCGCATGCACTTTACAAACAATAGAACAGCAGAAGATGACTTATTTGCTTGACCAGCCTCACTGCACATCTAAATTAAGGTCCTTTTTATTTGAAGATTGATGAAAGACTAATTAATTTCAGGCTAATTAGTTGATCACATCCGGACACTTGCAAAGAAATATAATATATTATATAAATATATATTATATTTATGATAATATATGTGACTCTCCACCAAGAATGGAATCACATTGTGCCTTGAGCTATTTCCAGCTAGAGCCAAGTAGTGTGCTGTGGGGGTGTAAAATATGGATCTTCAGATTTTGATCATTTCTAATTACGGTATTATTAATTTCTGAACATTTCTGTGGTGAGTTTTTATTCTAAAAAAAAGTATAAATTATTTTAAAACATATTTTAAAAGTAACACCCTGTAATTTTCATGTAAATTTTTTGTAAAAATAGCTATATTTTTCAAGATCGAAATCCTTTTGATCTGACCCACTGTGTTTGGCATTGTTCGAAAGAGCTCTCTCTTATTTTTTAACATATCATTAATCTTTTAAAAATAGAAACTAACCTAAATGCTTACATTAGTAGTAGTGTTTAGAGGAGACTTACGTAAACAAAATGTGACACTAGGGACAGAATCTCACCATTTCATAGAACGATACAGGCACATGACTTGATCCAACCAACCCAAGCATTAGACTATGCTAGTTAGTTTTTGTCCAACATGGGGCTTCCGTGACTTAGTAATAACCTTAAAATCTGTTCGTAACGCTGATACATTTATCGCTTGTTTTAGGCTAGGCTATTTAATCTGTTTTTCCGTATCATAATACATCTACTTAGTGTAAAATCTAGTGTAGAATTTGATTTTTACATCAGATAGATTTGAATGATATTACTTTAGTTTTGGTTCATTTAATTTATTTATATGCATCTTGTCTAATTTTAGTAAATAAAAAAACAGGTCTAGTTGATGTTACATTAACTACATTTTATTAAAATATCCATTGGTTTCATCCAAGGCTGGTGTTGTTAAGTACTTTATATTTAATTTTCAATATTTACCTAATCATTTTTATCATTACTTTTAAAATATATAAATAAAAAACATGGGAAAAGTTCAGTCTTACTAATAAGCTTAATAAAGGTTTTATTAACTAAAAAAACATTTGATCTGTTATGTTTTTTTTAGGTAATAAAAAAGCAAATGTTGTTTTTTTTTATTACAATTTGACATATATCTTGCTCTTTTCAACTGTGACAATTTTCAGAACAATCCATGAAAGGTTGGAAAAAGCAAAATAGTAAATTTGAAATTTCTCAAAATCAGGCTATAGTAAAACCACTATGGCTAAGACTATTTCTCCAATTTGTAAATGGTTTTCACCATTGAATTCAGCATTCAAATTACTCCAAGGATCAACTAAAAAACTCAAAATGACCCTAGGGCACAAAGCAATTAAATTTGTGGTGGAGGGTCACATGTGTAGTCCTCAGTTTTATAAATATATTGTATGTTACCAAGCTTACTGTCATGTGTTTTCCAATTTTGAAGATAATTAAATCATTTTGTTAGGCCTTTAAAATGTAACATTTTCTATTGAAATTATGGGCTGCAGAGGAAGAAACATCATTCAATTGCGCTAACCGAAAAGAGTATCTCATTTTTTTTAGAACCATGAAATGAGAATATAAGAGTGCTGAGAACATCGTGAACATTATGAATTGAGTTTAATTTTAGAAATATAAACACTATTTTTAGATAATAATTTTTATTCATTAGTGCCAAAAGGGTTGCACCAAAACATCCTGCTTTGTAATATATGGTATAGTGAGATTAGCATTATTAGTAGTTTAGTAGTTTAATGATAACACAGAATTAACATCAACCAGCAAACCCACAAACACTACAAACATTAACTAACTTAACTAACCTATTCACACTTGTGCAGATACACACAGTATGTACACCAAAGGCAATTGTATAGACTAAAGCATCTGTTATTTAGTTTTAATATAATCTTATACACATCACTGTGTCTTTGATTGTAGGTCCAGTGCCATGAGATGTAGCTCCAGTGCCATGCGATTGTAGGTCCAGTGCCATGAGATTGTAGGTCCAGTGCCATGAGATTGTAGGCCCAGTGCCATGAGATTGTAGGTCCAGTGCCATGAGATTGTAGGTCCAGTGCCATGAGATTGTAGGTCCAGTGCCATGAGATTGTAGGTCCAACGCCATGAGATTGTAGGTCCAGTGTCATGAGATTGTAGGTCCAGTGCCATGAGATTGTAGGTCCAGTGCCATGAGATTGTAGGTCCAGTGCCATGAGATTGTAGGTCCAGTGCCATGAGATTGTAGGTCCAGTGCCATGAGATTCAATTTACCAACCCACCACCCTGTTCTTGATGTCTCATGTACCAATCAGTTTCTTTGTTCCATCTCAATGCAAAAAAACATTCCGACCTCTTTTTTTCTACTTTGCTTTCCCCTTCCTCTGTAGCAGAAAACTTCTTTAGTACATTTGGATACTTATAGTCTATAATGTTTTTGCAAATGGATTAAATCTTAGGATATTTGTCTTGTTAATATTGACTCTAGATTTTAAAATAAACTTTCCACACTTTAAAAAACTAGTCTTGTCTAATGTTTCTATGACTAACCTTGATGTGATCTAACAGCTGAAATAATACTATAGTGGAATGAAACTATTTTCTATCGAAAAGCATTTTATAGGACAGAGAAAGAGCAAAGAAAACATCTACCTGTAAATTTCTTCAGCTGAAAGAAAGCTTGTGCACGATGGCAATAAATGTCATCTCTTTTCTCATCTAAGCTCAAAGCCTCTGTGTAAAGCTGAAGAATAATTAATAAGCTTTGTTAATATTATTTTTATTATGTTTTTGTCATTAATAAATGTATTAATTATAGTTTTTGCTTAATGGTTTATATTGCAGACACATTGGAAATTATTGGCATAAGAGTATTTATAAATTTCCCATATAACATGTAGTTATTCTCAGCTATGTCAAACTTTAATGTAAATACTTTCAACATATAATAAAGCCAACATTGTGGACTTCTTTTTATTGCACATGTTTAAAGAATTGAATAGAATTAAAATTTAAAAAAATTAAAGAATTACCTGAATAGCTTTATCAAAGTTTTCATTAACATATTCTTCATTTCCTTTGCTGTAAAATATGTAAGATATATATATAGCATCTCAAAATAGTGGCTTAAACATGGATATGTCACAAGTCTTATACTGCTATTCATTAAAAGTATGTGATTAAATTAAAAGAATTATTACTTGGATGACTAATCTTTTAGGGTCTTTACTAGATATGGGCCAGTCAGTACCCTCTAGATATGGGCCAGTCATTACCCTCTAGATATGGGCCAGTCATTACTCTCTAGATATAAGCCAGTCATTACCCTCTAGATATGGGCCATTCATTACCCTCTAGATATGGGTCAGTCATTACCCTCTAGACATGGGCCAGTCATTACCCTCTCCCCAGTCGGACGGTGTTTTGGTCGGGTTTATCCATCATTGTTTGCATAATGCAAGATGCTAAGACTCATTATCTTTGTGTGAAAATCAAAGGAGCTGATTCTTCCAGGGAATTGTTCAGAGTAACTACTGAGATGCTGGGTGGTGCAGGCAACCCAGTACTGCCATCTTCCATTTCTCCCGCTGAGCTCCCTGACTCTTTCAATAAATTCTTTATTGAGAGGATCGAAAAGATTCGACAGGACATGTCGTACCAAAGTTCACAGCTATACAACGATCAAATTTTTCAGGGTTCCTCTTTTTGTGAGTTTAGTTGCGTGTCTGAGGCTTATATTAAGAACCTTATTATGAAGATGCCAAAAACGTCATGTGATCTTGATCCTATTCCCTGCTCAATACTAATCGATTGCCTCGATGAACTTGCTCCTGTTATCACAGAAATAATGAATACCTCATTGACTACCGGCATAGTACCACAGTCTTTCATGCATGCGCTTGTCAAGCCCCTTTTAAAAAAGTCCAATCTGGATACCGAGTGCCTAAAGAATTACCGGCCAGTTTCCAACTTACCATTCCTATCAAAGGTCCTGGAGCGTATCGTGTTGGCACAGTTGTTGACTCACTTAAGGCATCATGGCCTCTTGGAACTGTCCCAGTCAGCTTACAAGAAGTGTCACAGCACTGAGACGGCACTTGTCAGGGTAATTAACGACCTTCTTTGCGCGTCTGATTCCGATCAGGTGTCAATCTTAGCGATGCTCGATTTGTCGGCTGCATTTGATACGCTTGACCATGAGATTCTTATTGATAGATTGTCTACTACTTTTGGTTGCTCGGGATGTGTTGGCAGCTGGTTTAAATCCTACCTAACTAAACGCACACAAAGTGTCATCATTGGTGGATCTACCTCAACATACTCAACTCTGCAATATGGAGTACCACAGGGATCAGTTCTGGGCCCAGTACTGTTTTTACTGTACACTTATCCACTTGGCGATGTCATCAGGCCTTTTAACATTTCATACCACTTCTACGCTGATGATTCGCAGTTGCATGATTCTGCTGTTCCCACGGAAGTCTCTCGTATAGCAGCCAACCTCAGTCTTGCTATTGCTAGTGTCTGCTCCTGGATGATGGAAAACAGACTTAAGATGAACGAAGACAAAACGGAGGCAATTCTAATCGGAACTCTGAGTAAAATCGCAAAAGTTGAGGACTTGGAATCATTGGTGGTCTTAAACTGCCATATCCCCTTTGCAGACAACATAAGAAACCTGGGTGTCATCCTCGATCCACAGTTGTCTTTCGATGCCCACATTGGAAATCTATGCAGAGGCCTTTATCTACAGCTGCGTAGACTTGGTCAGATACGGCCCTATTTGTCACTCGAGTCAGCAAAGAAACTTGCGGCTGCCTTTATACTGTCACGCCTCGACTACTGCAATGCTTTGCTAATCAGGCTACCTGAAGATAAGATCTCCAAATTACAGCGAATACAAAACAGTGCCGCTCGCCTAGTCATGCGTAAGTCAAGGCGAGATTCTGTGACATTTCTCCTGCGTCAGCTCCATTGGCTCCCCGTGAAAGCCAGAATCGAGTATAAAGTGGCGCTATTTTGCCATCAGTGCATTTTTAATAACGAGTTTCCATCCTATCTCAAGGAACTAATAACACCATATGTCCCTCAAAGAACACTTCGTTCTGCCAACTCATCGCTTCTGGAAGAGCCCCGTTTCTCTCTGATGACCGTTGGCCTTAGAGCCTTCTCAGTATCCGGTCCGAAGGTGTGGAATCTTCTTCCCATTCAACTCAAGCAAACAAGCTCCATTGATTCCTTCAAGAAGAACTTAAAAACTCATTATTTCAATATTTATCTCAGTTAACATGCTTTAGAGACCCACTGTCTTACTTATATGTTAGGTCGGTTATTTTGTTTTAGTTGTTTGATTTGTTCTATGTTTGTAATGTTTTGAATCATCATTTAGTTGTTTTTCTTATCTCTTGGCCTATAGATTGTACCTGTGTTCTTTAATTGTTATGTTAAATGCGCTCTGAGCTTACAGTATGTTTGTTGGCAGCGCTATACAAATGTCATCATTATCATTATTAAAATACTCACATTTTTGACACAAAAACTACATAAACTTTTTGTCCATACATATATTTTAAACTTTCATTCTCTCAGACATAACAAATATGCATTACATTAAATGCAACGGCCTGTTATAGTCAACTACTGCAGTCTAACAGTGGAATTCCACGCTTTTGACAGGGGGCTTTGGACATGCTATCTAAGGTCAAGGCCATGGTCAAATATTTTTTTTTTTTATCAAAATAGTTTGTTAGATTCCCCATTCATTCTACTTTTAAAAAATTAATACTTTATGGGGTCTAGCTATACTCAGCTATAGGCCTATAGTGGCTATAGTAGGCCTACTATAGTATTAGCATGTCAATAATTACATTTTCAAAGGCATCCCAAAAGCTCTAAAAAGCTCCCACACTACAGAAAATTCTACACCACAGTTCGTGGGTTAAACAAGGCAGTGCATTTTAGTGGTATAGGGGGAAGATTTTTTTTTTACTTCTAATAAAAAGAGACTCTTTCAAAAGAATCATCTTTCAGCCAGGAAATACGATGGCTCAATAGCTGACTCCTAAATAATAGGCCTACTTTTTTCTTGTATGATAAATGGTATGATAGTGTGCGTGAATTGTGTTTGAGTACAAATGGTTCTTTAATATTGTTTTAGGTAAGCTGAAAGAAGGAATTTAAGTAATCAAGTCAATTTTCCATTCATTTGGATCAATAAAGCAATCTTATCTTATCTTAATTCAAATAGTAAATAGTTTAAGTTTAGGCTATAGCTATTGTGCTATAGGCTATAGTATAGTAACTATAGACACGATAGTCTATAGTTCAGACATTTCTGTACAAGCAGTAGGCCTACACTCAGGAGTACAGATAGGGCCTACACTTACACAAAGATAAAAATCTTATGACTTATGATTATGAATTATGATGCAAAACTAATTTTTAAAGTGGCAATTCAATGTCAATATTAATAGTCAATAGTACTGTAAGCCTACCGCCTACTAGCTACACTGCTACTGAGCTACAGCTACAGTTACATATGTGATATAGCCTACAGTAGGCTGAGTAGTAACACAACAGTGACAACAACAGTACACCTGGACTTGGACCTGAGTACACGGCCACGACTTTGACTTTTTGAATAAAGACTTTATAAAAAGAAACTCACGTTGGAACTGCACAAATCAAGTCATTAAACTTATTTAAAAAAATATAACTAAAAGTAAAAAAGATATACATAGCCATGGTGACTAGCCTATGCTATGGACAAATAAGAATGTAAATAAAAATAACTCACCAGCAAACTTCGCTAGCCATTTTAAAGAATTTACTGGAAAAATCAACAAGAGTACAGTCCCTTTCAAAGTTAACAACAGAAGTCGTGTTTCGTTTCTTTTTCAGTTTTATAATTTATTGGACGTTCTTTACCCATCGACAACTCGGAAATTCCGAGTAGAAAGTTTTCCCATTTTCGAATTGGTGCAATTGTTTTTAACAATTTTTTTTTTTTTTTTTTTTTTTTTTTTTTTTTTTTTTGTTTGGGCACTTATTTATATGTGTTTTATTTGCGTTCTTTACATAGTTCTTGACGACTCATTATAGATGTGTTTTAATAGTATTAAGAATAGATAGACACTAAAATGGCAACTGTAGATGCCGAAAATGAGGGATTTGGCCTGATTTGCCACAAAATATGATAAATGACGCTTTTCTGTTACAATTGTTAATGATGCTACAATGGGAAAAACGGGTTTACAAATGCACCTAATCGTCGGATATGTCTCAAGTCCTACTTGCAGTAATACCACTCAAAAAGTTGAGTTCCTAAAAAAAAAAACTACAGAAAAGCCAAGTTATAAAAAAAATGTTCTCTGTGCCCCATTGTGTGCCCCCTCCCATTTTGTTAAACTTCACCCATGTGCACCACATAATAGGTAGGCCTATATTTATTATGTGATGTGCACCACATAATAGGTAGGCCTATATTTATTATGTGATGTGCACCACAGAATAGGTAGGCCTATATTTATTTTGCGATGTGCACCACAGAATAGCGGTAGCCTAGGCCTATATTTATTATGTGATGAGCACCACAGGTTAGGTAGGCCTATATTTATTCTGTGATGTGCACCACAGGTTAGGTAGGCCTATATTTATTCTGTGATGTGCACCACATAATAGGTAGGCCTATATTTATTATGTGATTTGCACCACAGAATAGGTAGGCCTATATTTATTCTGTGATGTGCACCACATAATAGGTAGGCCTATATTTATTATGTGATGTGCACCACAGAATAGGTAGGCCTATATTTATTCTGTGATGTGCACCACGGAATAGGTAGGCCTATATTTATTTTGCGATGTGCACCACAGAATATGTAGCCTAGGCTAGGCCTATATTTATTATGTGATGTGCACCACAGAATAGGTAGGCCTATATTTATTCTGTGATGTGCACCACATAATAGGTAGGCCTATATTTATTCTGTGATGTGCACCACAGGTTAGGTAGGCCTATATTTATTCTGTGATGTGCACCACATAACAGGTAGGCCTAGATTTATTATGTGATGTCCACCACAGGTTAGGTAGGCCTAGATTTATTCTGTGATGTGCACCACAGAATAGGTAGGCCTATATTTATTCTGTGATGTGCACCACGGAATAGGTAGGCCTATATTTATTTTGCGATGTGCACCACAGAATATGTAGCCTAGGCTAGGCCTATATTTATTATGTGATGTGCACCACAGAATAGGTAGGCCTATATTTATTCTGTGATGTGCACCACATAATAGGTAGGCCTATATTTATTCTGTGACGTGCACCACAGGTTAGGTAGGCCTATATTTATTCTGTGATGTGCACCACATAACAGGTAGGCCTAGATTTATTATGTGATGTCCACCACAGGTTAGGTAGGCCTAGATTTATTCTGTGATGTGCACCACAGAATAGGTAGGCCTATATTTATTCTGTGATGTGCACCACGGAATAGGTAGGCCTATATTTATTTTGCGATGTGCACCACAGAATATGTAGCCTAGGCTAGGCCTATATTTATTATGTGATGTGCACCACAGAATAGGTAGGCCTATATTTATTCTGTGATGTGCACCACATAATAGGTAGGCCTATATTTATTCTGTGATGTGCACCACAGGTTAGGTAGGCCTATATTTATTCTGTGATGTGCACCACATAACAGGTAGGCCTAGATTTATTATGTGATGTCCACCACAGGTTAGGTAGGCCTAGATTTATTCTGTGATGTGCACCACAGAATAGGTAGGCCTATATTTATTCTGTGATGTGCACCACATAATAGGTAGGCCTATATTTATTCTGTGATGTGCACCACATAATAGGTAGGCCTATATTTATTATGTGATGTGCACCACGGAATAGGTAGGCCTATATTTATTCTGTGATGTGCACCACATAATAGGTAGGCCTATATTTATTATGTGATGTGCACCACGGAATAGGTAGGCCTAGATTTATTATGTGATTTGCACCTTTTGGGAAAAACAATCTAATTTGGTTTTTCGAAATTAAAATTATTATAAGATCAATGATCGGTTTACGTTTCAACTTTTCATACTTAAAAAAACAATAGTTTTCGAATGTTTTAGGGTGAAATCATGCACAAGGGCAGAAAAAATCTTACATATTATATATTGCCCCCTCCCCAAACCTTGCACTATTTACAGGATTTCTCTCTCTCTTTCTCTCTCTCTCTCTTTCTCTCTCTCTCTCTCTCTCTTTCTCTCTCTCTCTCTCTCTCTCTCTATCTCGCCTGCAGTATCCACGCTTAGCATTGCGCCAGGACATTACCGTTTTTAACGTCATTATAGATTAGGGGTCGGGAACCTTTTTGTCTGAGAGAGCCATGGACACCACATATTTTTTTTAAAGTAGTTCTGTTAGAGCCATACATTATATTGCAAACTAAAAAATTAAGTACATGTGTGCAAGAGTTATTTCCCTTTAATTACAATTAATGCAGGGTTGCTATTTTGTACTCCCTTTCTCTAAGCTCATAGGCCTACTATCTGTCTGTCTGTTTGTCTGTCTGCCTGCCTGTATGTCTGTCTGTCTGTCTGTCTGCCTGTCTGTCTTAGATTGAAAAAGCCAAGATCTTGTGGGAAAAGCCAAGGATTGGTATCACTATGCACTGCTTACTTGATTAATCTTAACCATTATAAACTGAAGAGCTTATATTTCCAAACATATATCATATAGTGACCAGTGCCTATAATGCAATTTTTTTTACGCTATATTGAAATATATTTTTTTAAACTTTATTTTCTTTAATTGAGAAAATCACTGAAGCCTGGATAATATTTTACTTTATTTATATTTCTAAGAAATTTTCAGTAAAAATAAAATTGTAATGTTGCTAATGATGCTTCAATAAAGCAAACAGTTAAAAATGCAAATTTTCAGAAAACGGGGTATTTTATTTTCAATTATTCGTACTTGGAATTTTCGAGTTGCCGAGAGGTAAAGAACAAAAGCTTGATTGACAATAAATAAAATAATCACACAAGAAGCCAAAATTAAGAATGCATTAACTTTAATGATCCAAAATAAGAGCTTACAAACGAATGGAAATGTCAGCATATTTTAAACAATATCATCATCATCACCATCATCATCATCATCATTGGCTCCATAGTCTCGAAAGACGATTAGATTTGCGCTCCTGTGATTTGGCCAGCCCTGCAAAATTGACTGTGTCTGTGGAGACCTATCCTTGAGAGACAGGCTCTGTCGCATCTCTGGCACTTGAAAGCTGGACCGTTGGAGATTGTTACACAAGCACACAAATATAGTTATAAAAAGGCATGCACGCTCACTAGGCCTTTGTATTATAATATTATCATAGTATACCATGCATTTATCAAGAAAAAGTATAATTAGGAGTCCCTCGAGTCAGCTATTATATTTCAAGCAGACTATAAGGTCTCTGTTGAATGTTGAAGAATTAATATCTGCCTGTAGTATACAAATAGATCTAGAATCTATGTGGTTTAAATCTTATCTTATCTTATCTTATACATTACAGACGCTCCTTCTATAAAGAAGATTATTGCGTCCTACGCTCATCCGTGGTCCGAGTCTAGTCTTGCATTTGTATTAATCTCTCTGTTCTTGACCTAATTGAAAGAAGCCAACCACTTCGACTAGACCATAGGTTCTCAACGGGGGCGGTGAATTGTTTTTGTTCTTCGTCCTTGGTGATACTGTCATTGAAATTTTGTATCAATGCTACACCTCGCTCTGCAGAGTCATTGATACAAGCCAGATTCTTTACAAAATCTGCTGCAACTTTAAAAGATGGTGTATTCTGACCATGCTTCAACAGGAACATCTAGAAAACTGGCATCAATGTTGGATGTTTCAAAAAATGTGTTTTTATGAGATGCGGTCCACGTTCTGATTGCATTGTCCGAACAAGGCCAGTTTTTTCTTTGTCCGACAAAAGGGTTGAAAATAACGCAAGCGTCGACAGTTCCGGACTCAAGTACCACGAGTGACGCACCATCATTTTCAATCCAGTCGATCGAAGAACAGCATCATCATATTCGTATAAACGCTGTATCAACAAGATACCATTCACAGGTGCATCTGCGGTGAGCCTGCATGAAAACCATGATTGAAGATAAACACCTATGGTAAACCGATTAAAGCGCTGAATGCCTTGTAATTCTCGAGCTGTTAACTGAAAGATGGTTTCGTTGTTTGCAAACAATAGTTAGATTTTCAATGCATAGATTGCTTTCGCCATCCACCTTGCCCTATGTAGGGCACCAGGTCTGCGAATGCTGACATCAACCTCCAACCCAACTATTTGTGCAGCAAGCAGAAGAAATTCGAAATAATCATCACGTGAATGACTGACCTCAAGTTGACATTTGATAAATTCTTTAATCGAATCGGACACGATTATCAAAGGGGCGGATCTGGCTTCGGGTGTATGGTTTAATTCTGGCCATTTTTCTCGAAACCGCTTAAAAAACAAAATCTCTGGTCCAGTGGATGGTCCAAGACAAACATTGAATGCATCGGAAAGGAGTACTTCCAACATGTGATGACGGCATGCCAT
Organism: Anisus vortex; assembly: GCA_949126835.1. Taxonomy (NCBI): domain Eukaryota; kingdom Metazoa; phylum Mollusca; class Gastropoda; family Planorbidae; genus Anisus; species Anisus vortex. Next base: position 2,141,560 of record OX421502.1, on the reverse strand, counting down.
CCATAATAGATTACGTCCCAGGGCTACTTATAACAGAGTGCAAGCTCCATTGAGTCTTCAAGTATTGGAAGCCGTAGTGTCGAAGCACATGCCGATGACCATAGATTCGAACTTCCACGATTTCATATTTTCATATAGGCCTACTGCATCAGCAGCTGCCCGTCCTGACCCGGACCCGGATGCTAACTTGGGAACACCAAGAAGCTTTGTAGTGCCATCGACAAGTGGTGAGAGCAGGACAGGTAATCGATCGACATTGTTGGTAACCTCTCCGGTAACATCGGGCAATAGCTTACCATCCCAATGAACAATTGATTTTGAGGGAATATAGTCTTCTTTTATACGTGCTGTAGCTTGTTGACGACGAAGCTTGCGATGACGATGCATTCGTTATTGGAAAATACTGTGTCAGATGTCGGAACACCAGCTTCGTTGAATGCGGATGCAAGTATCATTGTAGATTTTCTAATGCTGGTGTTCGTTCTGTCCAGCACTGCAGCAACTTTTGGTGACCCATGGTGACGGCACTGTGATGTAGCATCTTTTGCTGTATCACCAACATCCCTGATAAATTGTTTCTGACGCTCAGCAACTCGTTTTTCTTTAGCAGCAAGCTTTTTGTCCACAGATCCAATTGATCCTGTTCTTGATTCTCGTTGCAATTTCAAAAACTGCTTAGTTTAAAACAATCAAATCTTCAAAAAATATGCACAAGTTTTGCACATTAGGTATTTTATATGTTTTCTCGCATTTATTAAATTTTATTTTCTAATTAAGAATCACACAATTTCAACTCTAGTTAATGGTAGCAATGAGGTAAATATAAGTATATTTAACCTTCATTTTATTCATATATGGCATGCAAAAACTGCAAGTTATTTGAGCCACGATTCGTCTGGATTTTTATGTTGGCCTAATACTGGAATTTTAAAAGCTCTTGGGGGACCTCTAAATCTTGTTCAAATGAGCTACAACTTCACCAATTCACTCATTGTACCCAAGAGACACATTTCAGGGGGTGATTTTTTTTTATTATTGATGTTTGCAATATCCTTTTAAGTAAAAGTAACCAAATGTTTGAATTATTTAATGGATTGAGAATATCCTTTAATAGGCGACTATATACACTCTATAAATTAAATGATACGAATTATAAAAAAACAAGTTAGGCCTATAAATGATTACTTTCTAATACCGGGTACCATAAGCTTGACAGCAACACTATAAAATAAAAACTAAATACCGAAAGAAACATTCTCAGTACTGTTTTATTGATACAATAAGCAAGAACAAAAATTAAATACAGAAAAAAATCTTTCTCAATTTAGTTTTTATTGCCTTGAAATATTATTTTCTAAGTTTGTTTAAATTATTTACCTTTTTTGTTATGTATTTATATATTTTTTTCTTTTCGATAGTATATGAGCATGTTAATTTAATAGCTTGGATAGAAGAGCTATAGAAATGCCCATTCTTCTTCTTCTTCTTATATTATTGTTAGTTTAATATTATTAATAACAAGGCAAGTCAACACAACTGTTCGCTACATTTTAATATCGAATTTAAAAGTCTCTTAAGTCTCTTTCGGCTCTTGTGTCCAGGGCGTAACGCTTAGGATTGAGCAATCTCTGTCCAGGCTCCAGCCACCCAACGACACGCCGAAGGCGTGGCGTGCCGTGTAACGAGGAAGGTTGCCACAGCCCAGCGATCGTTCACTACGGTTCTCCAAAGGATCATTATCGAGGTGGCTCGCCAGTATAGCTGCACTGTCACTCGGTAGCGCAAATCCTATACTATAAGTACAGGCATCCAGGCACCGGGTGGTTCTTGAGACGGGATTGCAGCGTCCATTGCTTCCTCCCCACCGAGAGCAGTGGCCTCTCGGCAGTGTAATGGACCTCGGACCCGCTGCGGAGGCTGTGCCCCGTGCGTTCGCCCGCCAGTGTATTCTTAATGGGAATGTATCGGCGGTTTACACACTACGCCAGTCTTTGAGGCCCACGGGTACAGTAGTGGGACAGGGCGACCAGAAACAAGTAAAAAGAACAAAACTAAATACCGAAAAGAAACGTTCTCATTCCAGTTTTTATTGTATATATATATATATTTTATTGCATATTTTTTCTTTCTCTCTTAACAAAATGCATTGTAATCAATCGTTTCTCCGTCATTTTGACTGGCATAACTACTAGTAGGCCTATATATATATAGGCCTAAATATATATATATATATATATATATATATATATATATATATATATATATATATATATATATATATATATAATATGCCCTATACTGACGCAAACCTAATTTGAATCCCGGGACCAAAGCGCACTTTTGTTAAAAGAAAACAACTACAAAATAACAATAAAACAACAAATCTAACAATATTTAATTGTATAGACGCGCATTTGTAACTTTTGGGATCATTTGTTTCTTATCTTTGAAATAAAAAAAATAAAATTGTTGTTTTTAGTTGTCAGGAAATGACCTTTTGCGATTTTCAGTTTCCGTTCTTCCTTTTCACTTTATTCCGTCAACATGGCTGTCGGAAAAAATAAACGACTCACTAAAGGAGGCAAAAAGGGGACAAAAAAGAAAGTGTAAGTAAATTCAACACAAACAGACAAAAAGAATTTTAATTTGAAAATTCAATGCTTAACTATTTGTGGGTCGATTGGGTAAAACTTTTACGATTTAATAAGATGATTGTTGCTGTTGAAATGTAAACATTGACTATTTCTTAGCTACAAGGTCTTCACCGTCAGTCTTTTGAAACTTAGTTTAGAATGTAACATTGCCAATGAGACCCTTTAAAGGATTTCAAAGGCATACTCATACATTTAAATCATAAATTATATGCTTTCTGCGGATGCAAACAAAAGTCTCCTTGCACACCAATGACCAATTTTAATTTATTTAAACTTGTCACTTGTACAACAAATAACCTGAACCTTGAACTTGAATAGGCTCATCATACTCATATAATTTATAATAGTATTAATAGGCTCATATAATTTATAATAGGCCTATATAATATTATCAAAGTTGTAATATTCATATGTCTTTATTTGGTATACAATATTTTCAGCATTGACCCTTTTTCCAAAAAAGAATGGTATGATGTCAAGGCACCATCCATGTTTTCTGTGAGGCAGATTGGTAAAACATTGGTGACGCGTTCCCAGGGAACAAGTAAGCATCTTCAATAAAAGTATTTTCAATCAGTTGTTCATAAAAGTCTTCATTGAAAACGTTGCTATTTTGAAAGCTATTAAAAAATTAGGCCTTTTTGTATGTTTAGTATTGCAGATGCATGCAGCAGTAGGGCTATATTAAGCCTAGAGTCTAGAGTCTATGTAAATAGGCCTACAAGTTTTGTTATTTCCAATATCTGATGTATCTTTAGGCTAGTTACATCACAAATTCTTGAAGTTGTTGATTATGTAATTAGGCCCATAAACATTGTACCATCTGTATTATTTATTAGTAGTAGTATGATGCAGTCTTAGGCCAAAGTGTAGGCCTGTTGTAACCTGAAAAATAGTAGGCCTATAACATTTAAATCTTACTAGGTCTAGTCTAGTCATACACCTTTTAATCTCAATTTCATCTAATTTCTTGCAAAGATTTAATATCTAAAGGTAGAGAAGCTGTCTTTGTCTAGTACTTGTGTAAGTTAAAGTTGCCGCCTGATTGTTTTTTTGCTAAAGGAGTTCTTTTTCTCAAACTTGCCATGTTTTACAAGTTAATTTGACTAATGATATAGCCTATACACATGGGAAATTATTATAAAAACTTTGTACTGTCAAATTGTGTTATTGATTTTCATTTAGGGCCTAAAGCGAAAGTAAGACAATGCATGGCTATGAATTTTAATAATAACTTTTTTTTAAAGCGAAGCAAGCATCTTAAAGAATGTAATGTTAACAAAAAAGTAATGTATTTTTTCATGAACAAGGTTTAATGAAACTAAATGATGTCAAAGCAAAATTTTAGATCTTTAAGGGTAGGGACGGCAGTGAAATTGATCTAAATGCCAGAAAATTCAATATTTAAGTTTTTGCCTAAGTTGTATACTTTAACTATTTCTGGATCTAAAACATATAGTACGGAAATTTTAGTAACATTATTTAAATGTAAAAATTGCATTTGTAATAGATATACATCAGAATTTTTTTATTATTTTTTTTAACATATTTACACTACAGTAGTATAGAAAATGAGTTTAATTATATATTAATATACATCAAATTAAAGGTTAACATCTTGTCTTTGTGAAGGAAAAATCTTACAACAAACCATCAAGAAATAGATGAGAAAATTGCATTTTTGAATTTTACTCCCAAATTATTTTTTTCCCTAAAATTGTCAAGTTTTTCCGTTTTTTCACAAAATACTACTTTTTCTTCTTCTTTTTGTATTAACTTCCTTATTTATGAACAAATATTTATTAAATTTGTTACATACATTTGTTACATGTTAATAATCATAGTTACAGGATGAATTTTTGATATGAGATATAGTTTTCCTTAAATGAAATTTTAATTAAAAAAAAATTGCAATTAAATTATTTTTTTTCATATGTCCTACTAAAAAATTCATATAAAATGTATTTATCAATTTAACCAAATTTCATCCACAAATTTTATAAAGATATAGCTTATAAATAATTCCGCCAAATTGCAATACATTATCTTGATAAATAATCAAGTTGATACATTTTTTATTGCGTGTTAAATCGTTAATTAAAAACTTTAAAACGGCCGCCATTCCCATCACAACCATCAGAAATTATTTTTTTACGGTATGCTTACTTGGACCTGCTTATACTATCTATATACCAAAAATGGTCATGATGCGTGCACAAATAAAAAAAACAGCTCTCTACTGGCTCCCCTACCCTTAATTTGATATAGAATAAGTGTTTGTTAAACATTGTCATTTTTTTTTTTAAATGTGCTAGTCTCCATGTCAGGTAAACAACTAATTTTGATAGCGCCAAATTTGATAAAGATTTTTATTAATTATTAAATAAAGCTGGTACTTTTCAAACACATTAAACTAAATTTATATTTTAAATATATTTAACATCAATGATATCTAAAACATATGTTGTGCACTGTCATTATTGTGACTAGGCCTCTGGTATGGTTGCTATGGTCAAAGAATAATTTCTGAATGAAAGGCTATAATGTGGCTAAGACAGTCTAGACCTAAGACTTGCTTCTCCACTTTAGTTTATATGCCTACTTAGTTATTTGAAACAATTTAAGATCGATTAGTCTAATTAATTGTTTGAAAGTCATTTGTAACTTAAGCAAACTTAGAAATTAGGCCTATCAAACATTTAATTGTCACATTTAAAAGCATTTAATGTCCTCTATAATACAATAGGTTTTATTCATCTTAACTCAATAGCTACCATGGCATTTTCCCCTGTATGGACCATATGGCCAGCCCGTTTTCATGACCTTCTTTTTTTACCTAGGCCCAACGCAATCAAAGCTTTTTTTACAGCTTCTATTACAAATGAAGCCCTAAGTGTTACATATCATAATAAGCAGAAATAAAAGCGTATCTACAATATGCTAATAGAACATTTTTAAATTCTAGAATAAAAGTGATAGTAAAGGTGAAAGTAAGAATGTTGTTTTAGAAACAAAGACAAACAAATAAGAAATATTCAACTTACAATCTAATATCTCCGAAAATAATAATCCGAATAAAAAAGAAACTGTGCGATTCTATTCAGAATTCTATTAGAAACACTCGCTTCAAATTTCATAAATTTTTGTTCACAAAAAACTAAACACAAGTACAGTAACAATACTGAGAGAAAAAAATGGAAAATTAAGCCAGACATCGCAAATAAATCACTTTAAAACACAAAAAGCCTTTTTTCCAGTTAATATTTACATTTGAAAAGAACGAATACGGAAGCAGACGATTCAAAACAAGGAAGTTAGTTTATTATTTCTAAAAGTTTATTATTTCTAAATCTTGGATTAGATTTGGACAAAATAAATATATAAGGGTTTCTGAGCCGCAAAATGCGGCTCGTGGTCTTTCGGCACGGCTGGCTTGAGCCGCAAAATGCGGCTCATGGTAGTTAAAGAGTTAAAGAATAATTATGTAAGTACCTTGTCATATCATAACAAAATCCAATTTTATGTTGAATTACTTAATGGTATGTTTCATTTCATCATATATGTTTTTGATGACTGGAATTATGGTTAATTATTGTATGCATTTTTGTGGAAATATAAAAATACTCGTACAGAACAGCCATATTTGTGGAGAAGAAAATAAGATTCAATAAATTGGTAAAATAAGAATAACTAGCTTACTTTGTAAATCATTTTCATTGACTAAATGTATTTGCTTTTTGCAGAAATTGCAAGTGACAATTTGAAGGGTAGAGTCTTTGAAGTCAGCTTGGCTGATCTCCAGAATGATGAAGTGACATTTCGCAAATTTAAACTGGTGGCTGAAGAAGTGCAAGGTCGCAATGTTCTGACCAATTTCCATGGCATGTCACTGACCAGAGACAAATTGTGCTCAATGGTTAAGAAATGGCAGGTGGGTGGAGCATTAGAAATGATTGCCTAAAGAATACACATATTTTGTCATATAACCTGGTCTAATGGCTGATAATTGAGATGTGACTTTGCTAATGCTAGAGAAGTTTTTGATAGAAATTAACTGTAAACAAATCGCCATTGGGCCTGGATTGTACTTTCAATTTTTAGAAAGCCATATTAGAGTTGCATTACTTTATTACTTTCTATTGCCATATGAGTGTGATCAGTGATACTAGTCCTTGGCTTGTTCTTACAAGATCTTGTTTTTTGTAACCTCACGTGGAATTTTTTTTGGGGGGGGGGGTATTTTTCAAGAAAATATGTGATGTGCAGTACTTACTAGTGATGGGACGATACCAAAATTTTTAACGATTTTGATTGTACCCGATTCCCGATACGATTCCAATTCCTGGCCATTATTACATATATCGGGTTACCGCTGCCGCCTGATATTTCAAGATGTCCTGAAATTGAAAAAAAGTGCAAAAACTCCTGAAAACCTCCTGAAATTATCTTTTGAAAGAGCCAGATTTTTTTACTTTTCCAACATGTGTCCCTAGTTCAACACCTCCACCGCCCATGTTTTACGGTTACGCTTGCTACGCCAAGCCTCCCCCTTCTCGCTTTGTGACGTTAAAGATGGTATACATACCACAGAATAGGTATTTTTATTCTGTGATACATACAGCCTTTTCTTTCTCTCTCTCCCCCACAGTTTGGTGTCTGATAGATTAGATAAGGTGATTTATTTTCGTGATCAATGTTGAAAATGCCCTTTGAGCCTATGCGCAGCCCTCACTAGTCTAGTGAAGTCAGCAACCCGACACATTTTACCAAATTGATTTTGAAATTTATTTATAGCAAAATGCACAGAAATAGATCTTTTTATTAGTAAAAAAAAAGAAAATTGATGAAGTTTAAGACACTATTTTATATCATGGAGTAAAAATTACAGTATGCCTATCTAACTTGATTTGGGCCTAGCTAGCCTTACGAGAAGAATTGTTCGCGATGTATCGTGGGCCTACGCTGAATGGTGCCGATATCATTATCAACTTTTTAAAGGTGTAGGCCCTGCATGGCACAATTATTATAATAATGTATGCATAGGCATACAATGTGTTATTGCGATCAATGTAGGAAATGCCTGCTTCAGCTCTCCTATTACCGCGCCTATGAGTCTATGCTTCGTGGTGTCTGCAAACCGATGCATTTTGCCAAATGATTAGCCCTACAATAAAAAAAATATTAAACATTACGGCAGACGATTTTGGGTCTAGGCCTAAGCATTGCCGGTGCGAGCCTAGTTCTATCAGACTAATGACTAGGCTTAATCTAGAAGTCTGTTATTTTATTCCCCAATACATCGATGAAATGCACTCAATGCTGCATATATCTGACTAGAACTCATTACAAACAATGTTAATGCCTACCCGTACGCTTTGGGCGTATTTTCGTACGCTTTAGGATACAAAATACGGCTGTTACACCAAGCGTCTTAAAAATACGACTTCTTGAATAACAAAATATGATTTCGCAATTTTTCATTTTTTTTTCTATTCTTGTCGGTAATTAGACGATCACTAAACCGCAGTTACATAAAACCGATGTTTTGATTGGTCGAAAATGGATATCCTCTGTTTCAATACCTAACTTGTTACACGGCGCGGCGACCTTGACCTGATATCCTTTTTTGCCTCTCTCGCTAATATCCGAATTCGGCGATCAAAAGTATGGTTGACAGCAAACTTACACAGCGTGCACGAAATCATGAAAGAGATGAAGAAGAAGTTTCCGATTCTGCTCCGAGTAAAAAAGCGAAGGGGTAGGCTATTCTGCTTGGGTGCAAGAGTTTAGAGTGCCGGCTATCGGCCAATTTAAGTTTTGGGAAATTATCAACTTTTTTCTTTCATGAAAACTTAAAAGGCGAAATAAAACGCATGTGTGATTCTATATTTATTTTTAGGTCAGGGTCTCCCCAGTTTTTTGCTTTCGTGGCCCGGTAATTTGTATAGGCCTACTCGTGCCTCCAGAGTTTTACAAACTTTTTTTTTAGCGCAATCCCGTAATGTAGCTTTTTTTTTTTGGACCCTGTAGTTTCTTAGGCTATAGTCTAGATCTATATAAATCTCAAAGAAGTCAACGTTTTTATGGTCTGACACGGCAATCGGTAATAAGCCTACTTCACGCGAATTTGTTTTTAGGTCAATCTGTACGTCACGCACGCTTTACTCGCGGCTTTCCTTTAAATTCTTGACGTTTTATTTTACTAACGGAGAGATTAAAACTCGTTGTTTTCATTACAATAAAACTTTTGTTTATCAGCCTAGTAAATCGAAAGCAACTATTTATTAATAGACTTGATCTCGGCTCAACGTCGGGGTTTTAATTATTGCTATCAATGATTCAATGATGTAAAATCGTCACTATAAACTTGTTTTTGTACAACACGGAGCTCGCTGTAGGCCCTACATTGTTAGTAATACCTAACTTGTTACACGGCGCGGCGACCTTGACCTGATATCCTTTTTTCCTCTCTCGCAAATGTCCAAAGTATGACAGCGTGCACGAAATCATGAAACAGATGACGAAGAAGCTTCCGAGTTTGCTCCGAGTAAAAAATGCGAAGGTGTATTCTGCTCGGAAGCAAAAGTTTATAAATAAATATTCTATGAAATATAAGTACTTGCATGTGTCATTGAAAAGTGACACATCGGCACACTGCACTATTTGTCATATCGACTTCTTGGCGGGACACGGAGGGTTCTATGACTGTAAGAGACATGACGAATCGGAGTCACACCAGAAACTGGCTGTTGAGAAAGAAAAGTCTAGACCTACACAAAATATTAGGTCTTTTCTTATGAAGCCTGAGCCCGTCGCTGGGGAGGAGCAACTTCAGCGTGACGTGACTCGTGCAGAAGCAATGATTTGCAACATCATTGTTGACAATAACTTGTCGCTGTCGTGCTCTGATGTGCTGACAAAGGCTGTGGCGTCGATGTTGACATGTTGATGCATGCAGAAGTGGCAGACCTCAAATTGCAGGAGTCTTGCAGTTTCAGCAATCTGGAATTCACCATCAACAGATTTCCTGTCCTGGTCACCAACACCTCACTAGACAAAGTTGGTGAGCAGGTCTGCCTATATCAATCTACTGATGTGTCAGGGTGCATCAAGGACAGAATTGGTTTTCTATTGCTGAAATGAAGCATGACGATACTGACAGCTTGATGTTTGAAGACTTGGCGAATGTGATGCTGGGGCTTCTCACCATACCACACAGCAGTGCCCAATACGAACGTGTTTTCAGCTGTGTCAGGAAGAACCGGACACCACAGCGTTCCTCAATGTTTGACCAGACCATGGCGAGCCTTCTGGTGCTCAAGTCCCGGCCAGTGGGCATTTTGGAGTCTGTAAAGGCTCTTAATGATAAAGACTTAAAAGTGCTGAAAGGGGCATACTACCAGAGTCTAAAGAAGCATGACCAAACAACTAACTGAGGTAACCAAAGGGAGGGGGACAGAAAAATAATTGAACACACACCAGCTGTCTATTTTGTTAACATTTTCAACATACATTTATTAAATTGTGCTGAAACTGAAAATACAAAACAGATTTTCTTTGCTTGTTTTAAACATTAAATGAAACAACTGTTTAAATTTTAATGACTATTATTTTGAATAATTGGTGTGTTACGAATCTCGGTCATAAATGAATGACGTAGTAAGGCATTGACCTCTTAACAAGTGCGTATCAGAGTCCAAAGCGACCAAGGTTTGACCTTTATGCCCTGAGGGCAGTTTAAATAAAATAATTCGTTCAAATCCCGTGGAAATTGGGGGATAATTCTGGATCGTAGTAATTATAGAGAAAGAGGTTAAAATGCGTATTAAGACCCTGTAGAATCTTCGATGATCGTTTTCTTTGTAAAGTCCCGACCTCCTTAAAGTTAGTTCAGTTTAAACGTTTGTAGAGTGAAGTCGCTATATTCATACATGTACATATAATGCCATTTTATTGATACTTATGTTGCCACCAGTTGATGAAGTTTATTGATCGTTTATATTGAGTCTACAATTTAAATAAAATTGTTTATTCAACAACTGGAGTTGTTTGATCTATCGTTGTTGAGAAATGTGTTGAAGATAATTATCACGAATATAACTACATTGCTGCATAGACCTGTCAGTCAAAGAACCCCTAGCTTGGGCTACAGATTAGCAGAATCTAGAGACTTCTAATAAAGATACAACTATATTCATTGAATCCGATTTAACGAGTCGTAATAATAGTCATCACCTAGAGGTCCATAACAGTTTGGGGTCTTCGTCCGATATAGTTGTATAGTGAAGCATATATTCAAGTTGTGTTGTGTTGTGTGTTGGAGCAGTGACCTACTGAGCAAGCCTAAGAACGCTGAAATTATTCTTCCGATTGGAAAAACGTAAGTTGGAAATTTACCACTTTATAAATCTCTTAACTAAAGAATGGAATTTATTGAAAATCCAGAAGAAGAAGTTCTGAAAACTTTATCAATAAAGAAGTTAAAAGAGATCGCTGAGATCTTAAAGATAGAAGTTACTGAAACTACACCATCGAGGACTGTGTTGACACAGCAGATAAAAGATGTGTTGATTGCGAGTGGAAAGTTGAAAGTAGAATCAAGAGCGGAGGGATATCAAGTTGAAGGTCAGATGTCTGAACAGTTCCGATTTCAACTAGAAATGAAACGGATGGAAATGGAGATGGAACAAAGACGTCTAGAAAGTCAGGAAAGAGATAAGAAAAGTCAAAGAGAAATAGAAAGTCAGGAAAGAGATAAGCAAAGTCAAAGAGAAAGTCAGGAAAGAATAGAACTAGCGAAGATAGGAGCTACTAAAAAAGAATCTCATAATGATGTAGAGATGGCCAGATGGAAAAAGCTAGTCCCTACCTACATTGATAAAGAAAGTGAAATAGCTAATTTCTTCCAGACCTTTGAAATTTCTTGCAGAGATTTTAAGTTCCCAGAAGATAAATGGGGAATATTAGTAAGAACAGCTTTTACTCAGGGAAGGGCAAGAGATTGTGTTCTATTGTTAAAAGAGGAGAATTTAAATGATTATGAAATCATTAAAGACACTGTACTTAAAGCCTATAACCAAATACCGGAAAGTTATCGGAAAAGGTTCCGTCAGTACACAATGTCCCCTTACCAAACACACTTAGACTTCCTTAGAGTAGGTACCACAAACTGAATTTTCAAAATTGTTGTAGAGCTTAGTTGTTTATATTTATAGCAAGAACTCGTGAACCCAAGAATGTGGATACCAAATTTGTTCACATATCTCAAATAGTTTTTAAAATATGAATTTTTTAAAATGTGCTTTTTTGATTTTTTTTTCACGCAGTGAAAAGTACCATTTTTGCTAAGCTATATCTGTAAAACTATATCACCTAAACTGACTTTCTTACACTCAACTTAAACACACATATATATTGAACAAACTCAATTTTTTTGAAGGGTTTAAAATGATAAATAATGAAAATTTATTCAAATGAAAATGTCGTTTTGTCACATTTTGAAAAATTCTGAAAGGGAGGTAAAAAACACAAATTTTGTACCTTTTCAAAAATTCATAAAAAATTAACTGATAGTATGGCATACAAGATACTTATATCAAAATGAAGGGGAATCATAGCTCTATGTATATAAACAGTTTTCTTTTACATAGCATATATATTTAAAATACATGTATGGTTAGAATAGGACAGGGGTTCATGAAATTTAAAAAACACGTCGTTATAAAATATTTTTTTAAAATAAATAGTTATGCCCATAGTTAATCTAATCATATCAAAACACAGTAGTATTATAGCTCTAAGAGTTAAAACAGTTATTGTGTTTATAACATTTTTATATAAAATGCAAAAATGGCTGGAACTGTACAGGGGTTTAGCGTACCGGAATAATTAATTTTTCTACAAAAAATTGTTGGTCTACCTAGAATAACATAAGCTTACAGGCTTTGTACTTATTTTATGATATTTATACATTCTACACTAAGCAAGTATATAATACTAAGAACCATTCGGTTCTAGAAAAGATTCCTTTTAAGTTGCTGAAGGTTCAACTTCTGCTTTGGTACACGCACCACCATTGCCGTATTGTCTTAATTCTCAAATATTCTTAATCTAGAAATCATTTGCTGTACCCGGTGTTAGCTTTAGATGATCATTTACTAAGCGTTATTCTTGTCATTTGTAAGAATATATATGTAATCCAGAACTTGATCAGAATAATAAATCACGTAATCCAATGTCAAAAGGGAAAACACATTATTAACAACTTTTCCAAACACTTTTGAACTCAATAACTGGTAGTTAGTAGTATAGGCCTGCAACTTTTAATCCATGAGAATCAGGATTCAAGCTGCAAAGATATTACAAGATAAATTAGGCTAAACAAACTGAACAAAAGAATATTTTAATTGTATTAATATAGCCATAGACTAATGATAAAATGGTATAAATTCATGCCATTACTAATGGCATTAGACATTGACATTAGTTCTTAGTCTTAGGCCTACTAATTAGTACCAGTACCTTAATTTAGGCATTAGGCCTAGAAATAGGCCTGACCAAAAAACAATATTTTTATGATAATGACATGAAATTACAATAGGCCTACACTGAAAATCATGTATAACTTTGTTAATGGTTTAAACCTTATAGAAAACTATCCTTTAGTTTAACCTGCATCAACTATGGTACGAGTTAGGCCTATACTTTAAACATTGTTTACATTGCCGACAATCACGTGACCTTTTATATTTATGAAAATTGAAGCTGATAATATCATTTAAAACCTATGAATACTAGTAATTATTAATTTTCAAGGTACCCTTTTTTTTAAAAGACAATAAAAATATACTTGGAGCAATACGAAAAAATTACATTCCTTTACAAACAGATGGGGGGGTTTCTCTCATGGCGTCCATGACTAGACCCGAAAACGATCTTAACATGGTACCAATAAACGTAGTTATAACAATACATTTTCATAAAAATAAACAATTTAAACATGATTCTCAAAGATATCAACAATAATATTACATATTTCTACTTATTGTACTTACCTACTAAGCTTTTGTGATCTGCTAAAGTCGATTTAGTTGAGCGCCGTCAACACTGAAGTCAGCCATTTTTACGCTACCGGTGGTTTCGCGTATGAATGAAATTTGGTAAAACGATAGAGTTTTTGTTTATTTCGGCCGTTTTGGGCCATACTTAGAAATGAAGTTTTGTTTTCGTATTTTAAAAGAAAAATGGACGAGCTTTCTAATGATACTAATAAAAATGCTGTATGTTTTCAAAATCCTTTAGTGATTTACTGTTTTTTCCGAAATTTTAAATTTTAAAATATTTAATATCAAATGCTACTTTTTTGTTTGGTACGGAAATAAAGGGTATTCATTTCTGCATACAATGACCTCATTTGTGACGAAATTCCATGAATGGCCCATTTCGGCAGACGGGTTGAAAAGAGGGTGTGTAAAAATGGTCGCGCGACTGCCGCTGAAAAATCATTACGATGATGTTTTTCAAACGAAAAGTTTAATATATTAATTTCTGTCAACGTCAATAAAAATAACACAGAATTAGAGAGCTTAAAATAAACTTTTAAATGGTATAATTTTTATTAGCATAGTACGATTTTTTATTAGATAAATAATTAAGTGAAAAGTACCAAAAAATGACCAAAATGAGAGAAAAACGAAATTTTAAGCCAGTTTGTGGTACCTACTTAGAGCAGAAGAAAAGTTAATGGATCAGTGGATAAAATCCAGAAATATCTCCACATTAAAAGAAATGAAAGATATCATTCTGTTAGAGGATTTTATTAACAAAGTGAGGCCGGATATAAGAATGTATTTATCCGAGCGTGATATCACTGACCCACATAAGGCTGCTGATTTAGCTGAACAGTATGCACTGTGTCATAGGACAGCTGGTGAAAAGAATGTTAATAGGCCACAACGGCAAGCAGAAAACACACAAAAACATCGTGAAAAAGAGCATTTTGTGAAACAAAATGATGTGAATAAGAAACCTATCAACAAAAACGTCCAATGTACTTTTTGTAAAAGAACAGGACATAGCATCGAAGACTGTTGGAGTATACGAAGCGACAAAAGACCTAACAAAGTGGTCATGTGTGCAAGCCATAAACCAATACAGAATGTACAAGAAAGCGAAAATACAAACGAACTGAATTCGAAGAAAGATTCTTCTAAACCAGAAACACTGAGGGTGGATTTGCCTGAGAGCAAAAGTCAGAAGGTAGAGAAATCTACAACTGAAGAAAGTGAGGATGAAGATCCTGCTTTTAAATACAGAACGGCTACGATTGGGTTCCTTGTAAAGGTCCCATATATCCACAGAGACGAAAAAGTAGACCAAAGTATTTTTGACTCGGAAAAGAGTCTGAAGTCATCGAAAGATGAAACAACACCCGAAAGTCATGGTCAAGGGAAGAATAAAATTGACACAGAGACCCTGTGCAGTTTTCAACCGTTCATTAGTGAAGGTTGTGTGGCCTTACAAAAGGAAGGACCACTGAAGTCCGTAAAAATATTACGAGACACAGGAGCATCATTAACACTGCTGCTTAAAGATGTATTACCATTGAATGATAATACATTGACAGGACAGACTGTCCTATTGAGAGGTTTTGAATGGAAAGAAGAAATACCTCTACATAGGATATACCTCACATCTGACTTGGTGACAGGATATGTGACAGTTGGAGTAATATCAAAACTTCCTGTTGAGGGCATATCTGTTATCCTAGCAAATGATTTGGCGAAAGGGAGGGTGAGACCTGAACTGATTGTGAAGGAAAATCCAGACCCTAGTCCTATGGTGGAGACAGGAAAAGAAAAAGAACTTTATCCTGTAGGTGATGTCATAAATGGTATGACACCACAGAAAAAGAAAGAAGAAATTATCTCACAAGAAAAGGAAAAGAAAGAAGAAATTATCCCACGAGAGAAGAAAGAGGAAGAAGAAGTGGAACGTGATACTACTATTTTCTCCATGATTGAAGATTGTCCGAAAGGAAATGATCAATCAAAGAAGTCATCACAAAATGAATTGATTGCTGAGCAGAAAGTAGACCCAGAGTTGCTACAGTTGCATGAGAAAGCTGTCGACGAGAAAGAAACTCCTACTACTGATGTCTATGAACAGATAGACCACAGCATAAACAAACAACAATGCAAACCTGCAGTTGCCGGTACAGATGAAGATTTGAGGAGCATCACTGAAGAAACGAGTGCGGAGAGCTGGACCGAAACTATCAAAAGCTATGGGTTACCACAATCCATACCGACAGATCGAAGGACCAACTTCGCCCCGGAACTCTTCAATCCAGTCCTAAAGAACTTATGCCTGGAGCAGGAGATGTCAACTGAATCCCATCCGGAAAGTCGAGGAGCCTATGGACCAATCTTTGGACCTACTGTCCAAGGACCACTCAAACTACTTCAAGAGGAATGGCAGACCGAATTGGACCTCCTTGGGCTGATCAAGTACCTAGATAAGTACATATATTTTTTGTCTGACATAACTGTGTTTGTTAGAAAAAAATTGTACACTGCTCACATGCAGATGCCATTGTTGTGTGATGAAAGAAAGGCAAAAATATTATATCATTTGAAAATGATAAAGCCTTACCTTCTGAAAACAATTGGAATAAGCTTGATGTTGTTAACATTGTTACTCTTAATTGTAAAATTTATGCCTGGAGTACAGGATGAATTGAATGACAAATTCACTGATAGTTAGTTACCAAACTTACTATTTTAAAACTAAATCCCTTACTTGTGATGAAAAAGGAATGAGTAAAAGTATTGTTAGAGTAAATATCATTATAGTGTGATATTTCTAAACAAACTTGTTAGGTTGAGCATTTAAAATAATTGCTATAAGAGAAAAAGATCAGTTTTATCCGCAGAATTGGTTTCTAAATCAGAGGACATTATAAATGTGGACTGATTATAAGATATGTTTGAGAATCTCTGGACATGATAATTGAAACATTTGGCAGAGAGGATAATTTGATTGATAAAGATGTAAATGGTTTTAAGAAAAGAGAATTTTTCTATCACTAAAGTATTGAGAAATGTTTATGATTGTACTATGGAAATTTATTTTATCATGTACTGTTGTTGAAAAATTGCACTGAGTCAGGATGCAAATTTCTTCTATGTGAATTTATTCATTTGTTCTATTATCATTGAATGTATGATAATGTAGGGTAAAAAATAGTTGCAGCAAGGCAGAACTATGACTAACAAGAATTCCAAGAAATGTATTATATATGATTTTTCACTTTTAGGATACTGTTACATGAAAAGCAGACCAGAAGTGAAACTAATGTAAAATAAAACTTATCCTTGTTTTGTATAAATTTAGGATATGTGCCACTGACTTGACACTGTAAACCAGAATGGTTGAGAATTTATAATGTTGACATACCAATGTTCAACTAATGTATGATTAATTAAGGATTTCATGTCAAGATTGTAAAACTAATCTATATTTTTTCTGTATTAGTTAAAATAGATTGAATGAATTGTATTGACAAGCAAAAGACTGGGTAGACCTGAACACTGTGAAAGTAACAGGAGAATCTATGAATAAGGAATAAAACCTTTATGGAAAATGGAAAAGAGCAATGTACACCACTGAAAAGATTGGAAATGGAATGTTTTACCACACCAGTCAAACCAGCAGTTGTTTTGTACATAAATTGTTACATTGATTTCGCTCTGAAAAAAAAAATTAATAGTAGCCTATGCTTAACTCTTTTCTACTTCAATAATATTGTATTTAATGTAATCTAAAGAAAATAAGTACTTACTGTGTAGTACTAAGATTGTATGAAGATAATATAACTTGTTTTAATTGATAGTTAATTAAGTAAATTAACCAAATTTGTTTCAAGTAAATCCATGATTGTCTGAATGTTTCAATTCAAAACTGCTACGATGTGAACTCTTTTAAAAAGAAAATAATGACGTCGAAAGGTCATGGTAAAATGAAAGATTGAAATATTTTTAATGATTTTTGCTATAAACTATTTTAATTCTGGAAAAGACTATGTTTAATGTTCTCAAAATAATATAAATGAATTTAATTTTGAGAAGATAATGGTTGTTAAATAATGCTCATTTAGTTACGATAACTATTTAACTCATTTGCTACTAACCTACTTTCCAAAGACACCCGGGAAAGTACTAGCCAAAGGGAAGGAACTCCGTATTAATTTTAGTAAATTTTTTTTAAATATTTTTTTTTAATAATTAAATATTCCCCAAAGTGAATAAAAATTACATCATAAAATAGATAAATATCTTAGCTTTCTGGAAATGTATACTTTTATACATAAAAAATGCCGAATTATCGGTAGAATTATTCGCTGAGTGTTGAGACCCTATGATTTGCCTAAATATTTTCTCTAGGCCTAGCGTCAAAGTCCCATAAAGTATAATAAATCCCAAAAATCGAGTTGAAATGGAAATTTATCTAAGTCTATATCTGCAGCATCCTTATTATCAGAACTGTTGTTAAATGTTATATTCGGATGTATAGAGCTATCGATTAATAAAGTAAAAAATGAAAGACGAAGGCTATAAAAAAAGTTTTACAAGACGAAAGGCAAGTGAAAAATACCGATTTTTTGACGCGCATAGCAAAAAAACGAAATTAGATAAAAACATCCGGTTTTTATTAACGAAACAGACTATATTCCTACTTTTTAAAAGCCGTTTTTGCAGTAAAATAAAACCCCAGAACGCATGTCGAAAAAAAATCTAGAAACGACAAGGTTAGTCACACATGTGGCGGCCGCGTTTGGACGCATTAGTACGGAGGGGGGTATGTCGCATTCAGTCGCGGTAGTAGCAAATGAGTTAATCGCGTAGCAATATTTTTTTGACCTAGGCTGTGATGAGGTAAATTTGCATAGCGATGTCAACATTGTTAAAATCAATTGAGAATGAGAGAGAGAGAGAGAGAGAGAAAGGCGGAATTGACCTCAATCTGTTGTCTCGCCACAGACAGTTGTCTAATGTGTTAGTCAGCCTACAGGCTTAAAAAAATACTGTCTACACGAGCAATAATGTTTGTAACGTGTAATTAGGTCAGGTCTAGTAGTATTTTTTCATCAAGAGCGTTTGGTTTTTTTTTCTCCTTATAAAAAAATAAGTCGTGTCTGGATAGACATTAAGTGATTTTTTCTTTTGTTGTTTGATTACAAATGTAAAAGATATTAGTTTATAATTAAATGGACGAGAGAGTTTTTATTACAGTGGAATGTTCAATGTAATAGAAATTATTAACTTGTAGTATATTATATCTATTAAGAATGATTATGTATTTTTCTTGTATACAAGATTTAGATAAACAATTTAATTGTCCATTGTTTTGAATTAAAAATTGAATGATTGAATGACTATAGTTAAGCCATTTGATAAGATGAATTTATATTGCATATATTATTATGTTATTGTTATCAGTTCGATTGAATTATTGGGATCGCCAATTGAACTGTATTGTTTTTCCCGGAATATTTTCTTTTATAATTATTCCTTAAAATTAACATTTTTCGTATGGTTAAAATGTAAAGGAAATAATTATAAAGCTTTAGAAGGGGGGGGATGTTACGAATCTCGGTCATAAATGAATGACGTAGTAAGGCATTGACCTCTTAACAAGTGCGTATCAGAGTCCAAAGCGACCAAGGTTTGACCTTTATGCCCTGAGGGCAGTTTAAATAAAATAATTCGTTCAAATCCCGTGGAAATTGGGGGATAATTCTGGATCGTAGTAATTATAGAGAAAGAGGTTAAAATGCGTATTAAGACCCTGTAGAATCTTCGATGATCGTTTTCTTTGTAAAGTCCCGACCTCCTTAAAGTTAGTTCAGTTTAAACGTTTGTAGAGTGAAGTCGCTATATTCATACATGTACATATAATGCCATTTTATTGATACTTATGTTGCCACCAGTTGATGAAGTTTATTGATCGTTTATATTGAGTCTACAATTTAAATAAAATTGTTTATTCAACAACTGGAGTTGTTTGATCTATCGTTGTTGAGAAATGTGTTGAAGATAATTATCACGAATATAACTACATTGCTGCATAGACCTGTCAGTCAAAGAACCCCTAGCTTGGGCTACAGATTAGCAGAATCTAGAGACTTCTAATAAAGATACAACTATATTCATTGAATCCGATTTAACGAGTCGTAATAATAGTCATCACCTAGAGGTCCATAACAGGTGCGATAGATGACAATTATTATTGCATAGTACACTTGACCTCGGAAAAGTACACTTTAGCCCTCTCAAGAATACTCCAAGCGTTTTTCCAGGGTAGACAGGTCTGGTATAGCGTCATCACTACCAGTGCCGTCCGGTCTAGACATGGCATATTGAATAGCGCACTTCAAAAGACTTGTTGTTGACCCACTATAGTGTGACTTAATTGGGATAGGAACTTATAAGAAGAAACAGATACCTTAAATTACTTTCCCATGTGGGTGATATGACCAATGGCTGTATTGATAGGGTGTTTAAAATAAATGAAGCGCTGTCTTTATAGGCAACACAAAATATTTTCTTATATCGTTTTGGTATCGGAATCGGGTCTGAATTATTTAGCTCCGATATAATTCCGATTAATCGTCCCATCACTAGTACTGACCAAATTTATTTTGGAAGGGGATAATAAAAAGGATGCCTATAAGACTAAATATAAATCCATCAAAAACACCATCTAAAATAGTTGATCCAATAAGAGTTAAAGTCTTACTTGTGCATTATGGTTAATTGAACATTTGTATAATTGTAAGTATCATGTTCTATAGACACTATCAGACATATTTGTATCTTTATCTAGACTCTTATTGAAGCCAATGTAGATGTTAAGACAACTGATGGCTATCTTCTGAGAGTTTTCGTCATTGGATTCACTAAAAAGAGAAACAACCAAGTTAAAAAGACATGTTATGCCCAGCATGCTCAGGTATCATTTTAAACTGCTTTGCCATTATTTGTTGTTAATAAGAAGAGTTGTCTAGACAACACAGTGAAATTATGTCTATCTGAAGTATTGTGTGGATCGTATAGTTTTGATGAGCTTTGTTTGGGAATAGAAAAAAAATTTTAGTTAGGTGGGGCTTAATCTTTGATTTGTGTATAATAGCAAGTAGTAAAGCAATTTTCAGCATCCACATTATTATATCATTATTTTGTCACTGTAGGCATATGGTTGAATCTATATTATTTTTTCCTAGGTTAAAGCTATCAGAAAGAAGATGGTTGAAATAGTTACAAGAGAAGTGTCAATGAATGACATGAAGGAAGTTGTTAATAAATTGTAAGTATGAATATTCGTATATATTTTTAACTGGTCTACATTTGTGCTGTTCTAAATTTGTCTCTTCCTCACTTGTTAATGTAACAGTATTGATAATAGAAGTAATGTCCTTTTTTGGTTTGTTTCGTTAGTTTTTATGCAGGTTTAAAATTTAATGCAATTATTTGTGGTGGTTTTACACAGGTTTTAAAAACTTAGCCATCGTCCCTTAGTTAACTGTGGTGGACTGAATATAAAACTTAGACTTGTAATATTATATTTGTTTCATGCAGCCCTAATTATGATCTCAACTAGTTTGTATGCCCGTCAAAGTGATGGAGAAAACAATGACTACAACAAATTAAGTTTTACTGGAACTATCATGACTATAGAAATGTCTGTAATTTTGATTTGGTCATCCTTAAAGTGCTTTTGTAAAGTTACTCGGGAAACAATATAAAATATATAACTGAATAATTATTTTCCAATTAAGATGTCAATAAATATCCCACTTTATTAGTGTCCTGTATAATTCATTGTATAAATTGAGGTATTAAATGGTATTCCCTTATAAAAAGAAGTAATTAAAAGATTTGCTTACTATTAACTCAACAACTACCACAAGCCACATAAACTACCATGAGCCACGAGCACATTTCCCGGCGCAGAAAGCCTTATATATTTATTGAAAAATACCATGGTAGTTATTAAGTTAAAAGAATAAAGTAGACTTAAACACTGGGTAGGAAAGAAACAGTATTATGCAGATGGTTTGAAGTCGGATGTTTTGGTAAACATAGTCTCGTACGCTAGTATTTTGTAAATTAAAATTACACCATTCAAACTCTACAAGCCAAATGTGGTATCTTTTAAAGTGGGTTTCACCATGCAAAAACAGCAGACTTTGGAAAACCTGAAAAGACCCTTGCATTCAATATAGTAAATGAACAGAAATGGCCATTTGTTGAGTACGGTTTTATGTATTTGCATAGTCAGATATAATTTTTTATATGATATATAAAATCAACACATTCATGATTATAAGTGATAAAATAAACTTTTCTTTTGGAGGGAGTTTCCAATTATACATTTAATTTTTGTGCCATATAGTCTAGGAGCCTAGAGGGGTCCTATGGTACGCCAGTTTTTTTTGTCTCAATTGCACATACAAATGGATGCACCTGGGGGGTTTGCATTAATATTTATAACAAAATAGGCATAGCTAAGACTAATTGATAGTAATTGGTGCTTGCAAGACATTCAGTGAATTGTTTTATACAAATCCAACATTTTTTTATAAAGTGGCCCACAATACTTGTATGTTAATATTCCAATAAGACCAAAAAAAATCAGTTTTGAGACTCTTGAGATTTCTGGGTTTTTTTTAACAACTCTAATTGTAATTCTCATTTTTAGGGTTAATTTCTATTTTTGAAAAATGTCTGGAATTTGAACGATTTTCACATTATTATTCTAAAAGGATCCCGGATAGTATTGGCAAAGATATTGAAAAATGCTGCCAAGGTATCTATCCCCTCCATGATGTGCTTATTCAGAAGGTTAAAGTTCTCAAGAAACCCAAGTTTGATGGTAAGTTGGGTTTTAGTTAACGTACCTAATCTTAGGTACCTATGTTTTAATATGTTGTTTAAAACATTATTGAAAAGTCAATCATAAACATTGAATTAAGAAGAAAAAAAAATTTCCATTGTATGATTCTTTTTGAAATTTAATTTTTTAAAATGTGATGAATTTTTTATTGTTGTTATGGTATCCTAAACTATTTTCTTCCTGTCCCCACAGTTGGTAGGTTGATGGAATTACATGGAGAAGGTGGTACCACCACTACTACCACTAAGACCGCTGAAGGTGGGGAAAAGGTTGATCGTATAGATGGCTATGAACCACCAGTACTGGACACTGTCTAAATTTTGATGTTCAACCAATAAATTCTTTAAATACATATTTGAACAGACTTTGTAGTTATTTATGTGATAATGACACTTGAGTTGAGCAAATTGGCTGTGTGATGTGTTTTATTGGGCCTGAGTCAGAAGACATTGTAGTTTATAAAAACGGGTTTGTGTTAAAAAAAAAACAAATTGTACATTATGGTTATTCAATCTGTTTCAGTTATTTGCTATTCTCAACTGATTTGTGATTTGATTGCTGACAAAAGTAATATATATATGAATATATGTTTAATTAAGATAGTGGCTTTGACAAGAAATGAAGTTTCTTATAGTTAACCCATGAACTGTGGTAGAATTTTCTGTAGTGGGGGAATTTTTGATCCTTTTGGGTGCCATCAGAAATAGCAGACAAGGAAATATTATTGCCAAACCCCTATAGCTATATATTTTTGGAAAGTAGCATTAATGAGGAATCTAACAAACTATTTTGATTTAAAAATAAATAAATTTGACCTTGGTCTTGACCTTAGACAGAGTGGTCAAGAATGAAACAGAAAAAAACCTACCAGTTCATGTGGGTCAACTAAGAGTAAGACCCATCAGTAAACATTTTCACTGCTCGTAGGAACAAAGACGACTTACATTTAGTACCTGTATGTTTTCTTTGAGGAACATGACATGAATTCTTCATTGAACCAGAGAAAAGGAAGACCATGATATTTTTATAATTTTTGTGAAGGAACACAACTTGATTATGCCTGCAGACTAAATTTCATCGTTCTTTACAAAACTACCCGACACCCCATTTGCCAATTCACAGTCAATGTTGATGTTCCCGGGGAGTTAAATTATTAAACTTGAAGTGATTAACAACGATGCAGCAAGAACTGATTTCTCCACTGCTGAATTCCGAATAGTGTTTGCAGTTAACGGTATATGAATAATATAATATATCTTATTCTTTCTGATACTTGCACCTTCTTTCATTTCAAACAACACATCTTTGTGGAACAGGTTTTTCAGCTTATTGGTTATCAAGTCTATATCATATGGACTATATCTATTATATATTACACAAATAGACATTGTATATGGTACCGGTAATAGTAATCTTTCTTTGTACGGTACCGGTACTTTTGAAAAGATGGCCCTTCGAATATCTGATCAATCTCAACCGTTGCACAGAGGCTCGTTTTGTTATAAGTATATAATTATAAGTAATAAATATTTCCCAATATATAATATACCAGTACGGTAATTAAATATTGTTTTTGTAATCAATTACCATGTTTTAAAGCACTTTAATTTGAAAAAAATGAAAATACATTTTTACTAGCTGCATATATACAATATCAGATATTTACATTACAATTACAATTAATAACTAGCAAATTACTAGTAATATAAGTATAAGGTTGTGACAAAAAAAAAATTAAGATTGGGGGTCGCCAAACATCAAACATGAGAAGCTGTATGATAGGAGTTGCGGCATTAGGCAGGTTTGGACCACTAATTAAATGTACAGGTACCCCTGCTGTTGCCTAATAATCATAAGCTATAAAAAAAATATTGCCGTGACCAAAGATTCAAGATTAAAAATTATTCTTACAAACAGGATTTGGGAGGCGGTGGGGGCAATGAAGCTAAATTGATGCAGTGTGCAGTGAGGACGTCAACAAATGGTGCAACAGGGGGGGGGGCAAGGGGTGTAAAGGCTCTGCCAATAGGCCACATAAGCTTGTAAAGGCACTGCCTATAGGCCACATAAGCTAGTAAAGGCTCTGCCTATAGGCCTCATAAGCTTGTAAAGGCACTGCCTATAGGCCACATAAGCTTGTAAAGGCACTGCCTATAGGCCACATAAGCTTGTAAAGGTACTGCCTATAGGCCACATAAGCTTGTAAAGGCACTGCCTATAGGCCACATAAGCTTGTAAAGGCACTGACTATAGGCCAAATAAGCTTGTAAAGGCACTGCCTATAGGCCACATAAGCTAGTAAAGGCTCTGCCTATAGGCCACATAAGCTTGTAAAGGCACTGCCTATAGGCCACATAAGCTTGTAAAGGCTCTGCCTATAGGCCACATAAGCTTGTAAAGGCACTGCCTATAGCTAGGCCACATAAGCTTGTAAAGGCACTGCCTATAGGCCACATAAGCTTGTAAAGGCTCTGCCTATAGGCCACATAAGCTTGTAAAGGCACTGCCTATAGGCCACATAAGCTTGTAAAGAATCTGCCTATAGGCCACATAAGCTTGTAAAGGCACTGCCTATAGGCCACATAAGCTTGTAAAGGCACTGCCTATAAAAAAAAAATTGGTTACTTATATAGCGCTTCTATCCATGCTATTTCAGCATGCTCAGTGCGCTCTGTAAACACACTGCTGCTTGCTGGCGCAAATATGTTTACAGGCCTAAAACTCCTGCAGGGCGACAGGGATCCGTCGGCGGCCGGGCTAGAACCCGCGACTTGTCAGATGGTTTTTGGTTGACAGTCCGGTGATCTAACCGCTAGGCCAGCCGGCACATAAGCTTGTAAAGAATCTGCCTATATGCCACATAAGCTTGTAAAGAATCTGCCTATAGGCCACATAAGCTTGTAAAGAATCTGCCTATAGGCCACATAAGCTTGTAAAGAATCTGCCTATAGGCCACATAAGCTTGTAAAGAATCTGCCTATAGGCCACATAAGCTTGTAAAGAATCTGCCTATAGGCCACATAAGCTTGTAAAGAATCTGCCTATAGGCCACATAAGCTTGTAAAGAATCTGCCTATAGGCCACATAAGCTTGTAAAGAATCTGCCTATAGGCCACATAAGCTTGTAAAGAATCTGCCTATAGGCCACATAAGCTTGTAAAGAATCTGCCTATAGGCCACATAAGCTTGTAAAGAATCTGCCTATAGGCCACATAAGCTTGTAAAGAATCTGCCTATAGGCCACATAAGCTTGTAAAGAATCTGCCTATAGGCCACATAAGCTTGTAAAGAATCTGCCTATAGGCCACATAAGCTTGTAAAGAATCTGCCTATAGGCCACATAAGCTTGTAAAGAATCTGCCTATAGGCCACATAAGCTTGTAAAGAATCTGCCTATAGCCTATATAGGCCTACATAGAAATATGCATTGGGCACGGTGGCCAAGTTGCAGCACGTTCGACTGTTGTATCAGTGGTCCTATGTTCTGTTGCCTAGGCCTAATATTGATATCATCTGCGGAGCTTCCGGCACGTCTGCTCGATTAGGTCGTTATAGTTGCTGCCCCACACCCCAGCCCTTGTCAGATTCGTCCAGACTTAAACCATTGTTATGACTTCGTATTAGTATTAATGATGATATGCGGGCAATTTTGAATGAAAACGGATCACTATTGTTGCCAGGTATTCCTGCGTGGCCTGGCATCCCTAAAGTCACAGCCACCTAGTTGTAACTAAAGATTAGATCTAGGTTAGCTCGATTGGGACGTTTTAGAATGCTATATTATATACTGCTACACACCTCGGCCCTTGTCCGATTCGTCCCAGCTCGTGTAGGCTACTGCCGTTCAGTCTACCACTCACAAATCGATCTGCGGACACTCTCAAATAAGAACGGTCGGGTACCAGGGACCCCTTCTTGGCTAAGGAGTCCACTATTTTGTTTCCATGAGCCAGTATTCACTGGAGGCTGACCTTCACTCCGTACCATGCGATCAGACCTGAAATTATCTTATAAAGTTTACAGACGTTTCGTCTAGATAGAAGATTATTATTTGGCCCCAAACTTCTGCAGGGCGGCAGGGTTCAGTCTGCGGTAGTGATAGAACCTGCGACTTGTCGGATGACAGTCCGGTGAACTAACCGAAGGACCAGTCGAAAGCGTACGAAACAATAGCTCGCGGGCCAGGTCTCTTATTAGTTGCTGAAAATATCAATTGTTGCCTGCATGGCTCATTACAATACGTAATTACAGCAGTTAAGAAATCAGAAGCAATGCATTCAATGATAGATCTGGGTATTTCACAGCTTTGCATTGAGAATGACGAATACTAGGCTACACTCGTTGTTACTGCACACACATGTAAGACTCTGGTAATCAAAAGGTGCTTGTTTAATTAGATTGTATAAGTCTTTTGGAAAGCAAAGACAATTCTTTGAGAGAAAATCTATATAAAATTTGAAAATGATATCGCATGTTTAAAACTGATTTATATGAGTACAATAAAATTACTGTTTAATTGCAGATAGATTATTTCAATTATTTGATTAAAACAAAGAGTATTATTGTGGCATTTATGTCCGAACTTCTGTACAAACGCAACTTCGGACCAGAAGATCTTACATCTTTAGAGAAAACTGACAAAGGCTTACTCTGTTATTGTCAACACTTTTAAGCACTTAACGATGACTTCAAGAGTCAATTTCAATACATTATTATTATTAACAGTCTTGATTTTTAGAACCTCTTTTCCAATGGTGGAGAATTAAAATAAAATCTACCTTTATAACTGCAATGACAATTGATTGAATGACCATTTGAAGGATTAAAATTTGTAAGAAAATAACCATAATAACGAGTTTTGGTTACAAAGTTACCATTAATTTCATCAGGACAATGGATTTATGCAAAAATGTTTAGTGCAGTTTTATCACCCTATTTTTTAATTAATTACGTCAACAATTTTTACCTCCCCCCTTGTCAACAATATTTTCAAACTTTCGGAGACCCCCTTATTAAAAAATTATGTCAACAATTTAACTCATTAACTTAACCCTCAGAGGCCCAAATTATTTTCTGGCTCTGGTTGGAGCCCTATACAATATCAATAAGGGCAGTAACTAAATTAATTTTAAAAACTGAAAATCACAATTAATTCCCTTGTGTTCCACAGATGGAACACTAGGCTAAAAAAGTATTTAAAAAAATCAAAATACATATTTAAAAAATATCTAAGTTTTTTAACAAGGGGGCCCCATTAAACATGGTGGTTCACCCCAGGGGCCTCTGAGGTTAACAATTTCATAAACTTCAATGAACAGAAAGCTAAGTGCTAAGTTGCAAAGGTAAAATATGAGGCAATAAAGTAAAATGTCTTTAAGTAAACCAATTTGATTGGTTAAACACACACAGAGCTTTATATATATTATTATATATAGATGAGACTACTCCTACTACTACACATGCAAGTTGATGAGACTACTTCTACACATGGCACTTCATGAGACTACTTCTACTCATATACATGCTACTTGATGAGACTACTTCTACTCATATACATGCTACTTGATGAGACTACTTCTACTACTATACATGCTACTTGATGAGACTACTTCTGCTACTATACATGCTACTTGATGTGACTACTATACATGCCACTTGATGAGACTACTTCTACTACTATACATGCTACTTGATGAGACTACTTCTACTACTATACATGCTACTTGATGAGACTACTTCTACTACTATACATGCTACTTGATGAGACTACTTCTACTACTATACATGCTACTTGATGAGACTACTTCTACTACTATACATGCTACTTGATGAGACTACTATACATGCCACTTGATGAGACTACTTCTACTACTATACATGCCACTTGATGAGACTACTTCTACTACTATACATGCTACTTGATGAGACTACTATACATGCCACTTGATGAGACTACTTCTACTACTATACATACCACTTGATGAGACTACTTCTACTACTATACATGCCACTTGATGAGACTACTTCTGCTACTATACATGCCACTTGATGAGACTACTTCTACTACTATACATGCTACTTGATGAGACTACTATACATGCCACTTGATGAGACTACTTCTACTACTATACATGCCACTTGATGAGACTACTTCTGCTACTATACATGCCACTTGATGAGACTACTATACATGCCACTTGATGAGACTACTTCTACTACTATACATGCCACTTGATGAGACTACTTCTACTACTATACATGCTACTTGATGAGACTACTTCTACTACTATACATGCCACTTGATGAGACTACTTCTACTACTATACATGCTACTTGATGAGACTACTTCTACTACTATACATGCTACTTGATGAGACTACTTCTGCTACTATACATGCTACTTGATGAGACTACTTCTACTACTATACATGCTACTTGATGAGACTACTTCTGCTTCTATACATGCTACTTGATGAGACTACTTCTACTACTATACATGCTACTTGATGAGACTACTTCTACTACTATACATGCTACTTGATGAGACTACTTCTACTACTATACATGCTACTTGATGAGACTACTTCTACTACTATACATGCGACTTGATGAGACTACTTCTACTACTATACATGCTACTTGATGAGACTACTTCTACTACTATACATGCTACTTGATGAGACTACTTCTACTACTATACATGCTACTTGATGAGACTACTTCTACTACTATACATGCTACTTGATGAGACTACTTCTACTACTATACATGCTACTTGATGAGACTACTTCTACTACTATACATGCTACTTGATGAGACTACTTCTACTACTATACATGCTACTTGATGAGACTACTTCTGCTACTATACATGCTACTTGATGAGACTACTTCTACTACTATACATGCTACTTGATGAGACTACTATACATGCCACTTGATGAGACTACTTCTACTACTATACATGCCACTTGATGAGACTACTTCTACTACTATACATGCTACTTGATGAGACTACTATACATGCCACTTGATGAGACTACTTCTACTACTATACATGCCACTTGATGAGACTACTTCTACTACTATACATGCCACTTGATGAGACTACTTCTACTACTATACATGCCACTTGATGAGACTACTTCTACTACTATACATGCTACTTGATGAGACTACTATACATGCCACTTGATGAGACTACTTCTGCTACTATACATGCCACTTGATGAGACTACTTCTACTACTATACATGCCACTTGATGAGACTACTTCTGCTACTATACATGCTACTTGATGAGACTACTTCTACTACTATACATGCTACTTGATGAGACTACTTCTACTACTATACATGCTACTTGATGAGACTACTTCTACTACTATACATGCTACTTGATGAGACTACTATACATGCCACTTGATGAGACTACTTCTACTACTATACATGCCACTTGATGAGACTACTATACATGCTACTTGATGAGACTACTTCTGCTACTATACATGCTACTTGATGAGACTACTTCTACTACTATACATGCTACTTGATGAGACTACTATACATGCCACTTGATGAGACTACTTCTACTACTATACATGCCACTTGATGAGACTACTTCTACTACTATACATGCTACTTGATGAGACTACACATACTACTATACATGCTACTTGATGAGACTACACATACTACTATACATGCTACTTGATGAGACTACTTCTGCTACTATACATGCTATTTGATGAGACTACACATACTACTATACATGCTACTTGATGAGACTACTTCTACTACTATACATGCTACTTGATGAGACTACACATACTACTATACATGCTACTTGAAGAGACTACTTCTACTACTATACATGCTACTTGATGAGACTACTTCTACTACTATACATGCTACTTGATGAGACTACACATACTATTATACATGCTACTTGATGAGACTACTTCTACTACTATACATGCCACTTGATGAGACTACTTCTACTACTATACATGCCACTTGATGAGACTACTTCTACTACTATACATGCTACTTGATGAGACTACTTCTGCTACTATACATGCTACTTGATGAGACTACTTCTACTACTATACATGCTACTTGATGAGACTACTTCTACTACTATACATGCTACTTGATGAGACTACTTCTACTACTATACATGCTACTTGATGAGACTACTTCTACTACTATACATGCTACTTGATGAGACTACTTCTACTACTATACATGCTACTTGATGAGACTACTTCTGCTACTATACATGCCACTTGATGAGACTACTTCTACTACTATACATGCTACTTGATGAGACTACTTCTACTACTATACATGCTACTTGATGAGACTACTTCTGCTACTATACATGCTACTTGATGAGACTACTTCTGCTACTATACATGCCACTTGATGAGACTACTTCTACTACTATACATGCTACTTGATGAGACTACTTCTACTACTATACATGCTACTTGATGAGACTACTTCTGCTACTATACATGCTACTTGATGAGACTACTTCTACTACTATACATGCTACTTGATGAGACTACTTCTACTACTATACATGCTACTTGATGAGACTACTTCTACTACTATACATGCTACTTGATGAGACTACTTCTACTTCTATACATGCCACTTGATGAGACTACTTCTACTACTATACATGCCACTTGATGAGACTACTTCTACTACTATACATGCTACTTGATGAGACTACTTCTACTACTATACATGCCACTTGATGAGACTACTTCTACTACTATACATGCTACTTGATGAGACTACTTCTGCTACTATACATGCCACTTGATGAGACTACTTCTACTACTATACATGCTACTTGAAGAGACTACTTCTACTACTATACATGCCACTTGATGAGACTACTTCTACTACTATACATGCCACTTGATGAGACTACTTCTACTACTATACATGCCACTTGATGAGACTACTTCTACTACTATACATGCTACTTGATGAGACTACTATACATGCCACTTGATGAGACTACTTCTGCTACTATACATGCCACTTGATGAGACTACTTATTATATAAGCATTAAATAAGCTACTGATTAAAAACAGTAACTTTTCAAAATATGTTTAAGTAAAAGAAAACTAAATAAAGAACAACTGACTATTGTCTTGAATAAACAATTTAATTTTTATATTGAAATAAATATTACATAAACTTGTTTAGTTTATCAATCATTAGGGTAGTAATAGTGTGAACTCAATTTAGGCAAAGTTATTTTCTTTTAAACTTAATTGTAATATATAATAATATTTAATTGTGATATATAATAATATTTAATTGTAATATATAATAATATTTAATTGTAATATATAATAATATAATCTAGTAATACATATATTGACAAGGGTATGGATTTGCTTGGTCTCTGACAAGATTTGTATTGTACAGATGCACATAAAGCTTGTGATAGTGATAGCCAAACATTCTGGCCACATTTATGTGCATATTAAGATACATAACATTATTTCTGAATCTACACAAAAATGAAATTCCTACATTTACATACAAATGGCGAGGACAGAAGGCAAAGTAGAGAAGCATATACCAGTAATTAACAGTATGTAAGTAGAGAATGAAAGTCAACATTCATCATTTCTGAGTCTTCTTTGATTTTTTAACTTGAATTTTTCTCTGGTTTCTGTAGTGAACTTTGTGGATATTTTTCATGGTAAAAGTAATGCACTGTAAAAAACAAAAAGACAATGAAATTATGTATAATCAAGCCATTAAGCACAATATTCACATAATAAAGTGAGCAAAGTGTTGAGATTTTAGTTTTTAAGTTACAGATGTTTTTTTTAAAAGAAGATTTTACTCCTTTACCTAAACCTCCTGTGTGGTGCAGGGATAGATTGGTAGAAGTAGAAGGGCTAGAAACCAAATTGTTATGTTGACAGTCTAGAGTGTATTACAAGGCAATTTATTCACCATAATAAATCATGGATGAGACCTTCTATTTATCACACAAGTATAATTATAATTTATAATGTTATTACGGCTAGAGCCCCCATTCAATTTATGAAAATGATAGTTATAGTATTGTTATTGTTAGTGTGAGTATCCTTGTATTAGTGAAGATCTTATTATATCATTCTGAAGTTTATTTGTAGTTGTCTAGAGTATTCCTGGTTCTTATAATCCCCTGGCAATTCACATAGCGTAGTTTTAGAGTTTTCAGTTGATTTACTTCATGTATAATTATTTATGTGGCTCATATTATACAGCAAGAACCCCGATGTCGAGTGGTAGTGTAGATTATTAATATGGTTGAATAAATATTACACATACACACATGTATATAACTTTGAAATATTGACGTTAACCAAGTTGTGTAGAAAGCAACGATAAATTTGGTTTAATTTACAACATCAATCCAGTAGGAATCCAAATAATATAATATATACACAATCAAGAAATACACATATTCCAATTAGTAATGAATATCCTCAATGAACATATAGCATTGTAGTTAATAGTAGAATAATACATTTTTCATAATACAACTCAAATAGAAATGATACTCAGAGCGGAGAGTATTTGATGTTACTAGATCGAATGTACCCCAAGAACTAAACTAAAAGTGTCGAATCGCGTAGAAATATGTTATGGGTCAATCGTTGGAAAATCCCGCCAGCCTAGTGACACGAGAATTTTAATCAAGCCTGCGTGCTGACTGCGTGATCAGATTGTTTTTTATTAAGAACAAGCAATAATGCTCTAACAAAATAAGGAGAGACCGGACGGCCTTGACACGCTGTAGGTGCATGGGCAGTTCATGTTTTTATCGAGGTTAATAAAAAAACAATAATGCTCTCATTAGGTTAGGAAAAACCCGGGGAAAACTTTGAGCTGAGAAATATTTATATCGTTTAAACGCAATTCGCTTAAATGATTTAGTTGGTTTATTAACATTACAATGTAGGGAATTTACGTTTCGTAACAAGTGGTGCAGGGATAGAATGGTAGCAGGGATAGAATGGTAGAAGGGCTAGAAACCAAATTGTTATGTTGACATACCTGGGTACCTTAAATTTTTCATAAGAGTATTTTCATTGGCTGGCAAGAGTATTTTAAGACTGTTGACCAGATTTTGTCGTGTCGCGGATTTTTATAACTTTTGCCTAATTTTGGTCTCAAAATTATGACAAAAATATTGTCACTTAATTAGGCCTACTATTAGGCCTACACACAAAGATATTATTTGTAACTGATTTAAAACTAATGAGATAAAGCTTATTTAAATTATGATACTTCTATTTTTTAACTTAATAATATTATAATTGTGCAGATTTTTTTTTACTCTTTTTATTTTAATCAGTGTTTTAATTTTAGGCTAAGGCCAATGTCAATGACCAATAAATCTCATGAAATAGTTTATCTCAATTCTCAGGCCTGAGATAGGCTACCTTAATTAATTAAGGGTAACTTAAAAAAAAAAATCTTTTATGTGCCTTAAATCCCAATAATTTTGAACGACTAACACTAACAGTAACAGCAAAAAAAAAAAACTTCACATCTTATATATTTTAATATATATAGCCCTATATAGTTCAGTGATATGAATTTAGCCTACATTAGTCAAAGTCA
This sequence comes from Anisus vortex, assembly GCA_949126835.1. NCBI lineage: Eukaryota > Metazoa > Mollusca > Gastropoda > Planorbidae > Anisus > Anisus vortex. Next base: position 2,107,300 of record OX421502.1, on the reverse strand, counting down.
AATAGCTACTAACATGTCCGATATTGTAAGGAAAAAACAACAAGCTCGCATATCCGCAATTATTATTTATTTTGTTTACAAATAGCCTACAATCGCCGAATTCGGACATAAGCGAGAGCGAAAAAAAGGATATCATGTCAACTTCAAGGTTGCCGCGCCGTGAAACATAGGCCTAACAATGTATGCGTAGGGCCTATGGCCTATAGTATTATAGTCTATAGCGAGCTCAGTGTTCTAGAAAAACAAGTTTAGTGACGATCTAAGTTGCTTTCGTTTTAGTAGGCCTAGGCTGATAAACAAAAGTTTTATTGTAATGAAAACAAGGAGTTTTAATCTCTCCATTAGTAAAATAAAACGTCGAGAATTTAAAAGAAAGCCGCGAGTAACGCTTGATGTGACGTATGACCGTATGACGTATAGATATAGATTGACCTAACCTAAAAACTAATAATTCGCGTGAAGTAGCCGTATTACCGATTGCCGTGTCAGACCATAAAAAGTAGGCTTCTTGTAGATTTATATATAGTCTATGTCACTACTGGGTCAAATAGACCTAAGCTACATTACGGGATTGCGATAAAAAAAAGTTTTTAAAACTAAGGAGGCACTGGTAACCACTGACTGGTAGGCCTATAAAAAAATACCGGGCGACCAAAACAATAGCTAGGGAAACCCTGACTAAAAATAAATATAGAATCACGCATGCGCGGATCCTTTGGTATTTTCCTGTTGTCTTCTTTATATTGTTTCGCCTTTTAAGTTTCATGAAAGAAAAAAGTTGATCATTTAATTTGTTACGTCCAAAAAAGTCCGATTTCGGTGCAACGAGATCTACTCGAAATTACGAATTTAGCTTTAAGGCGATTAGCCGGCGGGAATGTTTTCAAAAATTCAATTGGCCGGCCATAAAAAAAGAAAAATTTGGAAAAAAAAAAAACAATTTTTTAAATTAAATTTTTGCTGCCCGTATTTTTTTTTATTGGCCGTATCGCCGTACTGGGGGTGTCAAAAGCGTACTAATACGGCGAAATACGGACAGGTACCCAGGTATGTGTTGACAGTCTAGAGTGGTGCAGGGATAGAATGGTAGAAGGGCTAGAAACCAAATTCTTATGTTGACAGTCTAGAGTGGTGCAGGGATAGAATGGTAGCAGGGATAGAATGGTAGAAGGGCTAGAAACCAAATTGTTATGTCGACAGTCTAGAGTGGTGCAGGGATAGAATGGTAGCAGGGATAGAAAGGTAGAAGGGCTAGAAACCAAATTGTTATGTCGACAGTCTAGAGTGGTGCAGGGATAGAATGGTAGCAGGGATAGAATGGTAGAAGGGCTAGAAACCAAATTGTTATGTTGACAGTCTAGAGTGGTGTAGGGATAGAATGGTAGAAGGGCTAGAAACCAAATTCTTATGTTGACAGTCTAGAGTGGTGTAGGGATAGAATGGTAGAAGGGCTAGAAACCAAATTCTTATGTTGACAGTCTAGAGTGGTGCAGGGATAGAATGGTAGAAGGGCTAGAAACCAAATTCTTATGTTGACAGTCTAGAGTGGTGTAGGGATAGAATGGTAGAAGGGCTAGAAACCAAATTCTTATGTTGACAGTCTAGAGTGGTGTAGGGATAGAATGGTAGAAGGGCTAGAAACCAAATTCTTATGTTGACAGTCTAGAGTGGTGCAGGGATAGAATGGTAGAAGGGCTAGAAACCAAATTCTTATGTTGACAGTCGAGAGTGGTGCAGGGATAGAATGGTAGAAGGGCTAGAAACCAAATTCTTATGTTGACAGTCTAGAGTGGTGTAGGGATAGAATGGTAGAAGGGCTAGAAACCAAATTCTTATGTTGACAGTCTAGAGTGGTGTAGGGATAGAATGGTAGAAGGGCTAGAAACCAAATTCTTATGTTGACAGTCTAGAGTGGTGCAGGGATAGAATGGTAGAAGGGCTAGAAACCAAATTCTTATGTTGACAGTCTAGAGTGGTGTAGGGATAGAATGGTAGAAGGGCTAGAAACCAAATTCTTATGTTGACAGTCTAGAGTGGTGTAGGGATAGAATGGTAGAAGGGCTAGAAACCAAATTCTTATGTTGACAGTCTAGAGTGGTGTAGGGATAGAATGGTAGAAGGGCTAGAAACCAAATTCTTATGTTGACAGTCCAGAGTGGTGTAGGGATAGAATGGTAGAAGGGCTAGAAACCAAATTCTTATGTTGACAGTCTAGAGTGGTGTAGGGATAGAATGGTAGAAGGGCTAGAAACCAAATTCTTATGTTGACAGTCTAGAGTGGTGTAGGGATAGAATGGTAGAAGGGCTAGAAACCAAATTCTTATGTTGACAGTCTAGAGTGGTGTAGGGATAGAATGGTAGAAGGGCTAGAAACCAAATTCTTATGTTGACAGTCTAGAGTGATGTAGGGATAGAATGGTAGAAGGGCTAGAAACCAAATTCTTATGTTGACAGTCTAGAGTGGTGCAGGGATAGAATGGTAGAAGGGCTAGAAACCAAATTCTTATGTTGACAGTCTAGAGTGGTGCAGGGATAGAATGGTAGAAGGGCTAGAAACCAAATTGTTATGTTGACAGTCTAGAGTGGTGCAGGGATAGAATGGTAGAAGGGCTAGAAACCAAATTCTTATGTTGACAGTCTAGAGTGGTGCAGGGATAGAATGGTAGAAGGGCTAGAAACCAAATTCTTATGTTGACAGTCTAGAGTGGTGTAGGGATAGAATGGTAGAAGGGCTAGAAACCAAATTGTTATGTTGACAGTCTAGAGTGGTGTAGGGATAGAATGGTAGAAGGGCTAGAAACCAAATTCTTATGTTGACAGTCCAGAGGGGGATGCAGGGATAGAATGGTAGAAGGGCTAGAAACCAAATTGTTATGTTGACAGTCTAGAGTGGTGTAGGGATAGAATGGTAGAAGGGCTAGAAACCAAATTCTTATGTTGACAGTCTAGAGTGGTGTAGGGATAGAATGGTAGAAGGGCTAGAAACCAAATTGTTATGTTGACAGTCTAGAGTGGTGCAGGGATAGAATGGTAGAAGGGCTAGAAACCAAATTCTTATGTTGACAGTCTAGAGTGGTGTAGGGATAGAATGGTAGAAGGGCTAGAAACCAAATTCTTATGTTGACAGTCTAGAGTGGTGTAGGGATAGAATGATAGAAGGGCTAGAAACCAAATTCTTATGTTGACAGTCTAGAGTGATGTAGGGATAGAATGGTAGAAGGGCTAGAAACCAAATTCTTATGTTGACAGTCCAGAGGGGGATGCAGGGATAGAATGGTAGAAGGGCTAGAAACCAAATTGTTATGTTGACAGTCTAGAGTGGTGTAGGGATAGAATGGTAGGAGGGCTAGAAACCAAATTCTTATGTTGACAGTCTAGAGTGGTGTAGGGATAGAATGGTAGAAGGGCTAGAAACCAAATTCTTATGTTGACAGTCTAGAGTGGTGCAGGGATAGAATGGTAGAAGGGCTAGAAACCAAATTCTTATGTTGACAGTCTAGAGTGGTGTAGGGATAGAATGGTAGAAGGGCTAGAAACCAAATTCTTATGTTGACAGTCTAGAGTGGTGTAGGGATAGAATGGTAGGAGGGCTAGAAACCAAATTCTTATGTTGACAGTCTAGAGTGGTGTAGGGATAGAATGGTAGAAGGGCTAGAAACCAAATTCTTATGTTGACAGTCTAGAGTGGTGTAGGGATAGAAAGGTAGAAGGGCTAGAAACCAAATTCTTATGTTGACAGTCTAGAGTGGTGCCTGTATGACTAACCTATTGTCGTTTCTTGATTCCTATAGTACTTTCCCGGGTGTCTTTGGAAAGTAGGTTAGTAGCAAATGAGTTAATGCTATTAAAATAAAAGAAGTTTTAAGCAGAAAATCTAATTTTGCTTTATCAACAAATTGAGCTAAAAGTTATGTTGCATAATCATGTTACAACTCACTTTTTCATCCAAAAAGTTCATAACTTTGTCCATTCCAATCTTGATTCCATTATCTGTGAGTCTTTTTTTAAAAACATCCAGCTCTAAAGGCTGTGACAAGAAAAAAGACTATTATTATTCACCAGTATCTGAATAAACATTTGTTTAAAAGAAACCATTATTGTGAAGATATATTTAATAATAATAATAATGACATTTATATAGCGCTGCCAACAAACATAATGCAAGATAAGAGTGCATTTAACAAACAACTAAGAACACAGATACTCAGATACAATATAGGCGGAGAGATACAAATCTAAATAATGATTCAAAACTTTACAAACCTAGAACAAATCAAACAACTAAAAAAAAATAATCGACCTAAGATATAGGTAAGATAGTAGGGCTCTAAAGCATGTTAACAAGATAAATATTGAAATAATGAGTTTTAAAGTTCTTTTTGAAGGTATCAATGGAGCTTGTTTGCCTACGTTGTATGGGAAGTAGATTCCACACATTCGGAACAAATATTGAGAAGGTTCTAAGGCCAACGGTCTTCAGAGAGAAATGGGGCACTTTCAGAAGTGAGGACTCGGCAGAACGAAGTGTTCTTTGCGGAACATATGGTTTAATTAGTTCCTTGAGATAGGACGGCATCTCATTATTATAAAGGCACTGATGGCAAAGTAGCACAACTTTATATTCAATTCTGGCTTTCACAGGGAGCCAATGGAGCCGACGCAGGAGAACAGTCACAGAATCTGGCCTTGACTTACACATGACTTATTTTACTTATTGCCAGATCTTGTCAAACTTAATCTATTAGTAGATCAATATACAGATTGTGAAGATATATTTTACTTTTTGCCAAATCTTGTCAAACTAAATGCATTTTTTATGTCCAATATTAAATAGAATGACTATAAAAAAAATGTTCACTAAGGTAAATTATTTAGTAAGAAATAATTCCATATATTTGTATATAATTATATAAAGATGACATAATGTTCACAGCAAGTGCATGTGATAGAAACCCAGTTGACTTACTTCACACAAGAGCACACTGTGATAAATATCTTCGTTTTCAGTGATAAACTGTAGTAATTGCTGTTCTGGGTTTTTTATGTTAGCTTGATTCTGGTACGAACAAAAGAATAAAATAAATACAATTAACATTTACCAAAGTCAAAAGGAAATTATTTAATACAAATTTTGTTTGTTTAGGAACGATGGCATATACTGTATATACTTGCATACAATTGCACCGGTGGATAAGTCGCACCCTTAGCGTAGAATTATTTTTCTTATATGATGACATTGACCCACATACAAGTCGCACCCTTCGCATAGAATAATTTTTCATATGTGTTTTCATTGACCCGCATATAAGTTGCAGCCTTAGTGTAAAATAATTAATTTATTTTTCTTATATGTTGTCATTGACCTGCATATAAGTTGCACCCTTAGTGTAGAATTATTTTTCTTATATTATATGTTTTTGTTGCCTTAGTGTAGAATAATTTTCTTATATGTTGTTGTAGACCCGCATATAAGTCGCACCCTTAGTGTAGAATAATTTTTCATATATGTTGTCATTGACCTGCATATAAGTTGCACCCTTAGTTTAGAATTATTTTTTAAAAAAGTGACTGAAACTAAGGAAAAATGAAACACTCTATTCACATTTCACACAATATTCCTATATAGATTTGAAAAAAAAAAGTTTTGAGTGCAAAATATTTCCAAAATGTCCATTGAAATTTGTTGTTGTGGAAACATGGCTTTGACATGGCAGGATTTCTCGGAATGCTAAACACTGCCTTAGTAGACTATAGCCTAGTCTAGGCCATTGATCCTAAACAAAACGCATCTTAAGTCTACAAGCTTATGCCTATATTATAGGTATATATAGGCTTTTTACACATTGGCAATTCTTTCGATATTGTAATTATGATCAATTGGTAAGAAGTTGCCTTAGGCTTACGCTAAGCTTCGGCAATAAAAAATCGGTCGAAAAGAAAAGGCTGTGGGGGTCTGAAAACCTAAAATATTTGTCCATTTCAACTTCAGTTACATAAAGATATATTTACATCAATGACATTTTTCCTAATGTAAAATGTAGACCTAAGCAATAGCCTAGTAATTCTACATCATAACAACCACCGATACGGGTGATCGTTACAACTTAATGGCATAGTGAAGATGTTTTTCAAAACTATGACCAGCTCCAAAGTCGCACCTTTACTTATTATCAAAGTTTTTTAGTTTTTAAAAGTGTGACTTATATGCGAGTATAAACGGTAATAAAAACTGGTAATACCAAACCAACAAATGTATTGATTTGATACAATGAAGAAATCAAGAGGAAAGGGTTTCCTAATGTGTCAAAAAAGCTCTGTCAAAAGATATTCGGTAAATAAATGGAAGATTAAAAGTTTTAAGTTAAGGTTATGTGAGGGGGAAACAGCTTCCTAAAATTGGTTGTTTTAATTTTACTTTTTAGGAATTTTTACAAAATACAAAAATGTATCTAGTTAACTAGAAAACATGTGGGATACATATTTGAATATAAAAAAATCCAGATATATAACAAATAAGCTACAAATTAAGATTCTCAAAACTGATTGTAATAAACCCACCAGAAGATCTATAGGTAAATCATCTTCAGGCCAGCCTTGGAGAATACTTTCTTCTGGTAAATCTGGACCATCACTAGAAACAAATTATTTTATTTGGGAAATGAAAAACAAATTGATGATATCAAAAGTTTCATAATAAATAAGGCCTCTTTTTACAAGAGTCTTGTCCATAACCTAGGCTAACGTATACTTTCAAACTTAACTAAAACAAAAATGGCACCAGAAAGTGAGAAATTTCCAAACCTGTTTGTAAAGCTATGTTTTGTGTTCATATTGTAGTTTTCTATTTTTATTGTTTATATTGTAGTTTTCTATTTATTTAATTGTACTTCTTGCTATTTTACATTCTCTAGATGCACTTATAGGGATGATTCTATATACAGTGGTACCTTAGCTTACAAACTTATTTTGTTCCTGAACTCTGATTGTAAACTAAATCTTTGAAATCAATGAAGTCAAGAAAATCAGTTTCAAGATGAAAGAATGTTTTTTTAATTTGTTTATTAACATCTGGTCATTTAACCTCAGATAATAATAATAATTGTTTTTATATAGCGCTTCTATCATGCTATTAGCATGCTCAGTGCTCTCTTGTAGTTTATTACATCCACTAAGCCCAAAACTCCTGCAAGGCGACAGGGATCGGTCAGCGGCAGGGATACAACCTGTGATGTGTCAGTTGACAGTCCAGTGAACTAACCGCAGGACCAGCCGGCCTCACAAAGAATACCTTTACTTTAAGTATTACTTTAAGTATTAAATACAGTAATGAAAACAGCCAAAATACAGATAAAGAGAAGATTTTTTAAGCTTTTTATTGTGGAGTAACAACAAAACAAAATAAAAACTTCAGATCTTAGAGTATATAGGCCAATATAGTTCAGTGATATGAATTTACATTAGTTGACTTTTCATCTTGTTTTTTTTAATAGCTTCTATCATTTCCAATATTGTTGGGAAAAAACAACAAGATTGCATATTCCCAATTTTTTGTTAATGTACGTGGTGCGTGAGTTGGTGTGAAGTTATAAGACATAGTTGGTGCAATAGGTGCCATATCAGTAGTAACCAGGAACTGAATATTGAGTGTGGTCTTGGACGTAATGTTGTTGTTTACTAGGAGACAGGGATTGAAAAGTGAGTACACTACTTGCAACTGTGGAACGAGGTTGTTAGCTCTTTGATCTTGAAGCAACTGAGTAATTAGGATAGGTTTGAAAGAGGATTGATGTGAGCTGTGGCAGTTGCTTAGACATATTGTGTTAGACGACGTTTATGATTAAAAGATGTTTACCCTTACTGAAGGAGAGTTGTTGAGTATACAAGCATATGATGCGTTCAATGTTACTTTGTGATATGTGATTCCTGCGACAGTTAAAAATAGCCTACGATAGCCAAACTTGGACAGTTGCGAGAGAGAAAAAAAAGGATATCAGGCCGCGCCGTCTAACAAGCTACTAACAAGCTACTAACAATGTAGTTTATAGTGATGATTTTACATCATTGATAGCAATAATTGAAACTGTGACGTTGGGCTGAGATAAAGACTTTTTAATAAAAAGAAAATTTAGTTGCTTTCGTTTTAGTAGGCCTAGGCTGATTAACAAATATTTTATTGTAATGAAAACAATGAGTTTTAATGTCTCCATTAGTAAAATAAAACGACAAGAATTTAAAAGAAAGCCGCGAGTAATTGCGTGATGTGACGTATAGATTGACCTAAAAAAAATTCATGTGAAGTAGATCTATTACAGATTGCCGTGTCAGACCATAAAAACGTAGGCATCTTGGAAATTTATATATATGTCACAACCAGGTCAAAAAAGCTAAATTACAGGATTGCGAAAAAAAGGTTTTTAAAAGACAGGAGGCACAGGTATAGTATACAAATTACCGGGATGCGAAAACAAAAGCTAGGGAAACCCTGACCTAAAACAAATATAGAATCACGCATGTGCGGATACTTTGGGATTTTCCTGTTGCTCTTTTTTAAAATTATTTCGCCTTTTAAGTTTTAATGAAAGAAAAAAGTCGATAAAATAGTTTGTTACGACAAAAAAAAAGTCAGATTTCGGTGCAACGAGATCTACTTGGAATTAGAAATTTAGCCTGACAGCGATTAGCCGGCGGGCAAGGTTCCAAACTTTAAATTGGGCGGCACTCTTGCAACCATGTTTATAGCCAAAAAAAAATGGTGGGAAAAAAAAATCTAATTAAAAAAAAAAAAAAAAATTCAAGAAAATAAAAACAAACTTTTTTGCTGCCCGTATTTTTTTGCATTTGCCGTACTGTGGCTGTTAAAAGCGTCCGAATACGGCAAAATACAGACAGGTACCCAGGTATGTGTTACTGCTGTGTAGTAAGGCTAATGAAATCGAGGCTGCACACACGTGCAAAACAAGGAAGGTGCTAAGTACTACGAGGTTTTCATTTGTACTGTAAGTGATTGGTTGACTCCAACATTAAACTGTAAGTGAATGGTTGACTCCAACATTAAACTGTAAGTGAATGGTTGACTCCAACATTAAACTGTAAGTGAATGGTTGACTCCAACATTAAACTGCAAGTGAATGGTTGACTCCAACATTAAACTGTAAGTGAATGGTTGACTCCAACATTAAACTGTAAGTGAATGGTTGACTCCAACATTAAACTGCAAGTGAATGGTTGACTCCAACATTAAACTGTAAGTGAATGGTTGACTCCAACATTAAACTGCAAGTGAATGGTTGACTCCAACATTAAACTGTAAGTGAATGGTTGACTCCAACATTAAACTGTAAGTGAATGGTTGACTCCAACATTAAACTGTAAGTGAATGGTTGACTCCAACATTAAACTGTAAGTGAATGGTTGACTCCAACATTAAACTGTAAGTGAATGGTTGACTCCAACATTAAACTGTAAGTGAATGGTTGACTCCAACATTAAACTGCAAGTGAATGGTTGACTCCAACATTAAACTGTAAGTGAATGGTTGACTCCAACATTAAACTGTAAGTGAATGGTTGACTCCAACATTAAACTGTAAGTGAATGGTTGACTCCAACATTAAACTGTAAGTGATTGGTTGACTCCAACATTAAACTGTAAGTGAATGGTTGACTCCAACATTAAACTGTAAGTGAATGGTTGACTCCAACATTAAACTGTAAGTGAATGGTTGACTCCAACATTAAACCTTCCTATCTTTCTCTCACCTTCATTTGTACTGTAAGTGAATGGTTGACTCCAACATTAAACTGTAAGTGAATGGTTGACTCCAACATTAAACTGTAAGTGAATGGTTGACTCCAACATTAAACTGTAAGTGAATGGTTGACTCCAACATTAAACTGTAAGTGAATGGTTGACTCCAACATTAAACTGTAAGTGAATGGTTGACTCCAACATTAAACTGCAAGTGAATGGTTGACTCCAACATTAAACTGTAAGTGAATGGTTGACTCCAACATTAAACTGTAAGTGAATGGTTGACTCCAACATTAAACTGTAAGTGAATGGTTGACTCCAACATTAAACTGTAAGTGAATGGTTGACTCCAACATTAAACTGTAAGTGAATGGTTGACTCCAACATTAAACTGTAAGTGAATGGTTGACCCCAACATTAAACTGCAAGTGAATGGTTGACTCCAACATTAAACTGTAAGTGAATGGTTGACTCCAACATTAAACTGTAAGTGAATGGTTGACTCCAACATTAAACTGTAAGTGAATGGTTGACTCCAACATTAAACTGTAAGTGATTGGTTGACTCCAACATTAAACTGTAAGTGAATGGTTGACTCCAACATTAAACTGTAAGTGAATGGTTGACTCCAACATTAAACCTTCCTATCTTTCTCTCACCTTCATTTGTACTGTAAGTGAATGGTTGACTCCAACATTAAACTGTAAGTGAATGGTTGACTCCAACATTAAACTGTAAGTGAATGGTTGACTCCAACATTAAACTGTAAGTGAATGGTTGACTCCAACATTAAACTGTAAGTGAATGGTTGACTCCAACATTAAACTGTAAGTGAATGGTTGACTCCAACATTAAACTGTAAGTGAATGGTTGACTCCAACATTAAACTGTAAGTGAATGGTTGACTCCAACATTAAACTGTAAGTGAATGGTTGACTCCAACATTAAACCTTCCTATCTTTCTCTCACCTTCATTTTTTAACCCTAGGCACAGTTTGTTACAAATTTCAAAATTGTTGTTTGTAGCCTGCATCGTTCATAACCTGAGATACCACTGTATTTATATATATATATAAAAGCTAAATTGCCCGGCGTTGCCCGGGTGAAAAAAAAAAAGGACTGTATAAGGTGCAGATAAAAATTTTATAAACTACAAATTTAAAAGAAAGCTATAAATCTAATAATTACATTTTTTTTTCTGGACACTTTTGGGAAAGTAATTTAAAATAAATATTGTAATTGGGGAAAATTATTAGACACATTATGGGCCTAGGCCTAGATAGGTCAGTGACACAAAACTTAATTGTCCAAATTGACCAATGGGGATCGGTTTACCTACAAATACTCTCTTTTTATATATATAGATATACATATATATATAATAATTATTCTAAACTATCCATTGTAAAGCCACTAACCTGTGACTGAAGTCTTGTGACGCTGTTAAAACATCACTCGTCGTCTCAGTTTCATGAGAAACATATTCACACTCCTGCACTTTATTTCCAGACTTAGCCAAGCCAACAGTCTTAGATCTCCTTGGCTTCAAGACAACTTCTGGCTCTGGTGCATACAATATGTTGTCACTTAATGAATCATTTCTTTTCAAGCCAGCCTGGCTGTTTGCCTTCAAAGTCATTGGCATTTTCTCATGACGTGGCTGTTTCAATGGTGTACCATCATACTCACTATCTGTTTCATCTAAAAGGAAAGAAATATTTTTTTAAAAATCTAGAAATCAAGGAAGATGTTATTCTATTCAACCATTTCAATTGAACAATGTTCCAGTAAAATAGAATGTTCTGTTCATAAACTCACATTGATGTGTGGCATGGTACACGTGTTTCAGAAGTTCTCTCAATCTTTTTTTACCTATTGGCTTCACTCCAATTTTAGAAGCAGCTTTCTACAAACACAAGAAATCATTCATTGAAATATACAACCATACAGTTTCAATTCATGGTATTGTGAACTCTTTATTCATACAGTGGTTTGGCAAGAGAGAGATAACAACAAAAATATAATAATATTTTAAATATATACCGGTACATGTTTAGGATAATACAGTAAAATACGTTTTTTTGTTCTTTGGTCGCAAAACTTTCAGATATTTTAAGATCATAATATTCTTTATTAAAAAGATCAAAAGATCATAATATTCTTTATTAAAAAAGATCAAAAGATCATAATATTCTTTATTAAAAAGATCAAAAGATCATAATATTCTTTATTAAAAAGATCAAAAGATCATAATATTCTTTATTAAAAAGATCAAAATATTCTTTATTAAAAAGATCAAAAGAAGAAGAATCTTTATTAAATGAAATACTTTATCTATATGTGTGTAGAAATCAATTTTTTTCTTGCTTTTCTGTTAGTAGTTTAAGATAAATGAACATACTGTAACCTTTGTTGATTAGTAGAGTTGAGCTTATAAAGTTTACCTTCAGATCAGGTGTTGTCATTTCATCATACACAGGCATTGGTGTAAAAGGAGATGGTTCTTTCCACATTTTTTTCTTTCTTAGTTGACTTATTTGTTGACGAACTGGTGTTTTAGCCTGCACATTGTCATGTTGAACTGGTATTGTTGCCTTCACATTGTCATGTTGAACTGGTATTGTTGCCTTCACATTGTCATGTTGAACTGGTATTGTTGCCTTCACATTGTCATGTTTAGTGTGAGAGCAACTTTTAGAATCAGCAAGCTGTTCATAAAAAAAAATCTTGAAATAAAATACATTACCTTTATGAACGTGCGCAGTAAATTTTACAGCAATCAGAAACAGTCTAAACATATCCGTCATAATGATCAACCAACAAGATAATTTCTAACAGTCGGAAAAGTACATCCAACAAGATAGTTTCTAACAGTCCTAAAAGAACCTCCAACAAGATAGTTTCTAACAGTACATCCAACAAGATAGTTTCAAACAGTCCTATAAGTACATCCAGCAAGATAGTTTCAAACAGTCCTACTATAAGTACATCCAAAAAGATAGTTTCTAACAGTCCTATAAGTACATCCAACAAGATAGTTTCAAACAGTCCTATAAGTACATCCAAAAAGATAGTTTCTAACAGTCCTATAAGTACATCCAACAAGATAGTTTCAAACAGTCCTATAAGTACATCCAAAAAGATAGTTTCAAACAGTCCTATAAGTACATCCAACAAGATAGTTTCTAACATAACAGACAAAACAGTACATATAAAAAGATAATGTGAAATGATTGAAAAAAAATGTAGAGTACACACCTTATCTTGAGATAGACCTGCCAACTTGTCTAGTTCAGATCCATTCAAACTATCACTAAAAACACTGTGCATGCTTTCTTCTTGCGCCTTTGAATGTTTGCCTACCATACAACCTTTGTCTTGGGCTGGCTTTGGATAACCAAATGGATTGAGTAGACCCAATCTTTCACACAGAGGTAATGGTGAGCTCCCATCAATCTGTAAAATATAGAGACACTACTGCTAGAAGTAAGTAGAACATTGACTTCTGTAATATAGTGACACTACTGTTAGAAGTAAGTAGAACATTGACTTCTGTAATATAGTGACACTACTGCTAGAAGTAAGTAGAATATTGACTTCTGTAATATTTACTAATATAGTGACATGACTGCTAGAAGTAAAGAGAACATTGACTTCTGTAATATAGTGACACTACTGTTAGAAGTAAGTAGAACATTGACTTCTGTAATATAGTGACACTACTGCTAGAAGTAAGTAGAACATTGACTTCTGTAATATAGTGACACTACTGCTAAAAGTAAGTAGAACATTGACTTCTGTAATATAGTGACACTACTGCTAGAAGTAAGTTGTCTGAACATTCACTTTTATATTGCTGGAATTAATACAAAATTTATAGTGACAAATTCAGAAGTAATAAAACACACAACTTTTGCCTCAAATTATGAAAAAACATAAGGCACAATCGATTTTAAATATTTGACACTGTTTAATTTATAAAATATGTATTAAGCCATTCATAAGACATACAAACAGTTATGTGCTAAAGACGAGCCTCTAATTCAGCGGTACCAACCTGTGGGTTGTGACCACTTTGGAGGCCCAACAAATGAATATGTTACAGGGGTTGCCTGAGACCATCAGAAAAGATTCATTTTCACTGGTCTTAGGAACCAAGACAACTCTCATTTATCCATCTTCAAGGGTTCCACCCATATGTAAATACATCTACATACGAAAAACTAACATAATGATATAATCATGCCAACCCTATCACATACTTCTCATTCAAATACAGGTGTAATTAACAGGGTTGGCATCATACTGTAGGCTGACTTATGCGGACTAGTCACAAATGTTTACAGTGCAGCTACAGTGTAGAAAGCAGCAGTAATGGAAGTAAAACGACACTTCATGAGTAAGTGTGGATGCTGTTAAGTTTATTTTTAGCTGTGGTTGATGTGAATACTGCCCCCTTTGTAAACAGTAAAACTAATACATAGCTGCCAACTATCCTGATGGGAAAAACTGGATTTTTTTCGCGAAGCGCCAAATTGACGACGCGAAGCGCCTAGACCGCTAGGCGGGTCCAGGGGCATGCCCCCACATAATTTTTTTTTGGAGCTGGATTTAAAATGGTGCTATCTGGTGCATTTCAAAGGTCAAATTAAATTCAATTATTTTTCAGACCACAGAAAATAAATCTTTAATCAGATATTTTTAAGATATTGGTCTGTACCAGTTAAACAGAAATTTACCTCCATAAACACACATTAGAAAACTATAATTAAAAAGAAATAAATAAGTTAAGATTTTTTGGACAACTCAACCGATCCCAGCCTATGGCATACATTTTCAAAAGTGACTGAACAATATTTCAATATATATAATGATGAAGAGGATTCTGCTAGGTTGACAGACATAGGCAAAAGTGACTGAACAATATTTCAATATATATAATGATGAAGAGGATTCTGCTAGGTTGACAGACATAGGCAAAAGTGACTGAACAATATTTCAATATATATGACGATGAAGAGGATTCTGCTAGGTTGACAGACATAGGCAAAAGTGACTGAACAATATTTCAATATATATGACGATGAAGAGGATTCTGCTAGGTTGACAGACATAGGCAAAAGTGACTGAACAATATTTCAATATATATGACGATGAAGAGGATTCTGCTAGGTTGACAGACATAGGCAAAAGTGACTGAACAATATTTCAATATATATGACGATGAAGAGGATTCTGCTAGGTTGACAGACATAGGCAAAAGTGACTGAACAATATTTCAATATATATGACGATGAAGAGGATTCTGCTAGGTTGACAGACATAGGCAAAAGTGACTGAACAATATTTCAATATATATGACGATGAAGAGGATTCTGCTAGGTTGACAGACATAGGCAAAAGTGACTGAACAATATTTCAATATATACGACGATGAAGAGGGTTCTGCTAGGTTGACAGACATAGGCAAAAGTGACTGAACAATATTTCAATATATACGACGATGAAGAGGATTCTGCTTTTTTGTTTTCTTTTATGATATATTTTTACATTAGATATATAAACCTATATATTTTCTTAAAGCTTATAGTTTGGGGAATTTGAAAAACATATTAATTGTTTAATATCTAGAATATAAAATGTAAAAAAAATAAATAAATACAGGGCAATTTCTTTTCACAAAAACTTCAAAAAATATTTTCATTAAAAACACACAAAACTAAGTACTTAAATTTTAGACATATATGTATTTTAAAAAAGTATTAAAAAAAGCATATTAGTAAGTATTAGAGTCTCCTGTAATATTTAGAAATTAGTAAGTAAGTAAGGGTACAGTCCATGACATTGCACTCAGTGAACCTGCCTAGACCTAGAGCGCACCCACCCAGTTAGAAAAAAAAAAAATATTAAATATTATTATTAAATTAAATAAATTAAATATTAAATTAATATTAAATTATTATTAAATATCACATTTTTATTTTAAATTATGATGAAAATAAACTAGTTTAAACCTAAGCCCGCAAAGTAAACACACATAAATACAAATTTATTTAGATGATAACTAAAATAAAGACAATAATTAGCCTGTTAGCCACCGCTATTTGACCTATTTCAATATTTTAAAAACTAAATAATTAAAAAAAAAAAATATGATTTCAATACACTTTTTACTTTTTAGAATTTCATCAAAATCAATAAAATATAATTCAAATTCTGCATCAATTCAATCGTAGCTTTTGGAATAGTTACTAACACATTAGATCATTTTGCGAATCGAAGAAAATTTAATGTTAAAAAATGGGCGACTTTCTCTACCAGACGAGACGGAAGTCAATAAACTTTTCGGATATGTACGTTTTTACAGAAAAAAACTAATGAAAAGACACACTGTAGCCGAAAGAATGCGAATCCACAATTATGGCTTCATGCGTATATTTAACACTGAGCCATGATTATGGCGCCACGCACTTTAGGGGTTAAGGCTTTTAATTAGTGATTTGGCCTTTTTAGAAATGTGATTATTTAGAAACTCGATTTTCCTGGATTTTTTTATAAGTTCCAGGATTTCCTGGTGAGAATATAAAAAACTGGAGCATCTGGGAATAAACGGGAGGGTTGGCAGCTATGTAATAAAGTTATTTCCTGGTGAGAATATAAAAAACTGGAGAATCTGGGAATAAACGGGAGGGTTGGCAGCTATGTAATAAAGTTATTTCCTGGTGAGAATATAAAAAACTGGAGAATCTGGTAATAAACGGGAGGGTTGGCAGCTATGTAATAAAGTTATTTCCTGGTGAGAATATAAAAAACTGGAGAATGTGGGAATAAACAGGAGGGTTGGCAGCTATGTAATAAAGTTATTTCCTGGTGAGAATATAAAAAACTGGAGAATCTGGGAATAAACGGGAGGGTTGGCAGCTATGTAATAAAGTTATTTCCTGGTGAGAATATAAAAAACTGGAGAATCTGGGAATAAACGGGAGGGTTGGCAGCTATGTAATAAAGTTATTTCCTGGTGAGAATATAAAAAACTGGAGAATCTGGGAATAAACGGGAGGGTTGGCAGCTATGTAATAAAGTTATTTCCTGGTGAGAATATAAAAAACTGGAGAATGTGGGAATAAACAGGAGGGTTGGCAGCTATGTAATAAAGTTATTTCCTGGTGAGAATATAAAAAACTGGAGAATCTGGGAATAAACGGGAGGGTTGGCAGCTATGTAATAAAGTTATTTCCTGGTGAGAATATAAAAAACTGGAGAATGTGGGAATAAACAGGAGGGTTGGCAGCTATGTAATAAAGTTATTTCCTGGTGAGAATATAAAAAACTGGAGAATCTGGGAATAAACAGGAGGGTTGGCAGCTATGTAATAAAGTTATTTCCTGGTGAGAATATAAAAAACTGGAGAATTTGGGAATAAACAGGAGGGTTAGCAGCTATGTAATAAAGTTATTTCTTGGTGAGGATATAAAAAACTGGAGAATCCAGGAATAAACGGGAGGGTTGGCAGCCATGTAATAAAGTTATTTCCTGGTGAGGATATAAAAAACTGGAGAATCTGGGAATAAACGGGAGGGTTGGCAGCTATGCTAATAAATATGTAAAAAAACAACAACAATATAGGGAATGGTAAATCATTAATTAGACATTACTATTTCACAATATATAATTAGATATTGTTTATGTGATTTATCACTACACTAGAGTCTATGCTTTAATTTGTAACAATGAAAATACATCCTGCATATGACATATTTATTATATAAATCATAACAGTAGCAGTATTACAGTTACAAGGTAGCGACAAAAAAAAATGTTATTGTTGAGGGTCAACATAAGATGAGAACACTGTATTAAAAGGTCAGGGCATTAGGAAGGTAAGGAACCACTGCTCTAATTATTCAATCATATCATTTTTGAAAACACTCTTTTTTAAAATTGAGATCTATTAAAAGTATGCGAACCACAAATAGGTTAGTTAAGTATGCTATAAGCTTCTTGAAATGATTGATTAATGTTTAGCTTTAGGAAAGGAAACATGTTTTAAGTAGAGCTTTTTTTAAAAATGTCTTTTGGATTTAAATGGATAATGAAATCCCCATGCATAGGAGTAAATTGTGTATATCTTCTACAGGATGCATTGTCTATTACTTAAAACTACAACAGTAAGATACAAGCATTTATTTAGTTCCTCACTAAGTAACCTACACCAGTAATCTAGTAAATCTGCATTGAATCAACATGAATGTTATGATTTCTTCTACTAAAAAAATTCTTAATATCCTGACAAATTTTGTTTAAAATGAGGACAATGATGCTGTTGTTTTTATACTATACACCTTAATTAAAGAAAAAATTAATGTGTAATTGTTTTTATACTATACACCTTATCAAAGAAGAATTAATGTGTAATTGTTTTTATACTATACACTGTAACTGTAATCAAATAAAAATTAATGTGTAATTGTTTTGTTTTGTAAGTGTGTTGTTTAGTTGGTGGATTCTGATTGACTGTACATGATTTATGTAGGTCTGGTGTATGTTTAAATTAGCAAGACACATTTTAATTTAGCCAGGGGGCTGAAGTGATTCTTTAACAACATGAGCTTTTATTTACATTGTTTATATTTTGTGTTTAACAACATGAGCTTTTATTTACCTTGTTTATATTTTGTCTTTAACAACATCAGCTTTTATTTACATTGTTTATATTTTGTCTTTAACAACATGAGCTTTTATTTACCTTGTTTATATTTTGTCTTTAACAACATGAGCTTTTATTTACATTGTTTATATTTTGTCTTTAACAACATGAGCTTTTATTTACATTGTTTATATTTTGTCTTTAACAACATGAGCTTTTATTTACCTTGTTTATATTTTGTCTTTAACAACATCAGCTTTTATTTACATTGTTTATATTTTGTCTTTAACAACATCAGCTTTTATTTACCTTGTTTATATTTTGTCTTTAACAACATCAGCTTTTATTTACATTGTTTATATTTTGTCTTTAACAACATCAGCTTTTATTTACCTTGTTTATATTTTGTCTTTAACAACATGAGCTTTTATTTACCTTGTTTATATTTTGTCTTTAACAACATCAGCTTTTATTTACCTTGTTTATATTTTGTCTTTAACCACTTAACATACCACTTTTTTTCCAAAGATCGGTCAAAATTTTACCCCTTTTTTTATATTGGAATTTAGAATCTATGATTGTTGGGAAGGTTGAGAAAATGACTATTTTTTTTAAATTATGTGTAAAAAGTAAAAAAAATTATGCATAAATTATACCCACTTTATTTGCTCGAGTTAAATCGATGTACAAAAACACATACACAATCATATACAAACATGAAACTATAACTCATAATAACAAAATAAAACATTACTTTTATTCTAATGAAGAAAGATTAGAGTTAATCCTGGCTCAGATATATCCTAAAAATTTGTATTACATTGTATTACACCCTCTTGCCTTGACAAACACAACAAGCTAATTACTAATTGGGGCCTACATGCACATAGTACACGCCACACCAAGCTTGACAATAGGGGTCAAATATTACACTATACACACCACGTATCTAACCCTACACGCTCAAAACAAAACCACGTCGTCTGCTATGGATAGCTAAAAATAGGACTCGAATTTTCCCGTTGAAAAAAAGCTTCTTCCAAAAATAATCAAGGTGAACGGCTAAACTCGATATGGTAAAATCGTGCAAGTTGGTGCAAATCTAGTTTACTCTAGCAAATATGTTAAGTGGTTAACAACATGAGCTTTTATTTATTGTTTATATTTTGTCTTTAACAACATGAGCTTTTATTGACCTTGTTTATGTTTTGTAAACTTACAGATACATAAATGAAGGCTTTAAAATTTTTATAGTGTTCCAATTATAAAGATTAATGTATTAAACTTACCACACTTTGTACTGTCTTGTGTGTGTTATTCTTTTGAATTTTCTTTTCTTTTGATGGCGTGACACACAGGTTATCTGAAGATGCAATATGTTTCATTGTATTCTTTGATGGTATGACACACAGGTTATCTGAAGATGCAATATGTTTCATTGTATTCTTTGATGAACTTTCATTTGTAACCGACTTTTTATTTTCCTTGAGTCCACTACTTGCTGATAAATTCAATTGGTTTGTGATTTTAGCTAGACTTTCAGACATTTTTTGAACAAGATCAGGACTCAATATAATCTTAGCCGGGCTGCTTTCAAGAGAAATACTTTTAGAAACTGAACAATTGGGTTGACTATAAGAATATTCTGGGGGCTCTCTAGACTCAAAGTTAGAGTTGAAGTGCTCTTCTTGTGTTCTAGCCAGACATTTTTGTCTTCCGCTGCTTTGAGAATTTGAAGAAACATTGAAGACTGGTGATGTGGTCCATGACTGAGACTGGAATTTCCTAGACAAAATAAAGGGAGAAGATCTCTTGGCTAAGCCTCGCTTGGTTTTGGCATTTGATTTCTGCGAGTAGCTGAGATGTGGGCTTTCAGGCAAGTCCAAGTTTTGACTAGAGGCATTATAAGTATTGATTGGAGTGGAAGAATAAAGCCCACTCTTTTCTTTGCTGTTTGCTTCAGTATTAGAACCAACATTTTGTCTAGAGTGAACTGGTTTACTTTTTGAGATGTTTTGTCCTGGGCTCTCCATTTGTCTATCAGTATTGGCTAAATAAATACTGGGTGCAAGGGAGGTAATGCTCCTGGACAACAGATATGTTTTTTTATTGACTGACTTGTCTCTAGTCTTCCTAGTATCATCTGGATGTGTGGATAATTTCCCTTTGATATCAGCTGTTACTTGATTACTTTCTTTCTTCTCTTTTACATTTCTGGCAACTTTCACAGGGCAACCACTGGCTGTACCTGCCTTTGTTTCTCTAGGGTCTCTGTTGGACAATTCATTATTGCATGTCTTACTGCTCATTGCATCTTCTCTACACATGTTAGTGTTGGACAATTCATTATTGCATGTCTTACTGCTCATTGCATCTTCTCTACACATGTTAGTGTTGTTTTTGTCACAATTCTTTGTTCCATCAAATCCACCTTTCTGAACATTGCCCATCAGATCTTTATTTTTTAACTCCCTCACCAATGTCTGTGGACTTACAGTAATATATTTATGATTAGGGCTCGTGGTATTAGAGCTGGTAAGCACTTTTGTACAATGCTGCCTATTGTTAAAGGGCTGTGGACTTTTTAGCTGGACGTTTGGAATAAGTTCAATAGGACTTTTTGTAAGAGTAATTTTGTCTGCTGAAGCTTTAGTCATATTATTTGATTTGATAGTGTCTGCAGTTTGTGGGATCATATTGCTGATTACAACACCAGTGTCCACAGTTTGTGGGATCATATTGCTGATAACAACATCAGAGATTATACTAAACATTTTCTCCTTTACAAATCCTTCATTCCTTCTTACTGTTTTCTCTGTGTCCATAGCATTGATGGGATACTGCATCTCTTTCCTGAAAGAAATTGATGGTGGTAACTTACTTGTTTCTCTTCCACTGGTATAGAATTCGGAAACGGGAGAACTTGACATTGGCATAGTTGATAGTGACCAAACTGCATCTGATGTATTTTTCCAAGAAGTATTAACTTTGTAGATGTTTGGTGCTGCAGGAGAAGACAATTCATTATCACTGAAAAGTTCATCATCACTAATACAAACACTAGCATTTGATATGCTGGCTAGTTGATTCACTGAGCCTTGTGCAGGCTTAACTAATGGTTGTATTTCTTCCCTTACTACAGGAGCAAGTGTTGAGGAAACATCAGATTGCTTCAAATCTCCTGATATATCATGCTTCTGTAGACTTTTGCCCTTAGAGGTCTGGTTTTTCAGAAGGTATTTGCCTAGGTCAGCATCAGTCAGCTGCTTACTAATTTCTTTAGAGATATTGGTCAGATTCATGCCTATCACAGGAATATATTTTTTGGTCTTCCTGATTGACTTATTTAAAACCTGCTGCACTGGCTTAGACAAATTATTAGAAGAAATCTGCTGACTGGATGAATGACAAGTTGATAAGTCATTGTTGAGATCTCTCCCTGAACAATGGACAAGATCATCAGGTAAAGTAGATGATAAGGAAACTAATTGGGTCATTTCCTTGGACTTTGTTTTCACTGTGGTGAAACGTACTATTCCACTGTTCCTCGTCATGTTCTTAGGTCTCCCAGGTTTTCTCTTTTTAAAAAATGGTTCTTTGATATCAGCAAAAGTAATGGTGATATCATCCGTATCTTCCTCCACTGGATCCAGGATACAAGGAATAAAAAAACTGTTATTCCCGTCATTACATTGATAAATATTTGTGAAATCATTTTCGATTTTAATGGCTATGTTCTCTACATCTTCATTGGACAAAAGGTCAGTGAGGCTTTGCTGGCCATCACTACTGGACACAGTGGGCAATTCTGAAACAACTTTATTCACAATCTTTTGGAAATCTTTCAGTGTCACTTTCTTTTTTCTTTTTCTTTGAGCTATTTTTTTATTTAAACCAGAAACTTTGGAAGTATCTGTTGGACTGTTTAAATGATCTTTTCCTTGTTCAACATTGGATTTTAAGGCACTCAAAGTGTCTAGTTGAGTCACAGTAACATGTGCTGTAGTACACATGGAATCATACCCCTTGTCTACATATTCCATTGGGTTATTTTCAACAATATTTAATTCCAGTGTTTTTGTTTCAAAATCTTCATTCATCAATTCACAGGCAAAATTCTTCTCGTCTACATCCACAGTTTCACTAGCATCATTATTAAATAGAGACACATTGGGAGAATGAACGTCACTGACTGCAGACTGTTCAATGGACTTTTGCTCATCTTCAACAAGAGCTGTTCTATTGTAAACATTAACAGTGTTCATTATGACAGGTCTATTGGTGTCAGTAATAGTGCTCGTTATATTAGGTGTACTGATGGCAGTTACACTAGGTCTGCTGGTGGCAGTGACAGAATCCATTACACTAGGTCTGCTGGTGGTAGTGACGGAATCCATTACACTAGGTCTGCTGGTGGTAGTGACAGAATCCATTACACTAGGTCTGCTGGTGGCAGTGACAGAATCCATTACACTAGGTCTGCTGGTGGTAGTGACAGAATCCATTACACTAGGTCTGCTGGTGGTAGTGACAGAATCCATTACACTAGGTCTGCTGGTGGTAGTGACAGAATCCATTACACTAGGTCTGCTGGTGGTAGTGACAGAATCCATTACACTAGGTCTGCTGGTGGTAGTGACAGAATCCATTACACTAGGTCTGCTGGTGGCTGTGACAGAATCCATCACACTAGGTCTGCTGGTGACAGTGACAGAATCCATTACACTAGGTCTGCTTGTGGCAGTGATAGAATCCATTACACTAGGTCTGCTGGTGGCAGTGCCAGAATCCATTACACTTAGTCTGCTGGCCGCAGTGACAGAATCCATTACACTAGGTCTGCTGGCGGCAGTGACAGAATCCATTACACTAGGTCTGCTGGTGGTAGTGACAGAATCCATTCCACTAGGTCTGCTGGCAGCAGTGACAGAATCTATTGCACTAGGTCTGCTGGTGGCAGTGACAGAATCCATCACACTAGGTCTGCTGGTGGCTGTGACAGAATCCATTACACTAGGTCTGCTGGTGTCAGTGACAGAATCTATCACACTAGGACTGCTGGTGGCAGTGACAGAATCAATTACACTTAGTCTGCTGGCGGCAGTGACAGAATCCCTTACACTAGGTCTGCTGGTGGCAGTGATAGAATCCATTACACTAGGTCTGCTGGCAGCAGTGACAGAATCCATTACACTAGGTCTGCTGGTGGCAGTGATAGAATCCATTACACTAGGTCTGCTGGTGGCAGTGACAGAATCCATCACACTAGGTCTGCTGGTGGCAGTGCCAGAATCCATTACACTAGGTCTGCTGGCGACAGTGACATAATCCATTTCACTAGGTTTACTGGCAGCAGTGACAGAATCCATTACACTAGGTCTGCTGGCGGCAGTGACAGAATCCATTACACTAGGTCTGCTGGTGGTAGTGACAGAATCCATTCCACTAGGTCTGCTGGCAGCAGTGACAGAATCTATTGCACTAGGTCTGCTGGTGGCAGTGACAGAATCCATCACACTAGGTCTGCTGGTGGCTGTGACAGAATCCATTACACTAGGTCTGCTGGTGTCAGTGACAGAATCTATCACACTAGGACTGCTGGTGGCAGTGACAGAATCAATTACACTTAGTCTGCTGGCGGCAGTGACAGAATCCCTTACACTAGGTCTGCTGGTGGCAGTGATAGAATCCATTACACTAGGTCTGCTGGCAGCAGTGACAGAATCCATTACACTAGGTCTGCTGGTGGCAGTGATAGAATCCATTACACTAGGTCTGCTGGTGGCAGTGACAGAATCCATCACACTAGGTCTGCTGGTGGCAGTGCCAGAATCCATTACACTAGGTCTGCTGGCGACAGTGACATAATCCATTTCACTAGGTTTACTGGCAGCAGTGACAGAATCCATTACACTAGGTCTGCTGGTGGCAGTAACAGAATCCATTACATTAGGTTTACTGGTGGTAGTGACAGAATTCATTACACTAGGTCTGCTGGTGGCAGTGACAGTGTTTGTTACAGTATGTTTTCCAATGGCACCGACAGTGCTAGTTAAATTTGATGATTTGGTGGCAGTATGTAGTATCACTTGAAGTTCTCTATTAGGTTCCATGTCACTGACACTCATCTGTCTTAATATTTCTTCACTGTAGTTGCATTCAGAATGAAGATTCGCTTCATGAGTCTGTGATTCTGACTTAAGGATTCCATTCACATTCCCCTCAACAGTTTCTGTGCTTACATTATTTTTTGCATTGTTGGGACTGCAGAGATTTTCTCTCTGTGAATAATAAATGTCAATCCAATCATTGTCATCAAAGTTGTCATCCATTTCCTTCTCACCCTCAGTGTCACGATCCACAATGATTTCATTTGTCATGTCCTTTTGTGAAGTTAAACAATAAGACATGGATGCAACTCCCAGTTGCTTTAAACCCAATCTGCAAAAAATAAATATAAAAATATGCCAAAGTAGGAAAAAGATTAAAACGCAACAAAATGTCAAAGTAAGTCAAAGTTATATCAAATTCATTGACAATGTCTTACATATATGTGTTTTTCCTTTCTATATATTCAATAAATAAAACATACACTCTGCTTTGACAGTTGAAATATCTATACAAATAATACTTATGGTCAACAATTGAGCTCTTTAAATTTACAAAAATAGTTTGACCATTATTTATCAATGTAGTTTTTTTTTACAGAACACTTGGATGCATTTGTTCTCTACAATAACAATTGTCAAACTGAATGAAATGTTCTGTAAGTGGAACGGCTAAATTAATTTCTCAACACTTAACTTCCATTCTATCCCTCCTCATTCAACAGATATAGATATAGATATATATATAAAAAGACAGTGTTAAGCCCCGTGAGGATCCCCATTGGTCAATTTGAAAACACGTGTGTCACTGACCTATCTAGGCCTAGCCCAATATACCGTCTAATAATTTTTCACATCGGACATGTGTCTTCGATAGCTCAGTGGTAAACGTAGTGGACTGCTATACGGGCGACCAGGGTTCGATTCTCCAGTTAGACTATACTTTTTTTTTTCGACAATTAATTTTTCAAACTTTTAAAAACAAAAGACATTGTAAATCTATATAGGCAATATAGATTTTGTTAAATAAAAATATTTGACTATTTTTTTTACCCTATTACAATATTTATTTACTTTCCTAAAAGTATTCAGTAAGTGTAGTTTATAAATTTTTTTTTCACCCGGGCGACGCCGGGCAATGTAGCTTGTATATATATATATTCAGTAAAGGTAGGTTGAGGTATATATATATACCTCAACCTACCTTTACCAACACACTATATAGCAGTATTGAACAACTGAAAAAGACATGTAAATATGTTTGTCTGGCATTGACTGCGAGAGAGCAAACAGCTCTGCAGACTGGCTAATACAAGAAGAAGAAGAGAATATATATATATATATATATATATGTGTGTGTGTGTGTGTGTGTTCTCCTAAGTTTCTATGTTTATATAGAATGTAACTCACATTACTTTTTTTTTAAACAATACAGTTTTTTCTATCTTCATATATAATTCATACATGTACTTACAATGCAGATAGCTTGACAATGTCAGGAAGTGCAATCTCTGGCAATGAAATATGACCAGCATAAATATACTTCAGTATTGACAAGACACTGCCTTCTGAATAGCTTGATAGGTCAATAATACTATGTCCATCAATGCAAAGCATCATCTGAAGAAAGAAATAATTTACTGATTGAACATACAACAAAGCAATATTGTCATCCAAGTTGAAACCAATGTAGGAAGAAAGAGTTGACACAATTGATATACATTTACTGATTGAACATTCAACAAAGCAATATTGTCATCAGACTTTTTTTTTTGTCTTTAATAGGTCAATCATTACTAGTAACACCAGCGGCATCACCACGCAGATCAAGATTGGTGGGCAGAGTTTGGAAACAGTTAGCAGCTTCAAATACCTAGGAGCTATTGTATCCGAAGAGGGCTCCAAACCAGAAGTAATGTCCAGGATTGCCCAGACAACAGCATCACTAAAGAGGATCAAGACAATATGGAAAGACAAGAACTTAGCCCTCAGCACCAAAATCAGGCTGATGCGCTCACTGGTCCTCTTCATTTTCTTATATGCTTGTGAATCATGGACACTAACAGCGGAGCTGGAAAATAAGATAAACGCCATGGAAGATGCTTTAGGACCCTGCTCGGCATCTGTTACAAAGACCATATCTCCAACGAACAGATACGAAAAAGAATACAACAGGAAATTGGAGAGTAGGAAGACCTGCTGGCCACAGCCAAGAAAAGAAAACTGGAATGGTATGGCCACGTCACCAGAACCAACGGGCTTGCAAAGACCATCCTGCAGGGTACCACCAGAGGAGGCAGAAAGAGAGGAAGACCAAAGAAACGTTGGGAAGATAATATCAGGGAATGGACAGGTACAAAACTGTGCGAGGCAAGGAGAACGGCTGAGAGATGGGAGGAATGGAGGAGGCTGGTTTATATGTCATCTGTGGCGCCCAAACGGTTTAACAGACTGCGGGATATGTAGGATGTAGGAGGAGTTCAATCAAATATTTGTAACCTGTTCTGATGAAATGGTACCTAAGTCATGGTGTTGTTCTATGATAAAAGCATTTTTTTTAAAGTGGAGTTAATCTGGGTGTAAATTATAATTTTTTTTATCACAATAGACAAATTATCCATTTTTAATCATAATTACAAAGTTATATTTATTTTGAAACTGGGAAATATTATAAAATAATTATTCTAAAAAGCACTTAAAAAAAAAAAGCACAGTTTTCATAAGAAAATGAAAAAAATATTTTAAACTATCTTTTAAATACACTATCATAACTAGTGACCCTTCACTATAATATATCATTCAATCCATCAAAACTAATAAGTCAGTTAAAACTGTGGAAAATCATCCTAATTAATCAGATCAATGAAAATACATATTTAGTTTTTTTTTAAAGTTATAAGACTGTAAATATCTAGAGTAAAATTGTCAACTGGCTACAAGTAGACTTCCACTGACTTATTGAACTGTAAATATCTAGACTTAAATTGTCAACTGGCTACAAGTAGACTTCCATTGACTTATTGAACTGTAAATATCTAGAGTAAAATTGTCAACTGGCTACAAGTAGACTTCCACTGACTTTGAACTGTAAATATCTAGACTTAAATTGTCAACTGGCTACAAGTAGACTTCCACTGACTTATTGAACTGTAAATATCTAGACTTAAATTGTCAACTGGCTACAAGTAGACTTCCATTGACTTATTGAACTGTAAATATCTAGAGTAAAATTGTCAACTGGCTACAAGTAGACTTCCACTGACTTTGAACTGTAAATATCTAGACTTAAATTGTCAACTGGCTACAAGTAGACTTCCACTGACTTATTGAACTGTAAATATCTAGACTTAAATTGTCAACTGGCTACAAGTAGTCTTCCACTGACTTATTGAACTGTAAATATCTAGAGTAAAATTGTCAACTGGCTACAAGTAGACTTCCACTGACTTTGAACTGTAAATATCTAGACTTAAATTGTCAACTGGCTACAAGTAGACTTCCACTGACTTATTGAACTGTAAATATCTAGACTTAAATTGTCAACTGGCTACAAGTAGACTTCCACTGACTTATTGAACTGTAAATATCTAGACTTAAATTGTCAACTGGCTACAAGTAGACTTCCACTGACTTATTGAACTGTCAAGAGAAAGGAAACTAAATACAATTTCTAACAGTATTGTCAAATACTGAAACATGGTTATTGTTGTCCAGGAAACTTAGAACATGTTTTACAAATATACTTTTAACTTGGTTGACTCAATACTTTTAGTCTTTACCTATAATGACTTTAAAATCCTACAGAAAAGTAACACATTTTAGCATATTACTAAAATCACTTGTTCAAAGCCCTTTTAACCATATAAAACTCTGTAAAAAAAACAAACACTTATGTACCTGTACCATATTGTCAGATCAAGTCACATTTAAGTTTTAGTTTTTCATACAGAGTGTATTTTAAGTCTATGGACAATTTGCATTATTGAATAAGAGGATTTGTGTTTTTCTCTTACATTTAGTAGCTGAGGACATCTAGCATGTAGCAATACTTTATGTGCAAACACTTTCCTGTCTTGAGTTAAAATGGTGACATCACTGAAATTATTAGTGTTGACCAGACCAAGAAAAGACTCTTCTAAACTCATGGCTTCTGACTTCTGCTAGACAGGAAACACATTCATTCTATTATTTATACAATGTCATTTCATAAACACTCCAATTAGAACCAACATAGAAATAGTACAAAAAAATAATTTAAACTTACATTTTAAAAAAAGAATGAATCTAGTGTTTTAACTAGTGGCACAATGTTCCATTGCTCTACTCAAGGTCATGGGTTTGACTAAAATATGTTCCATTGATCTACTCAAGGTCATGGGTTTGACTAAAATATGTTCCATTGCTCTACTCAAGGTCATGGGTTTGACTCAAATATGTTCCATTGCTCTACTCAAGGTCATTGGGTTTGACTAAAATATGTTCCATTGCTTTACTCAAGGTCATGGGTTTGACTAAAATATGTTCCATTGCTCTACTCAAGGTCATGGGTTTGACTAAAATATGTTCCATTGTTCTACTCAAGGTCATGGGTTTGACTAAAATATGTTCCATTGCTCTACTCAAGGTCATGGGTTTGACTAAAATATGTTCCATTGCTCTACTCAAGGTCATTGGGTTTGACTAAAATATGTTCCATTGCTCTACTCAAGGTCATGGGTTTGACTAAAATATGTTCCATTGCTCTACTCAAGGTCATGGGTTTGACTAAAATATGTTCCATTACTCTACTCAAGGTCATGGGTTTGACTAAAATATGTTCCATTGCTCTACTCAAGGTCATTGGGTTTGACTAAAATATGTTCCATTGCTCTACTCAAGGTCATGGGTTTGACTAAAATATGTTCCATTGTTCTACTCAAGGTCATGGGTTTGACTAAAATATGTTCCATTGCTCTACTCAAGGTCATGGGTTTGACTAAAATATGTTCCATTACTCTACTCAAGGTCATTGGGTTTGACTAAAATATGTTCCATTGTTCTACTCAAGGTCATGGGTTTGACTAAAATATGTTCCATTGCTCTACTCAAGGTCATGGGTTTGACTAAAATATGTTCCATTGCTCTACTCAAGGTCATTGGGTTTGACTAAAATATGTTCCATTGCTCTACTCAAGGTCATGGGTTTGACTAAAATATGTTCCATTGTTCTACTCAAGGTCATGGGTTTGACTAAAATATGTTCCATTGCTCTACTCAAGGTCATGGGTTTGACTAAAATATGTTCCATTACTCTACTCAAGGTCATTGGGTTTGACTAAAATATGTTCCATTGTTCTACTCAAGGTCATGGGTTTGACTAAAATATGTTCCATTGCTCTACTCAAGGTCATGGGTTTGACTAAAATATGTTCCATTGCTCTACTCAAGGTCATTGGGTTTGACTAAAATATGTTCCATTGCTCTACTCAAGGTCATGGGTTTGACTAAAATATGTTCCATTGTTCTACTCAAGGTCATGGGTTTGACTAAAATATGTTCCATTGCTCTACTCAAGGTCATGGGTTTGACTTGAATATGCCCCATGTCTAGAGAGTGTTTCTGAGTCTACCCAACACTTCCTAACATTAGTTGGGGAAATATAAAGGAGACTGAGCATTGTGCAGGGAAAGACAATGCCCTTGTAAGCTGTGGCCACTGAAACTAATGAACACTGCTTACCTGGGCCTATGAATCGAAATAGTCTGACAGAAAAACTGAACTTACTTTATAATTACCGTATATACTCGCGTATAGGTCGCACTTTTTCTACCGAAAATTTTGACAAAAAGTAGGGGTGCGACTTATACACCCAACACTGTTTTTGAAAAGTTCGAAAAACATCACTTCTCTGTCATAAAGTTTCCAACATAACCCGTATAGTTGTCTGTAGTGATGTAGAAATACTAGGATATGCCTAGGCCAATATTTTACATTTAGAAAACTTTCGTAGGTTTAAATATTACTATCTTTATATAACTGAATTTGAAATCGACAAATATTTTAGGTTTTACAAACACCCGACCTCCCCAGCTTTTCTTTTGAACTTTTGGACCAATTTTGTATTGCCGAAAATTAGCGTAAGTTTAAAGGCGGCAATTTTTGGTAGGCTTATTGAACGCAAATTACAGTATGGAAAGAATCGTAAATGTGTGAAAGCCTGTCGAGGCCTATAATGTAGGTAGGCCTATAAGCTTAAGATGCGTTTTATTTAGTACTTAAGGTCTAGGCTTATAGGCTATAGCCTACTAATAAGGCAGTGTTGAGCATTCTGCCGCGTCATGTCTAGGCAATGTTTCCAAAACTACGGCAGATGGACGCGTGAAATGTCAATAGTGTGTTTTATTTTTCATTAGTTGCATGTAAGAGTTGAAAAAAAACACAGCTTATTATTTGTCGGTCGCGCAGACGCACTTTAAATCATTACAAACAATGTTAATGGTAATTAGGACACATGTATAGCGCGTCATAAATGCCGGCGCCTCCCAGTCTCCAGTCTAGGCGACTTTGAGTCCAATGACGTACTTCAAAGACTTTTTTGTGTGTAAGCTTAGTGCTACTATAGGGAAAGGAACTAGAGTAGGGGGACTTAGATGAAGAAACAGATACCTTACTCTTCCATCTCACTAATGTTTGTAGGCCTATTGATCGTTTTTTTTAAATAAATGAAGCTCTGCCTTTATTTGATTATGTTTGCCTTATGCACGATTAAAACCATTTTTTAAGGACAGTTTCCAAATTAGGGTGAATATTGTTTAACTTTTACGTTTAAAAGGTATGCATTTTTGAGATATTAAAAGACAGTGTAACCCGGGAAGTCGGGGTGCGACTTATGCGCGGGTCAATGTAAACATATAGGAAAAAAAATCTTAAACTAGGGGTGCGACTTATACACCGGTGCGACTTATACGCGAGTATATACGGTAATACTTGAATTTTAAAATTGATTCATTCTACAATGCATTGTATAAATTGGATGAGTTATTCTAGGAAATACTTTTTACTATTACCTAGCTCATCACTCTGGAAGAAAACAGAAAAAAATTAAAATGGCAACATTTTTTATTCAACAATTTTTTATTCAACAATTTTTATTCAACAATTTTTATTCAACATTTTTTATTCAACAATTTTTCTACTTACATTTTTAGTTGACTCAGCATAAAAGCCTGATTTGTTGCACTCTTTTAAGCTAGAGTTAGATTTTTCCACTGGAACATTTACAAAGCTGGCAGAACTTCTCTCTGACAATTGACAAGTATTTTCTTCATTCACTTCATCATTACTGGCTTCATTCACTTCATTACTGGCTTCATTCTCCATGGCTAAATGTGTTAGAATCTCTAATGTTTGAGAGTCTGAGATGATGTCCTCCTGATAGAGAATGGAGGGGAAGTACATTGTTTAAACTCATTCAAGTACTCTAATATAATGTTGTCTCAAAATAAATATAACTTTCATATTTACAATCAAAGATAACAGACAAGATATATTAACTCATTCCGTGCCAATCCACCATATATGGTTGATTAGACTCTGCGCTTCCCTGCCAATCCACCATATATGTTCGATTTGGTTTTCATAGCTTATTTCGTTGCTATTAATTTGACTTTTATATTCTCAAACGAATGACAAATCTTTCTGCTTCCTTTCTGCTTGGTTTACTTTTGGGTTTTTAAATAATGACGATTTTTTAATGATTTCTGTGTAAACTTTTGTAAATAAAGTATAGCCACGCCTACTTGAAATGTTTCTAGGCCTTAGAGCTTGTCAAATTTGCTAGTAAAATAACTTTTATTGCTAATTATTAAATTTTATTCCTCACATAATAACTTTTAATTATTTAAATCTGGTTTTGAGGACTTTCGGTTTATTTACTAATTAAAGATTCCGACATTTGTGGTTAGGCCTAGGCCTATGTAAACTATTTAGAAATATAAGGATCGGCGTTTGCCGACTAATATTACAAAAGGGCATTTAACTAAGTAACTATACGGGATATTAAAAAAAATTCTGATCAGGAATAGATATACTTTTAGTGGTTTCAAGCCGAATAGGATATCTCCTACGCATACCATATAAAAATCAGTTAAGATCAATTTTTTTTGCTCCTTTTTCTTTTTAAACAAAAACTTTGATCTATAAAAATTACTAATAAAGATGTAACTATTATTATAGTATTGTTTAAACTTCTACTTATTATTATTCCCTGTTTAGTTTCCTTTAATTTGATATGAAATACAGGTATCTTGCTAAACAAATACCTTTAGAAATTTATGAATAAATAAGGGCACCCTACACAAATTCTAGCTGCCTAAAAATGGCCTGACACAAATGCGGTAAACCCCCCAACATCGAATGAGTTAACATTTACAGCACAATGAGTGTGTCTATTTCCACTAAGAGCCCTTACAGTACAAGGTGTGTCTATTTCAACTATGAACCCTTACAGTACAAGGTGAATCTATTTCCACTATTAACCCTTACAGTACAAGGTGTTGTCATGATGTGACATTTATAATAGCGTCATAGCTTAGTAAGTATAAATTAATGCTATGGCTTTTGTATGTAATTTGCAAGGCAGGGCTAAATTCTCCCCTTCCCACCCCTTTTTCCCTCCCCACCACAGGGGCGGGACAATCCCCAGTAGGGGGCGAGGACAAATGCCATATCCATTTGTGTCAACACAGACCTCGTCAAGGGGCTACCACTCCCCCTTGTTCCTTTGTTCAATACAGACCTCGTTTCAGGGATAAGCTGCCCCTCCTTGCTTGGTGTTATCTGTTCTTTTGAGTCTCACCGCCTTACACTTAGCTCTATTAAACTCCTTTGTCTAGGTGGTAGGGTAAAGCGATACGGCATAGATAAACCATTAGGTTATGTCTGGGGGCGAGAAACTCGGATGAAGCACGTGAGATATACAAAGACAAAGGAATATGGCAATGTTGACCTGGACAATTGTAGTTGCCGACCAACTAGGAAATAAGACAAATGGAGATAACGTTGGGTCATTTGGGAACGCCCACTAAGGTACTGATTGACAGATGACTGGTCGATAAGTGGGCGTACTGTTTGTAATGGTTGGACCAGGGTTTGATGACGACATAGGAAGGACATCCCATGACTGCCATTGTATACCTATATATGTGTAGACTTGACTCTCAACACACACACACGAAAAAGCATGCTAGCTAAGTACGTGTGACTGACATCTTCTGATTATTCTTAGTACTGTTGTTGTAGTGTCTGTGTGCATTTTATTTCCTTATATTCATTTTCACTCTGTGGAAATTTGTACCTATGTCAGTCTCTTCAGAATACAGTTGTCCTTTTTATAGTTTAGTCTGATGATTGATATGTTAATTTCTACAGATTAAACATAAAGTCTAATCACTTGAACACTGATAGTCTGTTCGATTTATTCGTATGTCGATTCGAGTGATTGTATATAGGAAGAGACTGAACCTGCTTGAAGTGAAGTAAGCAAAATAGAAATATCTGGCATTGTTTACGGATTATTGCCTGGTCTAAAGCAGTTCCATCAAACCTCTAGACCAACGAACCAAGTGAGGTAAGGAACCCAACGTGTGAGCATTGCAGTCACTGGAGCACCGTACTGGCCACACAATCCCGCATCATCACAGGTGTGTCTATTTCCAACAACCAGTTTTACTTCCTTACACCTAGGAATGTATATATTTTCCACCCTGAGACCAGAAAGACACATTTCCCTCATACAAGGTGAGACCAGTCAGACATATTTCTCTCATTCAAGGTGAGACCAGCCAGGCATATTTCTCTCATACAAGGTGAGACCAGCCAGGCATATTTCTCTCATACAAGGTGAGACCAGCCAGGCATATTTCTCTCATACAAGATTACATACAAGTATATCTAATTTATTCACACAAAATCAAAAATAATCTAGACATCCATCACAGTCTTGCACAGAATTTTATATCATACTGGTAAATTTCTTTTTGCTTTTAAATTGTTTCAATAAGTAACTGTAATTGTTGTCAAACACATCACCTAGAAGGAAATAATGCTTGGGGACTGCAGCTATAAATTGGTAAAATCATGGCCAACGAATGTAACAAACCATGGGGCTTGTAATGTAAGGGATTATAAAAACTTGACTACCTGGCTAAGTTTTCTCATTCCTTCCTGTGATCCACCAATTGAATTTCTACGTCCAGGTAGCATTCTTTTCACTTTACTTCCTGTTGCTATGCAACTGACAGTCAACGGGGGTATCAACTTTTCTACATAAAATTTTCCAGGGCCACAAGCTTCATTTATTTCCATTGCAGTCTCGGACCAGAATTTGTTGTCTCTTAAATCTAGCTTCAGTTTGAAAGGTGGCGTCTGGCTTATAAAATAGGCAGAACTCTGTACAAATATTGAAAAAAATTATTGAGATAAATTCATGTCACTATTCATCTAAATTAATAATAACAAAATTAAAAGTATTCTTTCTAGACCAAGCTGGTTAGTATGGATTATGAAGAATTGTTTACACATATCCATGGCTATGGCTTACAAAGAGATAGTGTGGTGAGCACAATGTCAAGCCATGATAACTTGTCTCAATTGATGCTAGAACTAGACTACAGTAACCAAAAGTAAGCCTTAAACTGCTAGAACTAGACTACAGTAACCAAAAGTAAGTCTTAAACTGCTAGAACTAGACTACAGTAACCAAAAGTAAGCCTTAAACTGCTAGAACTAGACTACAGTAACCAAAAGTAAGTCTTAAACTGCTAGAACTAGACTACAGTAACCAAAAGTAAGTCTTAAACTGCTAGAACTAGACTACAGTAACCAAAAGTAAGCCTTAAACTGCTAGAACTAGACAACAGTAACCAAAAGTAAGCCTTAAACTGCTAGAACTAGACTACAGTAACCAAAAGTAAGTCTTAAACTTAAGTAAAAAAAAGTAC
The DNA here is from genome assembly GCA_949126835.1 of Anisus vortex. Classification (NCBI taxonomy): domain Eukaryota; kingdom Metazoa; phylum Mollusca; class Gastropoda; family Planorbidae; genus Anisus; species Anisus vortex. Next base: position 2,071,817 of record OX421502.1, on the reverse strand, counting down.
CGTATATACTCGCGTATAAGTCGCACTTTTTTTACCGAAAATTTTGACAAAAAGTAGGGGTGCGACTGATATCCCCAACACTGTTTTTGAAAAGTTTGAAAAACATCACTACTCTGTCATAAAGTTTCCAACATAACCCGTATAGTTGATTGGAGTTGTGTAGAATTACTAGGATATGCGTAGGCATACATTTTACATTTAGAAAACTTTCATAGGTGTAAATATTACTATCTTTATATAACTGAAATTGAAATCGACAAATATTTTAGGTTTTACAAACACCCGACCTCCCCAGCTTTTCTTTTGAACTTTTGGACCAATTTTTCCGATATATTTTCCAATATATTTCCGAAACGTATCGTAAGTTTAAAGGCGGCATTTTTGGTAGGCTTATTGAGCACAAATTACAGTATGGTATGAATCTAAATGTGTGAAAGCCTGTGTAGGCCTATAATGTAGGTAGGCATAGAAGCTTAAGATGCGTTTTATTTAGTACTTAAGGTCTAGGCAGTGTTGAGCATTCCGATAAAACCGCGCAATGTCTAGGCAATATTTCTAAAACTACACGATCGGCAGATGGACGCTTGAAATGTCAATAGTGTGTTTTATTTTCCATTAGTTGCATGTAAGAGTTGAAAAAAAACACATCTTATTACATGTCGGTCGCACAGACGCACTTGAAATCATTACAAACCATGTTAATGGTAATTAAGACAAATGTATAGCGCGTCATAAATGCCGGCGCCTCCCAGTCTCCAGTCTAGGCGACATTGAGTCTAATGACGTACTTCAAAGACTTTTTTTGTGTGTAGAGTTACTATAGGGATAGGCACTTAAGTAGGGAAAGGAACTTAGATGAAGAAACAGATACCTTACTTTCCCATCTCACTAATGTCTGTAGGCCTATAGATCGGTTGTTTAAAATAAATGAAGTCCTGCCTTTATTTCATTATGTTTGCCTTATGTACGATTAAAACCATTGTTTAGGAAAGTTTCCAAATTAGGGTGAATATTTAGTAACTTTTATGTTTAAAAGGTATGCATTTTTGAGATATTAAAAGGCAGTATAATCCGGGAAGACGGGGTGCGACTTATGCGCGGGTCAATGACAACATATAAGAAAAAAAAGTCTTGAACTAGAGGTGCGACTTATACACCGGTGCGATTTATACACGAGCATATACGGTAAGTCTTAAACTGCTAGAACTAGACTACAGTAACCAAAAGTAAGCCTTAACTCTATAGCTACCATGGCATCTTCCCTGTATGGCTAGCCCATTTTCATGACCTTTTTTTTTTTACATATGCCCAGTGCATTCCAAGCTAATTTTACAGCTTTTATTATGAATGAAACCCTAAGTGTTACATATCAAAATAATCAAAAAATGAAAGCTTATCTAGTACAAGCCGTTATGTGCCCGATTCTTCGAACGGGCTTTTTTTTAGAATATGCTTGACACATTATAGTTTTTAGTTTTGTTTTTGCAACATACATAAAGTAGTATGTTTTTTTTTGTGGTCAGTATTTTTTAAATTTATTTTTGTTTTGCACACTTTATTATACACCAATTCAATATACAACTAAAAAGGAAAAACAAATAATAATAATTTTTTTTTATTTCTTGCTCAAAGTATGACCACTATGATCGAATTTTGTGAGTTTATTGGGTAATTAAACTCTTTCTGTAAAACAGAATTCACATGTCTTTTAAAAAGTACTGTTAATTCGAAAATGATTGTTTGATATATTTTTTTGCTACAACATTAGTCGTAGATCAATATTTTTTTTTTTTGTTTTTTTTTTGTTTTTGTTGGTGTTATTTGCTATTTATTTATTGTTGCTTTGGAAGCAAACTAAAAATTAAATTTTAAATTCAACAGGAAAAACAATAACAACTGAAACCGATATGAATCATAGTTTATACAACGTATACGACATGAATTAAAACTTTAAAAAGTTGGTCCGGCAAATTTAAACATTGCCCGGCAATATAAAAATTTCCCGCTACATAGTTTATAAGACGTATACGATACAAATTAAAACTTTAAAACGTTGAGCTCGGCAATTTAAACATTGCCTGGCAATTGAAAAATTTCCCGCTACAAAGTTTATAAGACGTATACACAGAATAGGTATAGAACAGAATGCACAATCCCTATATACGCACTCACTAAAAGTTACCATTAACCGCAATGCAGCGGTCGCTAGAGAGGCTACTATAGTAAAATGAGAAATGATATCTACGTCTGCCATAAATATATACAATAAATATAGGGCCTACATTATCTTTCATTATAGGCTTACTTTTATATAAATTTGACTTAATTACCCATTTTGTTTTGAACATTATATGATCAGGCCAATATGATGTAAAAATATTTATTACCCGGTACTGATTTGAACAAAAAATGGCTTAGACGTAGCTTGGTACCGGTAACTAAATTGCTGCGGCTACCGGTACATAAATATATATACTTTTTAAACCAAAATAAACTTTTAAAATTATGAAGGGAAATAGGCATATAATTCATAATGAGTTAATATGAGGTTGTTTATGCTGTTGTTTATCCTTTATGGAGTCAGGAAAGCCATGCAGTTTGAAATGCTCTTTTTTACGATAATCAGTCGTTTTCGCATCATTGTTGTAGTTTATTACACAACCGTTTATGCACATTTTGCCTGAAATATTAACTTTGGGTGTTCGAACTTGTAGATTTGAAGAAAAGGACGTTGTAGGCTAAATAAGCATAAATATAGAGTGTAACCAGGACCACTGCGCTTAAATAGGCTTAGTATGGCGTCTGTATTACTGCCCAAAACAGAAATAAAATGCGATTGCACATTCTGTTTTATACCTATTCTGTGGACATATACAACACGAATAAAAACGTGATGGAACTTTGTATTTGCCAGATACAACGTAAGATACCCATTAAAACCATTAATCATTACCCATTATAACAATTTAAAAATATCCCGCTATAAATTACGACGCAAATTAAAACGTGAATATATTTTGTTCTATTCATTCATAAAGTACATTAGCAAAGGTTGAAGCAAAGTTAATTTTAAATGAATACGCAAAATTTGATGACGTCATAACGAAAAGCCGGCTAGCTATCTCTGCGCAAACTTTGATGACGTCATCCTGAAAAAAATCTCAACGCCATCCTTTTTTTAATTTTTTTAGCGCGATCGATCGAAAAACTATAAAAAGTTGGAACGGCAATTTTAACATGAACCCAAAATATGTAGTTTTTTTCGCGTTTTTTGACCAAACTGACCACTGCGGTCATTTTAATTTTTTTAAAACCTTGACAGTGTTCACCGCCGTAACGCAAAGAATATTTGTAGCAAATTTCACGTTTTTATGTCCAGTATTTAAAAAGATTATGCTGTATGTACATACCCAGCCAGCCAGCCAGCCACATACATATTCCTTTTGAGATTTATATATATATATGATATGCTAATAAAACATTTTTAAATTCCAGAACAAGTGTGAACGTAAAGGTGAAAGTAAGAATGTGGTTTTAGAAAAATAGACAAACAAAAATGAAATTTTCCACTTACAGTCTATCTCAGCAAATAATAATCCAAATTAAAAGAAACTTAACACAAAAATTTTTACCAACAATTGCTTCAAATTTCATTAAATTTTTGTTCACAAATAACAAAGATACACACAAAAAACTAATCACAAGTAAAGTAACAAAAATGAAGGGAAAAAATGGAAAATTAAACCAGACATTGCAAAAAAATCACTTTTAAACACAAAAAACATGTTTTCCAGTACATTTGAAAATAATGAATCCGGAAGTAAACGATTCAAAATAAACATTTTTTAAAAAATCACCTTTGCTAGCCTACAAGTATCACCCTAACAGATATGATGTTCCACACAACTTTCTTATAATATACTAACATCTATACTTGAGATTTGTAGATTTAAAATAAAAGAGTTTGAATGTCACACAATGTTCACTTGGGTAATATGTACTGTTATAGGTTTATTAATACTAGGCCTATCTGTGTTATAGGTTTATCAGTACTAGGCCTATCTGTGCTATACTTTTATTTATACTAGGCCTATCTATGTTATAGGTTTATTAATACTAGGCCTATCTGTGTTATAGGTTTATCAGTACTAGGCCTATCTGTGCTATACATTTATTAATACTAGGCCTGTCTATGTTATAGGTTTATCAATTCTAGATCTATCTGTGTTACAGGTTTAAGGTTTATCAATACTAGGCCTTGCTGTGTTATAGGTTTATCAATACTAGGCCTTGCTGTGTTATAGGTTTATCAATACTAGGCCTATCTGATTTTTATATTTTCAACAGTTTTTGTCATTAGGTAATAAGTTATTGCTTGGAAACTAAGAAAAATAAAGAATTCTATTTTAAAAAATGAAAATTTTTAATATTACTTTTTATCGCTATAATTTTCATAGTCAGGCATAAATTTGAAATGTTTTTTTCTTTATTAATAGGCTGATGCCGAATTCTAAAAACTAATTTTACCTTAGAGAAAATATATTTGTCCACGCTTTGCAACAGTGTGGCCTGTGCATTCTCTTTTGACAAAGTCATCAACAGTGTGCTGGTACCTTGTCTAAATGAAATAAATTGTTAGAACAATCGAATTTATTGTTAGAACAATAGAGTTTTGTGTTAGAACAATGGACTTTAGTGTTAGAACAATAGACTTTAGTGTTAGAACAATAGATTTTAGTGTTAGAACAATAGACTTTAGTGTTAGAACAATAGAGTTTTGTGTTAGAACAATAGAGTTTTGTGTTAGAACAATAGAGTTTTGTGAACAATAGAGTTTTGTGAACAATAGAGTTTTGTGTTTTTTTAGTTTGTTTGAAAATCTTTAAAAGAAATATATTCAGTTTGTTATACAAAAATACATTATAAAAAATGTCAAACTTTTAGTTAATATCACTCTCAGTGTAATATGTTTTTTTTAAAGGGACAATTTAATTTGAACTAACCCCCCAAAAACCCATAAAAACCCAGATATTTCATATAAATCCCTTAACCCTTTCTGTCTGTAGTTTTTTTTTATAGACAAAATGCATAAGTCTTACAAATTTTTGTACATATCTTTCTTTTATTAAATGTACCAAGTGTTATATAACATATCAAAATAAAGGTGAACAGATACTGAATATAAATTAAAATGTTTTGTTCCAAAATTCTTTGCGTAAATAATAAAAAAAAAATATTAGTAAAAAAAAAAGAGATTTTTCGAGTAAAAAAAAGGAAACAAAATTGCTAAGTATAAACTATAAGAAGTATTGAAATAAATCCATGTTTATATCAATTATAAACTATTAGGCTATCAACATAATTACAAAAATTGACAAGTAATCTTTTTAATTAATGTCTGTTACCGTTTGAACAAAATCTAGATAAATATGATATTTTAACATTTCTTATTAGGAGTGGTTATGTTTTCAGAAAATAAATATTTTTTTTATACAGAATTTAGTACATGTTGTGTATAAAATAAAAAGAGTATAATATAAATTTTATATATAAAAGATTAAAAAGTGTAATCTTGGACAGAATAAATTAATGATGAAAAAATTGGAAAGATTAGGTGCAAGTTGGTCCTAGTTGATGATGCATTTTTTTTCACCGGTTTGTGCTCCAAACTCAATGTAGTTTTAGACCGATATAATTATTTATTTGAATCTAAATTGTATTAAATTTGTGTCTATAATAAAATCAAATAAGTTTGTATAATTTTTTATTGAATATTGTCTTTAAAAAGCCTAGCAGACAGTATTTTAGATGATCTTTACCAGGCCCCATAATGTGTACTTGTGACCGTCATAACAAATCAATAATCACCACTATAAATAGTCAGAGGTAGTTAAAATTAATTTTAAAAAGCCGGTTTAGATTTAGTAGGGAAACAAACAATGTTACCCAAATCAACGCCAATGGCGTTCTTACGACAGAATAGCACTGCCGATCAACGCCACTTGCGTTCATACGGACAGAAAGTGTTAAGGGCACTTTTGTTGTGTATTAACTTTTCAAAGCTTTTACTTTGCCACATACAAAGAAATAAAAAAAGAAAATCACTCGATCTATTACAGAGTTAAAAATCACTGAGCTAAATAAGTACAGCTAAGTATAGGAGAAGTTTGTCAGTCAGTGCACTATAGCTAAGTATTTAAAGAAAGGAGAAGTTTGTCAGTCAGTGCACTATAGCTAAGTATTTAAAGAAAGGAGAAGTTTGTCAGTCAGTGCACTATAGCTAAGTATTTAAAGAAAGGAGAAGTTTGTCAGTCAGTGCACTATAGCTAAGTATTTAAAGAAAGGAGAAGTTTGTCAGTCAGTGCACTATAGCTAAGTATTTAAAGAAAGGAGAAGTTTGTCAGTCAGTGCACTATAGCTAAGTATTTAAAGAAAGAAGTTTGTCAGTCAGTGCACTATAGCTAAGTATTTAAAGAAAGAAGTTTGTCAGTCAGTGCACTATAGCTAAGTATTTAAAGAAAGGAGAAGTTTGTCAGTCAGTGCACTATAGCTAAGTATTTAAAGAAAGAAGTTTGTCAGTCAGTGCACTATAGCTAAGTATTTAAAGAAAGAAGTTTGTCAGTCAGTGCACTATAGCTAAGTATTTAAAGAAAGAAGTTTGTCAGTCAGTGCACTATAGCTAAGTATTTAAAGAAAGAAGTTTGTCAGTCAGTGCACTATAGCTAAGTATTTAAAGAAAGGAGAAGTTTGTCAGTCAGTGCACTATAGCTAAGTATTTAAAGAAAGGAGAAGTTTGTCAGTCAGTGCACTATAGCTAAGTATTTAAAGAAAGGAGAAGTTTGTCAGTCAGTGCACTATAGCTAAGTATTTAAAGAAAGAAGTTTGTCAGTCAGTGCACTATAGCTAAGTATTTAAAGAAAGAAGTTTGTCAGTCAGTGCACTATAGCTAAGTATTTAAAGAAAGAAGTTTGTCAGTCAGTGCACTATAGCTAAGTATTTAAAGAAAGGAGAAGTTTGTCAGTCAGTGCACTATAGCTAAGTATTTAAAGAAAGAAGTTTGTCAGTCAGTGCACTAAGCCGGGGTTTACCATTGTGCACCATAAAGTTTGTCAGTCAGTGCACTAAGCCGGGGTTTACCATTGTGCACCATAAAGTTTGTCAGTCAGTGCACTAAGCCGGGGTTTACCATTGTGCACCACAAAGAGTAAAGCAGTTAAAAACTGACTTTGTATGTTGAGGGTAAAATATGTGGCTAAATATTGAAAAGAATGTGTTGCCCAGGGCTTCTCACCAATGTATCAAGTTTCAGCTTAATAGGTTGATTGGAAGTGGGTCAATTAGCCTTTCAAAGATTTTCACACCCGCACTCCCCAGCAGGAAGATACATACAAAAGTGAAGTTAACATCAAAAATTTTAAAAAGGAACAACAATGTATTTTAAAAAACTGTAAGAAAAGGAACTCCTTTCCTCATAGTGACTTATTACTCTGCATGTTTCATCAGATTTAAATATTTCTTAAACAGTTGCTTACTGTTTTCTTTTTTTACTCTTGCCATGACCTTTTCCTTTGCTTGGCTCTTGGTGAGCTGCCAGTTTGCATTTTCCATTGTCGAAATGAAAGGTCTCCAGATTATTCCTATCACATTGAAAATTGTCTTCTAATAAAGATACGGACAATGCCATTGCTAAATGCATGTCTTCATCATTAGACCTATATGAGATAGTTTCAATAAATGTAACAAAATTTACAGTTATTTACAATGTTTATACATTTATATTTACTATTTGACTAAGAAATAAGTATTTGAAAAAAAAAAAAAAAATTAAAACTCACAGTTTAGACTTTTTCACTGATCTTTTATCCGACTGTTTGGATTTAGGCCTGAAATATTATATTGGATTGATTTAGAAGTTTAGTATATTATTAATAACTAGCATCAATAAGGCTTGTTTTTCAAAGCCATAACTGTAATGGAACTGAAGTAAATGATAAGCCCAGTAAATGACAACTCCATTGCTAACATCTAAATTAGTGCAAAGTTAAAAAAAACATGCTGAGCAAAAAATTTTTATTAATAATATAAAATAATCTGAGCCCCTGGTCCAATGGATCCCAGACTCATTTGGTCAACTGGAGATATCTTTTTTACAATTTTGCATTTAGTCTAGATTTTTGCACATCCATTTTCACAGATTTACATTATGATCAACCAAATATACCTTTCCCTGAAAAAAAAAAGAAATTTAATTATGGTAATCTAAAATGGGATAAATTATCATCCATTGTTGATAACTATCAGATTTAGATTCTCACCCTAATGGACTCATTGTTTTCTAAATTCAATGTAGCTTTCAGTTCAGTTAGTTTACTCCATTTTTTTTTAACCCTTACAGTCCCGAGCACGTATATAGCGGAACTGAAGGCAGCATAGATAGAAGTAGGTCGGTACGGGAAGGGTTAAAACAGCCTTTAAACAGAACAATATCAGACAAAATGGACACAACAAATGGAGACTTTAGAGCAGCACAACATACTGAACAGACTTACAAATATTCTTCTGGCAAAATTCCTGCATCTAAATTGGCCCGGCACTCTTCTTCCTCTTGCTTCACCAAATGTTTCACCATCTCGGCTGACATCTTGTTATTAGCTGCACATTTTTTTAGGTGAGACTGTCGCCTCTTAACAAGTAAATGGTTCAAATCATTTTCACTTTACTAAAGCAATTAAAGAAATCATTTTAACAGTCTGACGAGAAAATATTTTAACTAATATGTTCACAAGATAAATTTGACAGCATTTAATTGAGTGAATGGTTTAACGATCATGGAAATAATGCAAGTATCTATTGGCTGCTTTCAGTTTAAAAATCTCATTGTTTTTAAAGAAAATAAAAGAGTTTTCATCTTTCCATTCATAAAATGAAAGGTCATGAATTGGAAATCACACTGTATTATAAAATGAAATTCATTTTAGTACGAAGTAATTGGGACTGATCTAAACTTTAACATATCCATGGCTTTCTCTTTGCTACAATTTTTTTCTGAAAAAAGTTTTACCTGTTGATTTATTTTTCCAAAAGAACTAATTCTCATTGAAAACTGTTCAAAGAAATTCAAAACTAATGCTATGATTTATCAATGGAAATACATTTTAACATGAATGCGTATAGCTCACTAATGTAAGTAACACTGACACTAATATTTTTAAATAAACAATTAGGATTTCAGGATGCCAAAAAATGGGACATTTTTTTGCTGAACATATTTCATCAAATCTCTTTATTAGAAAAATATGGTTTAGATCATGTCAATTTTTTATTGTAAGTTTTGTCTGGCCAATACTTCAATACTATAATATAAAAATAGGCAGAGCTATCTTTATTCTTTGCACTTCTTTACACATGGAACTTAAAGCTGGCAAAGTGTGAGGATCATTGCACAGGCCCAAAGCCTAATGAACTTCTGTGAGAAAGGATGGGCATAACAATACCTGCCCCACCCAAGGCAATGTCTGGACAACTAGCCTTTAGTCTGGTATTCGTCTAATCTGGCAAAAGTGCTGGCATATGAGGTTATGCCACTTCATCAATGATACAAGGGAATTCTGTAGCGTGGGCATGTGTTTGCTATTTGATCAGGTTATTAATTTGATCAGGGGCCAAGACAAATTTTCCAGATTCGAGCTGATTGGCCATGAATTTTAATGCTGATTTCATGTAACTTTAGTTAAAGTATTATTAATTTATTTCTTAATATAATAACTATATATATATACTTAAACAGGAAAATAATTGGTATTTCAAAATGATAGGAAGAAACAATGGCCAACAAAATAATTATCTCAAGAGTCTTCTCTATTTCTAGCCCAAAAATATGAAATCTGCTCCCCATCCAGCTCAGGCAGACAAGTTCTATCAGTAAATTTAAAAAGAACTTAGTAAAGTACCCTTCAGACAAAATTGTTCATAGGGCAGCGTTCACCAGTTTCTGTGGCCATGGCATACTAGAGCTGGGTAGACTCAGGGACACCCTCCAGACCAGGGACAAAATCCTAGCCTTCACCAGGATTCAACCCCAGACCCTTCGTAACGCCAGTCGAACACACTGCCACTCAGCCCTATTAAAAAGAACATTATTTTAAAATTTACCTTCAGTCACCATTTTTAGAGCCCTTTTCTTTGACTTATATATTATGCCATTAAATACTACATTGTCTACATCGCTCTGTCTTATGTTATTTCATACAAATTTAAGATTATCAATTAGCTCTATATCCGTTGATGTAACCTAGAAAATTATATTCATGTTATTATTATTATTATTAGATCATAAACTTACAGCTGCTGTTCTGAAATTTTGTCCACACATAGGACAATGAAGTATTGCTTCATTTGCAAATTTATTTAGCTCTTGATAACTGTCACTTTCCTTAAAGATTTTAAAGAAAAAACAACATTTAAATCAGCAATTAAAAAAAAATCACTTTCCTTAAAGATTTTAAAAGAAAAAACAACATTTAAATCAGCAATTTAAAAAAAATATGTATGCACATATTAAGTTTCTGCATGGAAGAGTAGTATAAAGAGAATCTGACAAGGCAAACCAAAGTGAAATTAATTGTAAAAAAGCAAATCAACATTTATTTGAATTCTTTTCTTAGTGACCAGTTTTGTAACTGGCTATAAATATAATTTGAAATATTAATTAGTGATAGTTAAATAACTATACCTAGAAGCACTAGAAGACAGAAGGGCAAAGAGTAAAGTAGTAATAATACATAAGGCATAAAAATCTAATTTAGTAATACAAGACAATAACAATCTGTTACAATGGTCAGATAAACATAAGGACAATAACACTTTCATTATCCCTTATGCAAAAAACAAATGCATATAAGTACTCTCTCTTTCAGAGTAAAATCCAGGCATGGGATGCGTTGCCTGAACAAACCAGACTTAACATCATTTAAAACACTAATAAAAATGCAGGACTAGACTCAAACCATGGGCAGAGGAGGCAATAATCTTCTTTATAGAAGGAGCCTCTGTAATATTTAAAAATAAGATAAGATGATGTTTTCAAACTGCATGATTACCCATAGATATAATTTATAAGATACGTACAATGAGCAGGATTTGCACAAAATTGTGTCACTGCACATATTACTGACTGTAATTTCATACTTTCCCTATATTCCACCTCTCTGATTCTGAACAGTTGAATTGGTCAGATTAAATGTATCAATGTATATAAACACATGACTTACCTTGTCAGCACATTTATTCACATGTTGAGTTTGCCTCTGTACATTCATATGGGATATATCCTTTTTGCATATCTGACAAGTGGCTGCCCCTAAAGATGATATCCAAATTGATTTAAAGGATTTGAAATTTTATTACAACTCAAAATAAAATACAATTTATCAAGTCCCTAGAGACTTGCTGCGTCTTTACATGAGGGACAACATTGCACAATTGTCATAAGTCCCTAGTGACTTGCTGCGTCTTTACATGAGGGACAACATTGCACAATTGTCATGTCCCTAGAGACTAGCTGTGTTTTTACATGAGGGACAACATTGCACAATTGTCATAAGTCCCTAGTGACTTGCTGTGTTTTTATATGAGGGACAACATTGCACAATTGTCATAAGTCCCTAGTGACTAGCTGTGTTTTTACATGAGGGACAACATTGCACAATTGTCATAATCACTTTTTTTAAATTCAATGATATACTGGCAGACATGCCTATTCCCTACTAATCACATTGATAAAAACACACAAGGTAAGAATTAGGACTAAAATTAAAATGAGTAACATAACTGCAGAGGAGCTTTTTTCTATGCAAATATAAACCCTAAATATATATTATTAATATACATAGGAAATTTAGTTATACTTACAATTATACACTATAATATAGTATTTATATAATATTATAAAAGAATAATATTTTTGGCTAAAATTATCTATGAAGTTTAAGTCCAACGTAAATATGTCTGTCATAGTCCACATTACTGGAAGATAGAAAGTACCTCATTTGAAGTTACGGTACTTGATTTACAAACCATTAATCATGAATGAAATTAAACTCAATTTTTGGCTAGCAACAAATTTGTTTGAGCTGAACAAATAATCTGTCCATAATTTATAGAAAGTTCACTATTACAAATGCTGCGATAAAAATTAGTAGCTTTTGTTCTCTTTTTATTTTCTTAATACCGGAGAATTAATTTAAATATTCTTTCCGTAAAAAAAAAAACTTCGAGTCCATTTATTTCACACAGTATTATCGGGAATGCCCACTCCTGCAATCTCATCAAAAGAGAGGAAATAAATTGAAACGGATTTGTCGAGAAAGAAACAAAAGTGGGCAAACATTTTTTTTTTGTAATTAAAATAGTAGTATTTAAAGGCAGGCAGTTGTTTTAGGAAAAAAAATGATGGAATATTGGAATTGGGGTGGGGGGAAATTTTAGCCATTTTCCAGAACAATTCCAGAAAATGTCAAACGGTGGGCATGTCGGTACTGGATATAAAGTATGATCCCAATCAAACCAATATAGAGCCATAGAGCCAATGAAGCAGTGCTCATACATTTCCATGGTCACTGAATAGTAGAGAATTGTGAGGCCAACACAATACTCAGCTGCCTTTACTTTTCCCCAATTGAAGTCAGGTATCCATCAGAGCTGGGTGGACTCAGGGACAACCTCTAGACCAAGAACAAATCCTAGCCTTCACCTGGATCCAAACCTGGGCTCTTTGGTTTGCCAGTTAAACCAATGTGTACCCAAAATGCTACAGGAAACCAATGGAAAATCTACATTAAAAAGAGGCAACTGCAGTAACAATATTAAAAATGATAATCCTTTTAGCACACGAAGATTATGTTAAGGATAAGTAATATGATTTATGCTAATTAAAAGTTTTTTGTGCATTCAATAGAAAAATGTAAAAGTGATGTTAATAATATTTTCAGTTTTTAAATGAACCAATGAAATCATTATAATATGTAAATAATGTAATTAGTGAATACAGTCAAACCTCGGTTTTTGTTTACTTTGTTTTCCACCTATCGCATTTTTCATTAATTTTTTTTTTGTGTCTCGGTTTTCATTTGTTGCCTTGGTGTTAGTCAATTTTGAACGTGGTTAAAAGTTCTAATGCTAAAAGACCAAGAAAGAACTGGAATGATAAGACCTGACCTAAGGTGTGAATGTTCCCATTCCAATCATAATGTATCTCCCGACTTGTTGTCTTTCATATACTATGGCAAGTCTACATATACTAAATGCCTTGTTAAATCAAATGTACATTCACTCTTGACATTTGTGTATTATATCTATTTTATGTTAACATCTTAGTTTTTTTTAGTATTAAACAATATATTTAATCTCTATCTAAGGTATTTTTAGGACACAGTCTAGAACAAATGAATTAGATTTACATTGATTCAAATAAAAATAATTGTTGTGGCTTTCATCTCTTTTGATTGTGTTGATCCAGCTAGAAGTGGATTTTGTACAAAAATTGAGGTTTGACTCTATAAACAATCAACAAACCTGAATTTAAAGAGAAATTTGACTTGAGGCAGTTTCCACAATGAATTTCATATTCTGATATTTCAATGTAAGCACAACAAATGATACACTGTTTGACGTCTGTAGCGGGCAAAGATTTTCCATTATTGTTATTCAAGCAAATTTGGTTAGATTGTTGAGAACATTTTTGAGCTTCTGTGTGTAATGAATTATTTTGGCCTGAACTGGTGAGTTCTCTGTCTTTGGACATAATGTTATCCATGGGCAAAGATCCATTTTTAGCAGGTGCATTACAGCCTTTTTTAAGTTTTAACTTTGTATTTCTTGGTAATAGATCATCTTTAAAATCTATTGTATCATCAAATTCACAGGGTACCGGTACATGTTTTTTTATTTCAAATTGCTCAACTTTTTCCTTGTGTACATTGGACGCATTCACACGTTTAACTGCTTTTTCTATCAAGTCTTTCCTTATTTTATTCTTCGGCTTGATATTGTTTTCTTTACCTATATATATTAAATCATCATCTTCATCTCTATCCATGATGAGAAATATCTTTGTCACAAACGTTTCTTTTTAAAATACTATTCAAGTTTGATAAACTAAGCCTATATTATTTAGAGGATATGAATACATTTAAAGACTTGCAAGATCCATTAAGAACAGTCCTAGAGTAATAATATTTGTTTTTTAACTGGTCAAAAAAAAAAAAAAGGTAAACAGAGGCTTTTCTTTAAAAAACAAAACAAAAAAACAAAAAATGTGTGAGCACTCTCTAGCGAGTTGGTCCTTTAACCATAGCTTTTATATCAGGTTGGTGATCTTCAAGAGTAGAGCGAAGTTCAAACATCTCTTGTATTTTCCTTTTTTCATATGCTTCTCGGCTCTCTTTGTTTGACTCCACATTAATTGTTTTAGCAAAGTATTTGCTGGAAATATTGAAAAAATTACTTTTGTAAGATAAGTCTAATTAATTCATTATAAGTGAATATTCATAACTTGCTAGTATGTGTAACATCAATAGTTATATTAATAAGACAATTAAAAACAAAAGTAGTAATAATACACAAAGATAAAGTACTGAAATTTAACTAAAGTGAAATAAAACACAGTAATATTAGGAATTACTAAATAAGACTATTAAGACAGAGGTAAGAAGACTTTTTTATATGCAAGTATGAACTGTAAATATCTTAGACTTTTGACTTCACATTTAAATGCTTACAGTGGGTTTTTTTAACTTATGACTTAAGAATATGAGTCATTAATAAATAAAAAATATACTTATATATTATATAAATAAATAAAGCTATTAAATATTCGGCCACTATAAATATCTATATATATAAAAAGACAGTGTTAAGCCCCGCGAGGATCCCCATTGGTCAATTTGAAAACACGTGTGTCACTGACCTATCTAGGCCTAGCCCAATATACCGTCTAATAATTTTTCACATCGGACATGTGTCTTCGATAGCTCAGTGGTAAACGTAGTGGACTGCTATACGGGCGACCAGGGTTCGATTCTCCAGTTAGACTATACTTTTTTTTTTCGACAATTAATTTTTCAAACTTTTAAAAACAAAAGACATTGTAAATCTATAGGCAATATAGATTTTGTTAAATAAAAATATTTGACTATTTTTTTTACCCTATTACAATATTTATTTACTTTCCTAAAAGTATTCATTAAGTGTAGTTTATAAATTTGTTATCTGCACCCCAGACAGTCCTTTTTTTTTTCACCCGGGCAACGCCGGGCAATGTAGCTTGTAGAGTTATAAAATATCTTCTAGTTCTAGAGTCTTAAAACATTAATCATTAAAGCCGTCCAAAGTAGATTGCATTACTGCCTTATTCTTTACCTTTAGTAGATCATATCTTATACATTACAGACTCTCCTTCTATAAAGAAGATTATTGCATTCTACACAAATCCGTGGTTTGAGTCTAGTCCTACATTTCTATTGGTGTTTTAAATGATGTTAATTTACTGATTTTCCTAGTCTGTTCAGATAAACTATTCCATAAGTAAATGCCACTTGGGAAGAAAGAATAGACCTACTTATAGGATTATAGGCTATGCATTTGTTCTCGAGTAAAGGTAAGAAAAGTGTTCTTGTCCTTTTGTTTATGATGTATCTAAGCATTGAAACAATTCGTTTTTGTGTTGTATTTCTAAATTGGAATTTAATGTCTTATGTGTTATTACTTTACTCTTCAAATAAAACATTTACTCAAATATTGATATATGATAATTATAATATATAAAAGGCCTATATTGAATGATAATTATAAGGACCTAATTATTGAAATTAATTCAATTGATTATTTCATTGATTGTAGAATATAATAGAATATAGACATTTATCAACTGTACTAATATTAATATTATAGCACATGGCTAGAGTTTACGTCATTTGAATACTTTTGAAAATGGTAATAATAAGTCAAGCTTTGAAGTATAAGGGGGGGGGGGGTATTTTTTGTCTATTTACTTACAGATTAGCACACTTCATTTTTTACTTTATAACATATAATAAATTTACATATTTCTTTTATTATCAGAGAAAAATGACTTTTTGAAATGTTTACACAGTTTACGTCTTTTGAATATTTTCAAAAATGGTTTTAAAAAGTCATGCTTTGAAGTAGTATAATGGGCCAATTTTTTTTTTATTTACTGTTAAAGATTAGCACTCTTAAAATTTTTTATTATATAACTGATAATAAATTTTACGGATTTTCTTAATTATCAGAGAAAAAACACTTTTTATAAATTATTTCCTCTACTTTCTTGTTAAAAAAGACTTTAAAAGACGTCAGCCATCAAATTTCGTCCTTCAAATTACAATATCTCCACTTCTAGGTGAGCTACACAGATAATTTTGGTATCAAAATTTAACATTTTATGTCCTCTATCTAATCATCTAATGGTAGGCCTACTAGTTTTATTCAAATATATTGTGTTTGAATTTTTAGTGAGAGTGTCTAGGCCTACTTAAAGCCTACAAACAAAGTGGCTATAACTATAAGTCACAATAAGTGTATAGGCCTAAGTATAAAAAGTTCAGTTTATAGTCTGAGATTGAGACCTTCACCTTCTAATGTCTTTTATGATCCTTATAATCTTATAATACTACTAGTGGCTAATACTAGTAATACTAATACTACTCTATACACGAGAAAATAGTTAAAAGAGTAGGCCTAATAGTTGAGGCATTGCTATTGCATTCAATATTCAATATCAATAGTGATTCAATAGTCACTCAATGGTGCATTGGTATTAGTATTACTATTGAATTGACTATACTATTGGCGTCATTGCGCCATTCAATTGTCACTCATTACTCATTGACATTGTCATTGTATATTTTATTTGTTGGGCAATAGGCGTGCCCGTACGATGTGGAAAATATAATGGAAAACAGCATTACTATGTTGGAATTGAAATTATAGTCGTTATAATCACGCATCCTACTCCAATGATGTTTCGTAATCGAAGAGCTTTAGTGCCTTTCATATATTCTTTTCTTTTAATTTCCTTTGTCAACATGATTTGTAAACATTCAAAAATTATCAATGTCGAATGCAAAACTGTCAGTGTTGCCAACTTTCTATCTATGTAAATTGGCTAAAACTTTTTTATATATATATAATATCTAATCTAGATTCCGATAGATTGTGGCTAGGTTAGGTAAAAGTCGATCTTCTCTACCTCTGTGTTACATTTCAAGAAGAAGAGCTGTCAATCAAAATTTGTGCTAAATAGGCTTATGAATTGTACTCTGAATAGATCTACTTACGAACTTACGATTATCATTGATTATGATTTAGTAAGAATTTCCTGAACGAGAACCTTGCTGACGACAGCACGGAACCGAACTCTGCCGGCGAACTAGCTGAGTCGAACTCAAACTTCAACGTCACCAAAATGCAAACTGTCATATATATTGTTTTTCCAAGAATTGGAACACGCAATGTTTATTCTTCTTCCCCCTCTTTTTCTCATTAAAACAGGATTTTGTGGGCGGGGCTTAGGCTTCCGATCGCCTGGCGTTTAGTGGGAAGACATATGATTCTACTTAATGTTGGGATTCTGTGTTGATCTCAAATTCTCAGGGTCTGGGAACGACTCATTATTTAATAGGGGAAGTTCCTGTCGTTTTGTTATGAGTTTTGTAATGATACCATGATTTTCACCCCTACTGGTAATGGGTCTGTCCCTTGCACCACTCGGATAGTATTTAATGATTTGTTTTGTCTGAAAGACGGAGAGTTTCAAAATGTGTTCCTTTGAGAACGTTTGTGTTTGCACTATTTTATTCTAACTGTACATAATAGATATATTGTATATATTGAACATATCACCTGAAATAAACTATCAACAACAGTTACACTGAAGCTTCCATGTCAAGTTACTATTCTATTGTGTTGTATACATTACTAGGCCTATAAGATTTATCTACTACTCTAATGTCCAAGAAAGGAAATGTTGGAATACAAATACTGAGTTTGTGCCCAGGACTATAAGAAGAGTTCGTGTAATACCGAAACATAAATACTAATAATTAAAGTCTCCCCTAGGACTAACGAGAATTATCAGCAAGATCTACACAGCTCTGGTCACAAGGGGATTGTGGACGTAACAGAATTTGGTGGTCTCGTTCGGTATATTTGAGTTCTACTTTTCCTGATCTAGGATTGGAAAAAATTTGTTGATCTCGTCTGGAAAATTTGAGTTATATTTTTCCTGACCTATAAATATTTTGTGACATTAGTAGTACTGAGAGCGGCATATTTGTGTTTCGTTTTCTAGGACTGTGAAACTATTCTTTTTAAAAAAGAGGAGAGAACTGGTTTGCGTATTTATGCCTTGGGAAGTGTGAAGATTCCACGAAGTGTGTAATATTATATTGTGCAAATTTCTGGACAAATCGTAAGTTGGAACTTTATATTTTATTATACAATATATACTACTCTACTATCACAAATATTTCGAACGCTACACTATGGCTTCGAATATATCAAGTGAGGAACTTAATGCCATGTCATTTGCTGAACTAAAAGAATTAGCTGAGTCCTTTGGGATTGAGGCAGGACAGGCAAGACCTAATCGTAATCGTTTGATCAAAGAAATTATGACATGTTTGAACGGACAGAATGCCATGAACACTGGTAATGTAATTGAAGTTGGCCAGAACGATATCAATGAAGGTTATGTAGCTCCCAGTGGGGGCGAGGTAATTGCCCACGGAGACGAGGTAAGAAATATGTCATCTGGATCATCAAACAATGATGAAGATGAAGAGTTGAGTGAAAACCTAAAATTCCAATTAGCTATGAAGAGAATGGAATTGGAAAGAATTAGCCTAGGATTGAAAGCAGAGAAAGGATAGAGATGGCACGCATGAACAGACCTGACCATCGTAGGGACAGCAATGGTATGGATATTAGCGCAATGAAGCAACACTTGCCTATATTCAGAGAAGAAGATGTTCAAGATTTCTTTTTGCTTTTTGAGAGGATAGCTGTAGATTATCAGTTCCCTGATGATAAGATGGCTTTATTGTTAAGGTCAACTCTCAACAAAGGAAAAGTATTGGACGTAGTTTTGAGTTTAACACCCGAGGAAATAAATGACTATGAAGTGATCAAAGATAGGGTGCTAAAAAGTTATTCCCTGACACCAGAAAAATATAGAAAGCTATTTAGAGAAAGAAAGAAGGCATATGATCAAACTCATGTAGACTTTTTGAGACAAAAGGAGAAAATGTTAGAACAGTGGCTAAGGTCACAGAATGTAAGTGAGTTCGATAAACTCAAGAATCTAATATTGTTTGAGAAATTCAATGATTGTATTCGAGTGGATATTAAAACCCACATCTCAGACCGAGGGGTTGAAGATATGCATGAAGCTGCCAGATTGGCAGATAACTATGCCATAATTCACGCCAGCATAAAGCCATATTATGCTGACAAACCCAAGGTGCACAAACCAGAGCCCAAGGAGGCTAGTAAACCAAAAGAGACAAGTGAAAACAATAATAAGAACAGTGGTGTAAATAATAATAGTAACTTAGTTCATTTCAGGAAGCAGACAGATGTAAATAAAGCAAAGGTGGTATGTTTCAATTGCAAGAAAGAGGGTCACATGAAGAAAGATTGTTGGATCCTTACCAAGAAGCAAGGTGCTATTCTACACTGTGCCAGAGTGCAGAAAGACAGCAAGCAGACAGAAGAAGTGTGCAACACAGGGTCAAGAAACTCAAAAGAAATGCGGCCGGCATAGCCCATAGTTGTGGAGTCGATGGTTTTTGAGAACAGTCTATCTAAGGTAAAAGAGAATAGCTGTACTCAATCTATTATGCTTTCAGAAGGCCGTGAAGAACAGATGGTTCCTGAAGTCCCGGAAGAGGACGACCTATCAAATTTTCGACCCTTTGTCTACGAGGGGACAGTGTCGACAGAAGTCGATGTACTCAGCAAGAAGAAAATACAGATATTACGTGACACGGGTTCTGCTGTCAGCGTGATCCTGGAGGGCAGTGTGCCGTTAACGGATGCCACCAGTACCGGTGAGTCTGTTGTGCTGAGAGGTGCTAGTATGGAGGCTGTGGAAGCTCCACTGCACAGAATAAAACTCGAGTCGGATATTTTTACAGGTAACATCGTAGTGGGAGTGTGGCGCGCACTACCCGTCAAAGGCGTTTCCATGATATTAGGAAATGACATTATGGGCGGCAGAGTCACTGTCGAGCCCATGGTTAAAGTGTTGGAGACAAAGATGGCGGAGGACAAAAACCTACGTCCTGCCAATGAACGCCCAACATGTGCACTGACAAGAGCAATGCAGGAAAAGAAGTCGGTAAAGACTCCTGCTACGCCGTGTAGTGCAACGAAAGATGTGTTTGTCTGTTCTGAAGACACACATGCGAATGAAACAGTGATAACAGAAACACCTGACATCGATTTAAGTGCTACGTTCTTTGCTGAATTAACAACTGGTGATGCAACGGAGAACGATAACTTTTTGTCACCAAAGCAGAAATTGGTGAAAGAACAATTGAATGACGAAGTAATAATGCAACTCAGAATGAAAGCTGTTGATGAAAAGACTGCAGATGCAATGGCGGAATGTTTCTACATGAAAGATGAAGTGTTGATGAGAAAGTCGAAACCGCTCAACTCAGGTACAAACGAGTGGGACAGTATTCACCAGATAGTAATACCTAAGTGCTATCGTCAAGATATACTGCGTATGGCTCATGATCTTCCTTTCGCTGGTCACATGGGAGTCCGGAAAACGCACCACCGTATCCTCCCTTACTTCTACTGGCCAGGACTGAGAAGAGATGTCGAACAATACTGCAAGACTTGCCACGTATGCCAAATGGTAGGACGTCCTAACCAACGAATTCCTGTCGCTCCACTCCAGCCGATACCAGCGTTCGACGAACCATTCAGTCATATACTCATTGATTGCGTGGGCCCGTTGCCGAAAACAAACGCCGGTTTTCAATACCTTCTCACAGTCATGTGTTCATCCACTCGCTTCCCGGAAGCCATTCCGTTGCGGAACATAACAACAGTGAAGGTGGTAGACGCCCTGACAAATTTCTTCACACGTTATGGCCTACCGAAGACAGTACAGTCCGACCAGGGGACTAACTTTACTTCGAACATTTTCAAACAAGTCATGGAACTATTAGGGATAAGCCATAGGCTATCAAGTGCCTATCATCCTGAGAGCCAGGGAGCTCTGGAAAGGTTTCATCAGACATTAAAATCGATGCTTAAAAAGTACTGTTATGAAAACGAGAAAGACTGGGATAAGGGTGTGCCTTATGTTACGTACTGTTCGCTGCAAGGGAGGCCACTCAGGAATCCCTGGGGTTTAGCCCATTCGAACTTGTGTATGGACACTCAGTCAGAGGTCCGTTGAAACTTCTACATGAAACTTGGCTAACGGACAGTGAACCGATTGGACTTTTGTCATATGTAGATAAATTTAAAAATAGGCTTTA
Source organism: Anisus vortex (assembly GCA_949126835.1). NCBI lineage: Eukaryota > Metazoa > Mollusca > Gastropoda > Planorbidae > Anisus > Anisus vortex. The sequence continues at coordinate 2,050,239 of OX421502.1, read as the reverse complement.
TCATGCTTTTAACCATGTGAAGATTCATTTTCCACAGATGCAGGAGCGTATGAGACAGAACTATGACCGTAAAGCTACAGCTAGAACTTTTGCACCAGGTGACAAAGTTCTTGTGTTTCTACCTTTGCAAAATCAGCCTTTAAGTGCAAAGTTTAGTGGACCCTATGAGATAGAGTCAAAGCTTGGCGAGGTCAATTATTTGATAAAGACTCCTGACCGGAGACAAAAGCAGAGGGTATGCCATATTAATTTACTTAAGCCCTATGTTTCAAGGGAAAAGAGTAAACCACGGGAGGTCCCCATGATTTCATTAGCTAAAGTCCCGACGGATTTATCTAGGATAGAATATAAGTTTGCAGAAAGTAAACTTAATAATACAGATGCCCTTAAGAGTTTAGATACACAGCTAGAACATCTTCCGGTAGAAGATAAGGAAAAGATTATTGAGCTGGTACATGAAAATAAGTCAATGTTTACAAATGTTCCCAGTAGGACACATGCCATAGAGCACGATGTAGTGTTAACCGAGGGTGCCAGGTCTATTAAACAGCATCCATTTGACCCCATCAGACCTGAGCATATTAAATTAGATGTAAAGTATATGTTAGAAGATGACATAGGAGAAAAATGTGATAGCAAATGGTCTACACCCTGTGTGATGGTACCAAAAGCCGACCACACACTGCGGTTTTATAGAGACCTTGGGAAATTAAGTAATTTGACAAAGACCGACTGGTATCCCATTCCCCGTATCATCGACAAGATAGAGACAAATTCATAGCTGATACTCTATCTCGGGTGCTACATGATTGACTGAATAACCCTATACTTCTTTTTCAGATCATCTCACTTATTCATTAAGAATGTGTCATGATAACCTATCATTCGTTTGAATTTTGATTATGGAATACCTATAGAATACTTGTATCATACAGAAGTCAAGTCTTTTGAAAGTATTAATAATTTTTATAATCATGTATAATATTGATGTTCTGATATATTTTAAATTCATTTGATTATGGAAAAGAAATTCCATTTAAATGTTGATGCATGATGCAATAAATATATAAATATGCACGTATTTACTTGATATGGATGGATAAAAGTAATTGTCATCACATGCAATTAAGTGGGAAAACTTTGAGCTAGTTGATTTATTATCTTGTTTTATTTTAGTTAATGAATGGAACTAAATAATAATATGTACAATTTTTATCTTAGAAAGAGATGTAATATCAATTGGTATAAATTAATAGATAATATTGGAAATCTATTGCTAAATTGTTATATCATGGTAATAGAATGGGAAAAACTAGTGGATATTCACTATGTTGTATAGGTTGTTATATATTCCATATATCCAGGAACGGAGGGAAACAAAGGTACCTAAAGGTGTGCACTCATTCAACCCTGAACAAACTTTTATATTAAACTTTCAAATTTGCCAAAAACGCATAATAGTGGATTACATTTTAATATTTAGATTACTGTAGTAATCATAACTAGAGCGTATTTTCTCCTCATATTTGAGAAAAGGGGAAGTATCATCATCTTAGGTATGAACCCTGTTAATGTCAAGTTGACACTGTAATTTAAAGGGGAAGTAACCTATAGTTTGATTCGAGTTACGTATTACTTATCTTTTGGTTTGTATATTAGAAGTAAACTGTTGAAAATTGACAGAGTTTGAGCAATGTTATATTTGTTTAAATAGATTAAAACTTTTTGAAAATTTTTGGTGGAAATCCACACAACTGTACATAGTTAAAATAAGAATGACTAGAATATTTTGGAATTATTTGTACTTGTTGAGACATTAGTTAATATTAATATTAACGGGGAAATATTTGTCCATCACGTTATAATCACAATTACCATTGGGTAGTGACACTTTTTATAATTTAGTTGTGCCAGTGAGCCATGTTTGCTTAAATTGTCTTATAATCTTCCATTGATTGATGGTTGTTAAAACGATAGTGTTAAGTACGAAAAATGTACCATGTTGAGTATTACTTGGGTAATTATTGTACATTATTTCTTTCATTGGGTGGGGGCGTGTCATATATATTGTTTTTCCAAGAATTGGAACACGCAATGTTTATTCTTCTTCCCCCTCTTTTTCTCATTAAAACAGGATTTTGTGGGCGGGGCTTAGGCTTCCGATCGCCTGGCGTTTAGTGGGAAGACATATGATTCTACTTAATGTTGGGATTCTGTGTTGATCTCAAATTCTCAGGGTCTGGGAACGACTCATTATTTAATAGGGGAAGTTCCTATCGTTTTGTTATGAGTTTTGTAATGATACCATGATTTTCACCCCTACTGGTAATGGGTCTGTCCCTTGCACCACTCGGATAGTATTTAATGATTTGTTTTGTCTGAAAGACGGAGAGTTTCAAAATATGTTCCTTTGAGAACGTTTGTGTTTGCACTATTTTATTCTAACTGTACATAATAGATATATTGTATATATTGAACATATCACCTGAAAGAAACTATCAACAACAGTTACACTGAAGCTTCCATGTCAAGTTACTATTCTATTGTGTTGTATACATTACTATAAGATTTATCTACTACTCTAATGTCCAAGAAAGGAAATGTTGGAATACAAATACTGAGTTTGTGCCCAGGACTATAAGAAGAGTTCTTGAAATACTGAAACATAAATACTAATAATTAAAGTCTCCCCTAGGACTAACGAGAATTATCAGCAAGATCTACACAGCTCTGGCCACAAGGGGATTGTGGACGTAACAATACCAAATCGACTGAACCGATGACAAACTTATTAAAACCAAAAACTGTAAAAAAATAAATAGACAAATTAGCATAGAAACGCTATTACCGAAACACTTAATCTAGATATCTAGAATCTAGTCTAAAATCTAAAAGTCTACTAGTAGTTTAATTTAAATTTGTTTTAATTAGGTACTCAAAACTGGCCTCCGTTTTTTGCGCGATTTTAAGTTTTCGACACCTCTCGTACTAAATCGTCTAGGCAAAAAGTGCCATTCAGGATAGAAAGATAATTTTTTCACTCGATTGTACAGGAATAAATGGCCTTTATCACCATATGTATTTAAAATTGATTGTTTATGTTAAACATTTTTAATATTTAAATTATCTAAGAAAAATAGTTTATTTTTTAAGAAAAAATCATTTTAAAGATTTTTTATAAACATCATCAAAAAGCTGGTCCATTTTCCTGTAAAAATATGAAAGAATTATTAGTCTATATATTATGGCACATTTTGCCTAACGCGCAAGATAAACCCTATGAAATAGTATTTTACTGCCGTAAAAACATGTCTGCCGCGATCTCCGCTATTTGAAGGGTCGTTACCAATAAAGGCGCCGTATCGGATTTTATCACTTTAGTAGTTAAGTAAAACTATTCAATATCATAGATTAATAATATAAAATTAATTTTATGTAAAAAAATGTATGTATATATTATTATATTTATTTAATTTTAATAAAATTGTTTTAGATTTACCACTTAAAATCACTTGTTCTCGAGTCTCCAAACCCCTATTAAGTTTAAGGAAAAGCCTAATTGTTTTCTTTTCATAAAATAAACTAAAATTACATTAATTTTAAAGTAGATATGCTAAAGATATTGAATTGATACTTTTTATTTCCAGGAAATAATATTATAATATGTAATTTGACATGCAAAAGGTATCTTCAATCTGTTGTCAATGTAAACAATAGTAAATTTGACCTTTGGTGGACTAGCGAAGCTATGGAAAATATTATTAATTAAACGAATTAAGTATATAATTAAGTAGTTTTACACACTTATAATATTATTTAAATAGAACCAGACAGTATTTTATTTTGTTTTTGCGCAAGCGAAGCTATTTTCAGCACATAAATGTAAAAAAATATTGTCTAGTCTACACTTATAAGGCCTACAAAATGCAATAGCTATGAGGCCTACTCCGACAAGTCTAATGTGGGTAATAAAAGACATATTTCACTCTTTAAAATAATACAATACTATTATTATATCTGCACTTGAAGAATATTTCTTCCATGGCATATGTTTAATAATTCATCGGTAGGGCTATGTCATTTTTTAAACATTTATTGAATAATGGTTTGTCATGCGTAGGCCCTAATAATAATAATTCTAATAAGATTATCAGATCTAGCATGAAATTAATGTATACCCCCGATTTGTTATACGTTTATTGACGGTTATTATATATATTTATTATGTTTGTCAAATTCTATGTATTGCCTAGGAAAAAGTCTAATTACAATCAGTCATAATCAAATAGCCTACATAGGGGGTCATATATTAATTATGTCAACAAAATACAGAAAACTGGGTTATTGAAAAAATTTACAGTTGTTGAAATGTGGGAGGGAAGGGGATCAATAAAGTGACTTTATATAGGCTAATACATTTTATTTATACATTTTCATGCGTTTATACTAATTCATTCATCAACAGCCTGCCAATAAAATCGTAGATTTTACTGCATTGCCAACTTCGTGACCTATATGCATATAGGCCTACCCTCTGTATTCTGATCTGGACCAAATAAAAACAAAATAGGAGGGTTTGGGAGGGGAACATAGGGTAGAATCGTACCACTTTATATGTGTGTGTAAGGGGGGGGGGGGGTAAGGGCGAAACGTGCACGGCAAGAGGTCGAAAAGACGGTTTGTTCTGATATTAAAACAAATATATTTTTGCGAACTACTAATAGATGAAAGTTAAAATTAGGTCGATATAAGAGACATGTTTCATAATTGTTAATGTATAATTAAAATAAAAGTGTATGAGCTAAAAATGTATTATTACTAGTAGCGTAGTGGGGGTGGGAAATAGTGAAAAGTAGGAAAGATTGGTGGACAGCGAACACAACTAGTATAAAGTGCGGGGGTGGGTGAAGTGCAAGAATGAACGAATGGGGCTAAGTCTCAAATAATGCACAATATCCCCATAAACTACTGAACAATTAATCTGTTATCGAAATATCAATAGTGAAACTAAACAATGTGATTCTTTAAATATTTATCTATACAAAAAACTACAGCTTAGAATATAATGCTTGTGATAGGCGTTCTTGGTTAGTGTTAAGGACCATTAGATATAGGTATTTATACTTTATACCAATGTAAAAAAATAGAGAAACCCAATCAAATCAAATGTACAAGTAATATAATGAACAGTTTTAAGTTTATATTGTAATAATATATTTTGTTTTTAGTTATGGGATATAACTGATTATTTTTATTATTGTTACTACTATCAATAGGATAAATGGTCTTAACCTAAACAATAGTCAATGGTTGTTATTTTAAACCTTTAATTAACATTTGAAAACTTTCTCTTTAAAATAAAACACGTATAACTGTTACCATAAAATGTTTATTATTAAATAATGTACTAACTTGCCTTATTTAATGTTTAATGCTCGAGTCTTACACTATATAAAAACTGCTTTTGTTTGTTTTACTTTCAAGTACATGATTGACAATCTTTGTCCGTATAACTACTTATACAGTACATTTTAGAACATTTTTTACTATAAAAGTTGTGTACTTTAAATGAACTTCAAATTGATGTAATATTTGTACATTTACAAAGGGGCCGTCCATAAATTACGTCACACGATTTTGGCTGATTTTTTACCCCCCCTCCCCCCCTTGTCACAAATCGTCACAAAAAGTCAGACCCCCCCTCAAATATGACATCACAAAAATCTGCACCCCCCCCCCTCAAAAGATATATTTTAAAAATACAAATTTACAGGTTCCAAATTACTTTTATTTGTCATCGTTTTGTAATTAATGAATTTTGTATTACACAAAAGAAAAGTCAAAAGTGTAATTATAACAATAATTTAATATCATGTGCACAAAAATAAATTAGTACAATTTAAAAAAAAATGAAGTTTATAAAAAAAAATAAAAAAATGTATGTTTATCATGCATTCTCCCATGGTGATGAAAAATGCTCCTTCATGGAATAAATAGGGAAAGTATTGGTCTCTTCATCAGGTGGAATGGATATTCCAATCAAATCAAACTCTTCTTCATCTATCCATTCAGCACTCTCTCCATTTTCTGCATTTGCGATAATAATGCGATAATAACCATTAGTTCACGTTGCCTACGTGCAGCAACTCTTTGTGGCTTGATAGGTTTGGGAGGAATAATTGATTCCTGCTTGTGTGTTGAGGAATGGATGTTCAGCATGACTAACGAAACGAAGTACATATGACATTTTTTGCAAATCCTATCGCTAAGCACAGATTGTATTTGTATTGAGGGACAGTAAAAATCGTATGGAATCGAACGGTAAGGATTTGATGGCTGGGGAAGGATATCATCCACTTTCAGACTTAATAATAATAATAATAATATTTGTATAGCGCTGCCAACAAACATAATGTAAGCTAAGAGCGCATTTAACATACAACTAAGAACACGGACTTTGAACTGCAAACAGAGATGGAATCTTATGCGACGCTCCATCTGTTGTCCGATCTGGAATTTTAAGACCTTCGCCTGATTGAACAACTGGTAAAGGAGGGGGAAAAATCTCTATGTTACTACATTGAAATATGGGCTTCTTGGTTTTGAACAGCACAGTATTTCGGTGCATTTTACAATTTGAGTTAAGTATTGGCTTGTTCGTACATGAACGTCAAACCATTTTTGATCTTTAGACAACAGGTGTTCTTCATCTATGAATGGGTTGATGAATTATGCCACTTTTGGAAAATTATCGACTACCAACTGTGACCAAATTTCAGCTAGAGTATTGCCTGCAAACTGAAAATTCTTCTTTTCTAAATCAGCATCTATGGTAACACCTCTAACGTTCAAATGACTACCATAGTGGTCAAGTGGTAATATCAACCCAGTAAGTTCCTTACTGAGTGGCGCCATTTTCATTTCGACCCTATTAAACGAACTTCTCCCTGTAGCATTGGTAGCGTTGAATACAGCATCAAAATCGTTCTGAAGAAAGTGGTGGACTGCAACCTTAATAACTTTTCCCTATCTTGCGTTCTCGTCTGGGCCACAATAACTGTTGCATTGGTTTCACCATGCGATCAATACTACTCCGTGTAATGACATCAAATTCCTTGAGACTAAGCAATTTCTTGAAATCGAGTCCATGACTGATTGCTGTTGATGAAGAGTGTTTTCCAGATCTGATGTAAGTCGGTGCTGAATAACCAACAGGTTCTCGGTTTCCTAAACCATTGGACTGAATTTGGATTTCAGCATGCACCGACCGAATTAGCTTGTGTCCCTGGATGCACGAAGGTGATTGTCGGGCTAGGGCATTTTCCCCACTTCTTTTTAGCATTATGACGCATTCGCGATGCGATCATCCTTTGAAAATAGCTAAGAAACAATGCGATCAAAGTTTTAATTTACAATGCTTATTAATAGTAACTAGTTGACCCGTGGACACATTGTGTCCATACAAAACATATAGAAATTAAAAGAATAATAGCGAGATCAACAATAGAGAGAAAAAAAAAGTACAGTATAAAGTATAAACCAACAGTGCAAACAAAACAACAGAGTGCGCAGCAATATAAAAAAAAGTCGAGAAAACTCAAACACTCTCAGTGAAAGCAAAATGAAAGGGAAGCTACTCTCTATTACGGCGAGGAGCTATTTCTTTTTTTTAAATTACAGTTTTCATATGTGCATAAATGGCATACTTTTATTTATATAAAATCAACAAAGTCAGCAGCTTAATTGTTAAACTAAAATTTTATATTCCTGAAAGTTGCGAGTAAATGTCCATTTTTGGTTGTCCCGATCGATCAAACGGCATAGTAGTCTATAGCGCACAATCATATATATGTATCTTCATTTTCATGTGACGTCGGATATCTGAGACCCCCCCTCCCCCCCTCGTCACACATAGTCACAAATGCGTGACCCCCCTCCCCCCCCTAATCGTGTGACGTAATTTATGGACGGCCCCAAAGATTTGTTAAATTTTCGCGAATATTTATAAATGGCTAAAAAACGAAAATTTTTGCTAGAACACTTTGTTTCAATAAAAATAATTAAATTTTGATAATTTGAAACAGTGCCAATTTAGTAGGTCTCTATAGAGCATTGAATTACCTTCAATTTGATATATAACATAAGCTTCTACTAAAATTAGGTCATTTTTAGGGATTTTTTAAAAATAGGTCAGATTTGCGTTTTTTGTCTCCCTTGAAAAAAACTGTAAAAAGTATGAAAAATGATTTTTACATCGATATTTGTATATTTTTCAAATGCCCCACATTCACGAAAAAAATTGGGTCTCTTCTCTACAAACTTTTGTGTTTGTTAACAAAGTAACTTAGCCATAGCATAGCCAATATACTTTTTGAGATAATGACTTCTAAAATTAGGACTTTGTGAGGTGGCTGAAGGTAACCCACTTGTAAAATTTCAAAATTTCATAACTTTCTTAAAAATTAACATACAGTCATCAAATTGGTATCAAAGTTCTTAGAATCATTTTGTCTTTCTATTAAACATAAAAAATTCTAAATATCTTGAAAAATTAAAATCAGTTTTGAGTACCTATTTTAATTGCAGAATAAAAATATATTTTTGTATGAACAGTCTTCTCCCTAACCAAATGCATAGAGTTCATAGAGTTGGGTGTAGATTGATGCTCGATAAAAACATAGACTATAATATTATACATGGACCGCTTGCTTTAGTAGCCTATATGACTTGAAACAGTGATGTTCGGAATTCCCGATTCTAAATAGCGTAATTGCTATACAGGAAATAAAGTTATTGAAATAACAACTTCCGTTTTATTTAATCGCTATGATTTTCTCAATGAAAAATTTAAATCGAAAGAAGTACAGAGCGGAAACATTTATAGATCAGTGTTGTGTACGCACCGAAAAGAACATAAGCTCTAAAAATAGAGCAGGCGGTAATAGGATTAATAGGCCTACAAGTATTCATTTAAAGTCGAAAAAAATGCGATTTAATAAAACGGAACTTGTATAAGAATTATTATTACTTCATTTAGAATCGGGAATTGCAAAAAAAAAAAATAAGATAATAGCATAAAAAACTAAACTAAAGCAAGCGGTCCATGATAATTAAAAAGAAGAAGAAAACGATGTTTTAAAAAGCTGGAACAGCCTAAACAAGTGCCCACAAAAATGCTACGAAAATCTGATTTTAATTTCCTTGACTTCCCGCCTTCGCGACACGTCATTTGCAGGACCGGATTTCTGCCTAGGCCCACAAGGCCCGGGCCTAGGGCTAGGGGCCCAGCCAACTTAGGGGCCCCTGTGGCGGAATCTTTACAAAAACTCAAAAGTCTGGCTTGCCTTATCAAAAAGCTTTATAGAAAATAATATTAAGCTTATAATAAATATTTTTACTACCGGTACATTTTTTCAAAACAGAGCGCTCACAATATGGGCTAACTTACAGCCGAATATTAAGCAATGGTGAAACACGACCTCGACCTTAACTCATATTTTCGAAGAGCAAGGGTGCAGTTGTTTTGTGCTTCTTGAAAGATGTTTGGGAAATTGGAGTCGATAGCTAATGAAGGATACAACGACTGGAAAAACGCAGTTAAAAAAATGAAGGAACTTTAGGATTCGGACAAACACAGGTCAGCATTTGCTAGGAAGAAAGCTGTCGGTAGAGGTGACACGCAGTGCCGTTGCTAGGGATTTGGGGGCCCGGGGGGGGGGGGGGCTTGGCCTCTTTAGGGGCCCCTGCATTTTGAAATTCGACATAATGACATAATAAAAAGAACAAAAATACACTCTTTTGGGGGCTCCCCTCCTGTAGGGGCCCGGGGGGACCTTCGAATTTGGACCCCCCCTCCCCCTTCCCTAGCTACGCCACTGGTGACGTACACGTCTTGTTCTTCAAACGGAAGAATAAATAAAATACTGGCATGGGGTTTTGAGGCGCATTGTGGCTGTTGTGAGGTCACTTTCTGCACGCGGATTGCCGTTTATAGGTTTCCATGAGAGATTTGGATAAAAAATCAGTGGGAACTATGTTATGACCCTAGAACTTTTGGCTGAGTTCGATCCTTTTCTGAACGTACACATAAAACTCCACGGTAACAAAGGAAGTGGCACAACATCATATCTTTCGTCAAAAATATGAGATGAAATGATCAATCTCTTGACAGAAGTAATGAATAGGCCTACAGTGGTAACAGATATAAAACATGCCAAATATTTCTCTATCTCTGTGGACTCTACTCCGGACATTTCTCATGTAGATCAACTTTCTTTCATAGTGAGATATGTCTCTGAAGACGGATGTCCTGTCGAACGATTTTTAAAATCCATTCCAAGTTGTGGCCATAAAGCGGAAAATCTGGCTAAAGTCGGTCTAGAGACATTGAAAAATCACGACTTGGATATCGCCGATTGCCGGGGGGCAGTCTAACGACAAGGCTAGCAATATGTCGGGCGTATATGTTGGTCTTCAAGCGAGAATAAAACAAGTGAACCATCTGATAGATTTCGTTCCCTGTTCGGCTCACTCACTGAATCCTAATGGGTTCTGTGTGGCCGAGTCTAGTCAAGCTGATGTATCTTTCTTCGATATTTTGCATTTATTGTATATTTTTTTCGGCAGCAGCACACAGATGGGAAATTTTGCTGTCGAAACTAAGTAAAATTCAACAGTCGTGAAGAGTTTTTCTCAGACAAGATGGTCTGCTCGAACTGACGCCTGCCAAAGTCTATGTTGGGATGAGATCATGGTAGCTCATAATGTGTAGGCCTATTTAGCATAATAATTATACTTTTAAGGTTTGACTTTAACTATTAGCAGTGATTTAGTATATGCAATAGCAGAATTTATGCCTCATTTGTTCTTAAATGTATAATTGATTGTTACCACCGGGAAAATCTGGGCAATTTAGATAGTAAACTATAAGCCGTTGAACAAGGATGAAAAAAAGAGGGGGGGGGGGCAAATATAGGCTATTGCAAAATGTGGGAAAGTAGTGGGCACAAATAAGTGTAAGTGGGGGAGGGTACACATAGTGGGGGATTTTGAACCCCATGAGTGCAATATATTTCACCTACACTAATTGGAAAAATTAGCTCATATTAGGGGGGCCTATATTTTTATATTTAAATGCCAGCTGTCAGGGCAATCTGAGCAGGACCTTGATGACCATTTGACCATAGTTATGCATTATGACCGCTTCAGCTTCAGTGTTGTAGCTCGGAACATTTGACGCCAAAAATTTGAATTAGATCTACTTCACTTATTCAAATGATTTTTTGAAAAAAAAAATAAAAAAAATCATTTAATAAAAAAAGATCTATGTTGTTTTGATAAGCTTTTGGCCTGACGTTGGCTTATTTCACGACAAAATCTGGTACCATGGGGGTGTCTTCTAATCAATGATCTATAAAAAGATTTTTATAGATCAGTGCTTCTAATGCTGTATTCGTTTAAGTCGGAAACTCGGAAGCTACGAGTAGGAATAATGTAAAAGATTGTTCCGTTTTCTGAAACTGTGCATTTTAAAACTGTCTAATTGAAGCGTCATTAGTAACCTTTTAATTTTTTTTATTGAAAATTTGAGAATTATAAATAAACTAAAATATTATGTACAATGATCTTCTAAATTAATGAAAAGACAGTTTAAAAAAAAATTATATTTCTAAAAATAATTTTGCATTATAAGCACAGATCTATATGTTTTGAAATAAAAGCTCTACTGTGAGAAATATCCTAGTTGACAATTTGGTGCATGTATAAACTTTTTTTTCCATTGTAGCGTCATTAATAACATAACAACTGTAACAGAATATAGCGACATTTATTATATATCTACAGCTGCCATTATAGTGTGATTATCCAAAATTGCTTTAAAGACCAAGTGAAGAGCTTTTTATCAAAATTGAGTAAACAATTGATTTTGATAGTAAATAGTGTATTCAGTATCTGAATGTTAAAAAAAACATTTATACAAAATATCAAAGATACATTTTAAGTAATTAGTTCAATATTTGCACTTAAATGTGTGTGTTTTTCGGATGATTACTCCAAATCTCGTAGCCATTTGAGATGTTTTTATTTCCGGCAATATAGGAAAGTGACGTAACATAAAGGATTCCGACTAGGAGAAATGAATATTGTCACGTGTTTTGAATCTATTGCCACATGTTTTGAATCTTTTCCCGGTTCTTATTTTTAACAAAATGGTTAAATATAGATTTATAGCGTCTATTTTTATTTATTTATTTCCCTTGTGATACGTCACTGCCGTATGAGGCTATTCCAAATCTCGTTCCTTTGAGAAAAACCTCTTCACTTGGTCTTTAATTGAAAATAACATTTCCAATAGTCCTATTTATTTTTCATTAGGCCATAAATGCTATCAAGTTACTTATCTATTTGAGTTGTCAAGAACATAAACAAAGCAAATGAGACATATATATATAAGTGCCAAAAAAAGTATTATGCAAAAAAGCACCAATTCTTAAGTGGCAAAACTTTCTACTCGGAACATTCGAGTTTCCCACGTAAACGAATGCAGCATTAGAATCTTCTTTTTAGATTTACAGTGAGGATTGAGGATCGAAAAAATCATAATTAATAATTTATGGTTTTACTCGACTTAAAATGGTATACAGTATACTTTATTATGTTATTATTATGATAATTATATTTATTATGTAAAACATATCTGGTTTACGTACCGTATGTCGCTTTAACAGAACAAAGAGAGGATTGAAATGTATAATAATAATAGTATTAATAGTATAGTAATAGTACTAATAGTATAGAGTAGCCTCCTATAGCCTAACACTAGTCAGTATAGGCTTACTATAGACTATAGGGTATAGGGTATAGGTATAGAAGTATAGTGTATAGACAGTATGGTATAGGATAGGCATAGGCCTATTTATTAAGAGTGTCTTAAGTCTTAATTAGGCTAATACTTAATAACTTAATAAAAGTTAATATAGTAATAGTAATAGTCTAATAGTATCGTTAAATATAGTATTTTAGTAAATAGTAGGCCTATAACAACCTATATAAGTATATTGGCTATGGCTAAACTTTGGTTTAACTGCCTCACGGAATTTAGACTAGTATATTAGTATAATTAATATAGTTATAGTATATAGTATATAATAATTATAGGATTATAGGCCTAAATAGTAAATAAAATATAGCATAGTGATAGTGCATACTGCATAGTGCATAGTGACTCATAGCCTAGTCATAGTGGTAAATTAGTAGGCCTACTAGTACTTAGACTTAACTTAGTTATAGCCTATTTATATATATTATATATCCCCTGTGTGGGTATCGGGGTCCTGGAAATGACCAGGTGAAAGAATAACCCCACTGCTAGCCCCACTTTCATGTCGTAAAATGCGACAAAAAGTTGGTTGTGCATTGGGTATAACCCGGGCACATAAAACTTGTACCCCCCTTTGTGGTGCTGTTTGACAGAGGTCCAGCTTGCACTACCCTGGATAGAGGTTTTGCGCAACTCCTGCTGGGGAGCTCTGGTGTTGGTAGCATGGGGATGACTGGGTGTAAAGTCGTGAAGGATGTGACAATTCCACTGAGTATTCCCAGAATCTAAAATAGTAAATGGCACAACTGAGTGTCATAACCATTTGGAGAGCCTAGTAGATGGCGGAGATTGGACCATAGGCCAGCCCCACCTCGGTACAACTCAGCCCTGACTCAATGCAGCCTGATCCCGGAGTACAACTCACAGGTGCTTGGCACAGAACCGAAAACTCTCTTGAACTGCGGGGTTTGAAAAAAGCCGCAAAGGAAACCCCAGAATAACAATGCCAGAGAAACCTAAGAAAAAAACATACGAGCTCAGACGTTGCCTCGTAAAAGGTCTGCGCACGGCAGTTTCTTCCAGGGCTGCCTGTGATAAGTCAGCAACTGGAAACACCAACCTAAATATTCTACAACTGAACATATTAGGATTACAAAACAAAAGAACTGAACTAGAACACTTACTTCACGAGATACACGTTGTATTGCTACAAGAGACACTACTCCCCAATAAAAAAGTTAACATCACAGGATACACTCAATATAAATGCAGCTGCACTAAATGTCAAGGAATCATGACACTCATCCAAAATGACACCCAAGCAGAAGTAACTAATAACAATTGCTCAGACATTGACATACAAGACATAGTTCTTTGGAGAGGAGGAATGAAGTACACACTAAGAAATATGTATTGCCCCCCATCGTCAACTGCAAGAATTGACATACAGCTCCCCTACCACTCTAGAACAATTATTGCTGGAGACTTTAATGCCCATACACCAACCTTAGGCTACTCAAGCTACAACAACAGAGGAAAATACCTAGAGGATATTGTCAACAAACCTTCAGCTACTACAAAACAAGAATTCTCCACCAACCTTTCTACACAGGGCACACAATACAACCAGCAGACCAGGTGTGACACTAATATCAACAGACATCATGAATCAACACACATATACAGTGCTCATTGATGTGGGCAGTGACTAGACCCATCCTAATCAACATAGGCAGATCAGATGAATGCTAGAAACAGAGAAAAACTTTCTGGAACTACAAGAAAGCTAACTGGACCACATATGCCCAAGAAATAGTCTCAGAACTGTCAAGCATTCCAGGGCAGCCTTTAAATACTACTGCTTATTCACACATTGTAAACATAATTCTCAGAGCAGCTGAAAAACATATTCCACGTGGCAATACAAAAAAATACTCACCATTCTGGACCCCAGAGCTAGAATCCTTAGTAAAAAGATAGAGCCAAAGCTATAAAAACTGCTGAAAAATACCCATTAAAAGAAAAAAAAACAAACTACAATAAACTGACAGCTAAAATCAGATATTACATAAAAGTCAACAAAAAAGCTAAGTGGGTCAAAACATGTGAACACCTTGACCTCAGAAAGGATGGACGCAGGGCATGGACACTTCTACATCAGTTAGCAGGCAACAAGACTAAAAGAAACCCAAGGCCCATGACCCATGGGAAATCCCTAACATCAAAGAACAAGAAAAATGCTGAGATCTTCAACAAACATTTTGCAAGTACAAACAAAACACAGCCGAGAAAGCACCTGGATAAAACCTTTCAAAAACTATTGAAAAAAACAAGAGAAAAGCCAATCAGCCAACATAAACACTTTTGAAACACCGTTTACGCAACAAGACCTAAATGAAGCTCTAAAAAAACTCAAAACTAGGAAGTCCCCAGGACCTGACAGAATAACAAATGAAATGTTACAGGGACTAGGCCCCACAGCTAAGGGAGTTTTACTAAAATACATCAACACTACTTGGATGACAGGGTCATTGCCAAAAGAATGAAAAACAGCAAGTATCATACCTATACTCAAGAAAGACAAACCACTTGATGATCCAAAAAGTTATAGGCCTATTTCCTTAACATCAACAATAGGCAAATTAGCTGAAAAAATGGTCAACGCTAGGTTATACTGGTGGCTGGAGCGCACAAAATCACTGCACAACACACAGGCAAGATTTAGGAAAGCAAGCAGAACTGAAGACCATCTGTACAGATTCATGCAAGAAACAGTAGAAGGCTTCCAAAACAACAAACATACCACGGCTGTCTTCATCGACCTCCAGCAAGCATACGACAGAGTATGGAGATTAGGACTGTTTAAGAAGATGAGGAAGATGGGAATACGCGGAAAAATGTATCAGTGGATATAGGCCTTCCTCCAAAACAGAACCATCCAGACTATTTTTGAAGGAGCAATTTCTGACAAAAAGACCCTGGAGGAAGGACTCACTAAAGGATCAGCCCTTAGCTGCACACTCTTCCTAATATTCATCAATGACCTACCTGATCTCATCACAGTAAACAAAGCAGTATGCAGATGACCTTTTAATTTGGACAACAGAAAAATATCCAGTTTTAACTAGAACCAAACTAAACAAAGCACTGCTCACTATCTCAACTTATACTAAGCTTTGGAAAATGAATATAAATAAAGAAAAAACAGTGTACACCATCTTTAGCCACAGCAAAAAAACAGCCACAAGAATATATAACCTAAAACTAGATTCTATCCTGTTAAAAAAAAGAAGAAAACCCAACATACCTGGACGTGAAACTTGATCAAAAACTCTCATGGCCGATTTAAAAGAAAAAGCTTCAAAAAGGTTAAACATTATAAAACATCTATCCAGCACTGCATGGGGGGCAGAAAAAAAAACACTTTAAGGAATTTATACATAGGGTATATAAGATCAGCCCTAGAATACTGCCTTCCCCTACAAACAACAGCCAACCGGACATAGCTAAATACAATAGACACAATACAGAACCAAGCCCTGTGCCTCATCAGTGGGGGTATGAGATCTACACCCACAGCAGCGTGTGAAATAGACTAAAACATTGAACCACTGCAACTAAGACGAGACAGAGCAGCTTTAGAAGCAGTCGAAAGGTACAAAAGACTGGAGAATGACCACCCAAACAAAATACTTATTGAACGCAACAGAACAGCCCCAAAAAAGAAACACAGTAGGTGAACTAGAAACCATCGAAAGCTATACAGATACAGCCATCCACATCAATACAGATGGCTCAGCATTTAAAGCAACAATAAATGCTGGACTAGGCGCTTACCTGATCTTCCCTGATAAAAAATGCCTTGAGATAAGTGCACCATGTGGGAACTATTGCACAAACTTTCAAGCAGAAGTAGATGCTATGATTATTGCTCTTGAGACAGTAGAACATAAATATAACAACAAAAATCTTGCCCCAGCAGATATAGTCATTTTCACTGACTCTCAATCAGCACTTCAAACAGTAGCAAGCGAAACCTCACCAAGCTTGAAAGAAATCACCCTATTAGAACACACTCTGGACTACCTAATAAAAGCACATACAACATCAACATAACTCTACAATGGATCCCAGGACATATTGGCATACCAGGAAATGAAAAAGCTGACAGACTGGCTAGAAAGGGAGCTAGCATGGACCAATATGAAAGACCTGTCAGCTACAACACAGTGTGCAACATACTAAAAAAAAACTTTAAGGAAGAATGGCTAAATCAATTGTGTCAGGGAACAACTGGAAGAAAAATGTACAAAGAAATGATTCAGCCCACCAAACAAGACAACATAAAGTTCCTTCCCCGCAAAGAACAATGCACTATATTCCAGCTGAGAACAGGACATAAAGCACTCAACTCACACCTAAATATAATAAACCCAACTCACCCACCCAACTGCAGACTTTGCCCCTGCCCACAAGAAACTGTAGACCACTTCCTGCTTGAGTGGGCTAACCGACCTCAGACGCACCTTGCTCCCCCCTCAACCTACCTTTACCAACACATTATATAGCAGCATTGAACAACTGAAAAAGACATGTAAATATGTTTGTCTGGCATTGACTGCAAGAGAGCAAACAGTTCTGCAGACTGGCTAATAGAAGAAGAAGAAGAATATATTAACTTGTATTAATAATAGGGAGTGTCTATTTGTAGCCAGTACAAATAGCCATCTGAGAGCTATTTGTACTGACTACAAATATTCAAATAGCTTCATGGCAGCTATTCCTAGTTCAGCCAATAAAATCAAAGCATTAAACAACCAATAGCTTTGCTGAGCACAACCAATCAAAACAAGCCAAAACCGGAATTTGTACTGACTACAATAATATTATATTCTTATACAAATTATAGTTATAGTATAGGGGTAATTATATAACTTATATTAGGCCTACCGTATATACTTGCGTACAAGTCACACTTTTTTTTACAGAAAAGTTCGACAAAAAGGGGTGCGACATGGCTTTTTAAAAGTTTGAAAAACATCACTACTATGTCACTAGGCCTATGTCATAAAGTTTCCCTCACATCCCGTAGGCCTATAGTCTATAGATGATTGAAATGCTAAATATTTTAGTTTTTTTCAGACCCCCCCCCCCCCCCCCCCCACACCAAACACACTCACCATTTCCTTTTGAACTTTCGGACCAATTTTGTATTGCTGAAACGTAGCGTAAGTTTAAGGTGTCATTTTTCATAGGTCATAGGCCTATTGAACGCAAATTACAGTATGGAAAGAATCATAAATGTGTGAAAGCCTGCCTAGGCATATAATGTAGGTATAAACTTGTCGACTAGTACCTTAAGATGAGTTTTATTTAGGGCCTATTGCCTATGACTATAGGCATAGGCTATAGCCTACTAATAAGGCAAAGTGTAGCATTCCAGGAAAACCGCTCCATGACTGTGCAATGTTTCAAAAACTACCATTATCAGACCGATCGACACATTTCATTAAATTTGGGAAAAATTCTGCACTCAAACTTTTTTTCTTTAAATCTATATATAAATAATGCGTCAAGTGTCAATAGTGTGTTTCATTTTTCATTAGTTGCATGTAAGAGTTGATGAAAAACAACACAGCTTATTGCCGGCGACACAATCGCGTTTGAAATCATTACAAACAATGTTATCTAGACACCAATCTAGAAAGCCGTCACTTCAAAAGATTTTTTGTTTGTCGGCCCACTATAGTGTGACTATAGAGATAGAAACTTGAGTAAGGACAGGGACTTAAATAAAGAAACTGATAGGCTACCTTACTTTCTCATATGACTAATGGCTGTATTGATTGGTTGTTTAAAATAAATGAAGCACTGCCTTTATTTGATTATTGAAACCATTTTTAAGGAAAGTGTTCAAGTAAGGATGAATATTTAGTAACTTTTATGTTTAATAGGAATGCATTTTTGAGAAGTTAAAAGGCAGTGTAACCCCTGAAAGTCACGGTGCGACTTATACGCGGGTCAATGACAACATTAAAGAAAAATAATCTTCAACTAGGGGTGGATCCTCGTACAGAGTGTATAGTTCTTCATATGTTCTTGACCTCCAGCCATCTGCGTCTTGCACAGCTCCATATATCCTCCGCAGCACTTTTCTTTCAAGCTGTGCAAGACGCAGATGTATCTACTCTTTCTATATAGAGTTCCACTGGGGCGTATGTTGGGGGCTTCTCTATTGAAATATTCTGAAAATAGCATAAAACTGTTTTCCTTAATATTATTTATTAATAGTGAATTTTTTATTTATTATCTCCAGGCACATTACTTCAATGAAACTCAAATAGATGGTAGGCCTATTTATTACTTGTTAAAATTTTTCAAATTGTTACACATTTTTTATGAAGCTAAACTAAAAGTGTAGACAGCATATAAACTGCAAAGCTTATAATAAGCCAGCGATGGCAAACCTACTGCACACGTGTTACAGCTGGCACGCAGAACCATTTCTATGGGCACGGGAGCGTTTACCAAAGAATGGAACAGCTTAGTTATGGCCACACTGCTAGTGATGGGATTGGACCAGGAAAAGTTCTTGCAGTTACTAGTGACGTTGCACCTTGGGGGGACAAATATGGTTTTTGTTAAAGAAGAAAAAGACACAGTCGTTTGGTAGAAATGATGTTTTGTGATACCAGAACATTTGAAAGAAAACTGCAGGGATTTTTAAAGAGATCTACAAAGTAAGCAGCTGAAATATTTTCCAAATGTAAAATGCATTTACAAAATTCTATAACATTTACCAACAATCTTACAAGCCATCAGGAAATATACAAGGAAGGCAAGAGAGCTACCGGCCGCCCCCAACTCAGGTTCAAGGACGTCTGCAAACGTGACCAGTTTTATAGTACACTCATAATTCAGTTCAAGTTCCTTACTAAAAGAGATTTGTATGTCCATCAAATAATGATGAAATGGTAGTCTGTAGGTCCAGATATAAATATAAAGAAAATGTTACAGATCTTCTTTTAGAGCATCTGAAAAATAGTAATATTAGAATTATATGAATGGCATATGATGAAATTACCGAAAGAAAGAAAGTTTTTCGCAATGTTGTCAACCACATATTCAGTATTTTCCCTTCAGCCACATATTCAGTATTTTCCTTTCAAACACATATTCAGTATTTTCCTTTCAACCACATATTCTATATTTTCTTTTCAACCTTATATTCAGTATTTTCCTTTCAACCACATATTCAGTATTTTCCTTTCAACCTTATATTCAGTATTTTCCTTTCAACCACATATTCAGTATTTTCCTTTCAACCACATATTCAGTATTTTCCTTTCAACCACATATTCAGTATTTTCCTTTCAACCACATATTCAGTATTTTCTTTTCAACCACATATCCAGTATTTTCTTTTCAACCTTATATACAGTATTTTCCTTTCAACCACATATTCAATATTTTCTTTTCAACCACATATTCAGTATTTTCTTTTCAACCTTATATTCAGTATTTTCCTTTCAACCACATATTCAGTATTTTTCTTTCAACCACATATTCAGTATTTTCCTTTCAACCACATATTCAGTATTTTCCTTTCAACCACATATTCAATATTTTCTTTTCAACCTTATATTCAGTATTTTCCTTTCAACCACATATTCAATATTTTCTTTTCAACCACATATTCAGTATTTTCCTTTCAACCACATATTCAGTATTTTCCTTTCAACCACATATTCAGTATTTTCCTTTCAACCACATATTCAGTATTTTCCTTTCAACCACATATTCAGTATTTTCCTTTCAACCACATATTCAGTATTTTCCTTTCAACCACATATTCAATATTTTCTTTTCAACCTTATATACAGTATTTTCCTTTCAACCACATATTCAGTATTTTCCTTTCAACCACATATTCAATATTTTCTTTTCAACCACATATTCAGTATTTTCCTTTCAACCACATATTCAGTATTTTCCTTTCAACCACATATTCAGTATTTTCCTTTCAACCACATATTCAGTATTTTCCTTTCAACCACATATTCAGTATTTTCCTTTCAACCACATATTCAGTATTTTCCTTTCAACCACATATTCAGTATTTTCCTTTCAACCACATATTCAGTATTTTCCTTTCAACCACATATTCAATATTTTCTTTTCAACCTTATATACAGTATTTTCCTTTCAACCACATATTCAGTATTTTCCTTTCAACCACATATTCAATATTTTCTTTTCAACCACATATTCAGTATTTTCCTTTCAACCACATATTCAGTATTTTCCTTTCAACCACATATTCAGTATTTTCCTTTCAACCACATATTCAGTATTTTCCTTTCAAACACATATTCAGTATTTTCCTTTCAACCACATATTCAGTATTTTCCTTTCAAACACATATTCAGTATTTTCCTTTCAACCACATATTCAGTATTTTTCTTTCAACCACATATTCAGTATTTTCCTTTCAACCACATATTCAATATTTTCTTTTCAACCTTATATTCAGTATTTTCCTTTCAACCACATATTCAGTATTTTTCTTTCAACCTTATATACAGTATTTTCCTTTCAACCACATATTCAGTATTTTCCTTTCATCCCATTTAACAATAACTGATTCTAACTTGAATGTTTCAGCCTTCAAAGAATGTTTCTTCTTCCATGCAAGAAAAGGCTATGTAACCAACGAAGCAGATCTTTCAATCATCATAAGATCACTGAACTTTTGTATCACAAAAGATGAAGTCCATAAATATTTTGTCAAAGCAACAACAGGTTACTTCACAATTTTAATACATGTTAACTACTAATTATTTTTAGTTTTAGCTTTAAATATATATATGTAGAAATTAATATCCTTCCTAGGCCTTTCTATATCAACATTTTTCCAAGGCCTTTCTATACCTAATGATCTAATGTCTTAAAACCTCTCCAGAAGTGAGGATAGAGTGACAAAAAAAGTCAGTAAAGAATAAGTAAAGTGAAATTGTATATTGATAACACATACTATTAAATCAAATAATCAATTTTGATGTTGAAAATGAATTTGATATTTAAGCATATTGAGTTACAAGCTCCGTCATGGAACAAATGAAAACCCAGTCAGGGTAGCACTATATTGATCTTTTTACAAAAACATTGATTTTTCTTTTTTTTTATTGAGACTATATCTTTACTTATCTCAGTTCTTTTCTTTGTATAGGCACTGATGCACGCATTGACTTTGCCTCCTTTCTCAATATTATGCACAGTCACTCCCAAGTTGAAAATAAGCAGAGAGAGCTAAAGGCAGCCCTCATAGCTCAGGACAGAGACAGAAGAGGCTACCTAAATGCAGCTGAACTAAGACACATACTGACAAATATTGGTGAAAAGTTGAGCAATAAAGAAGGTACGTTTCTTATATTATTATGCATATTAAAATTAGAAGTTATAATGACTGACTTTTCCTCTATCTTCATTGCTAACATTTACATTTGACTATTCATGACAATATTATACCATATTATTTATAAGAAAAGGTGTACAGTTTAAGGACTACAGAAGCTCAGACCTGCTCTTTGTTACTGGTCTTTCAAGCAGTATAAATGACACAACAACAAAATGTAACATGTTTGAATAGTTGATTGATGGTAAATGGTTAGACTCTGTTCATTATACTAGCTTATTGCATTGGTGCTAGAAATGAAAAATTACTTTATTGTAATATGATCACCGCAGTGGAAGAACACAGTAAGTCCCATTTTGGACAAAAATGAGTTATATCCTTAATACATAGAAATGGCTCTTAGCTATTGCCAGTGAAAGTATTGAAGGCTTAAAGGGTTGTAAGTACTGACATTTTATTTTTATTTTTAAACAAGCTTGACAGTGAGAACATGATGTTAATTCATTTTTAGGATTGTTAACATAAATAAAAGGATGCGACAATCACATGACTGAATAAAACCATTTGGCCTGCGGTCAACAAGGAATTGATTACAATAGTAATGGATGCTGACAAAGTTGTAAGCTAGACATGACAAAGTTGTAAGCTAGACCTGACAAAGTTGTAAGCTAGACGTGACAAATTTGTAAGCTAGACGTGATTAAGTTGTAAGCTAGATGTGACAAAGTTGTAAGCTAGACGTGACAAAGTTGTAAGCTAGACGTGACAAAATTGTAAGCTAGATGTGACAAAGTTTTAAGCTAGACGTGACAAAGTTTTAAGCTAGACGTGACAAAGTTGTAAGCTAGACGTGACAAAGTTGTAAGCTAGACATGACAAGTTGTAAGCTAGACGTGACAAATTTGTAAGCTAGACGTGACACAGTTGTAAGCTAGACATGACAAAGTTGTAAGCTAGACATGACACAGTTGTAAGCTAGACGTGACAAAGTTGTAAGCTAGATGTGACAAAGTTGTAAGCTAGACTTGACAAAGTTGTAAGCTAGACGTGACAAAGTAGTAAGCTAGACGTGACAAAGTTGTAAGCTAGACGTGACAAAGTTGTAAGCTAGACGTGACAAAGTTGTAAGCTAGACGTGACAAAGTTGTAAGCTAGACGTGACAAAGTTGTAAGCTAGACGTGACAAAATTGTAAGCTAGATGTGACAAAGTTTTAAGCTAGACGTGACAAAGTTGTAAGCTAGACGTGACAAAGTTGTAAGCTAGACATGACAAAGTTGTAAGCTAGACATGACAAGTTGTAAGCTAGACGTGACAAATTTGTAAGCTAGACGTGACACAGTTGTAAGCTAGACATGACAAAGTTGTAAGCTAGACATGACACAGTTGTAAGCTAGACGTGACAAAGTTGTAAGCTAGATGTGACAAAGTTGTAAGCTAGACTTGACAAAGTTGTAAGCTAGACGTGACAAAGTAGTAAGCTAGACGTGACAAAGTTGTAAGCTAGACGTGACAAAGTTGTAAGCTACACCTGACAAAGTTGTAAGCTAGACGTGACAAAGTTGTAAGCTAGACGTGACAAAGTTGTAAGCTAGACGTGACAAAGTTGTAAGCTAGACGTGACAAAGTTGTAAGCTAGACGTGACCAAAGTTGTAAGCTAGACGTGTAAAAGAAAAAGAAAGATCTCAATAAAATAGTAAAGAAAAAAGATGATTAACCCTTCCCGTACCAACCTACTTCTATCTATGCTGCCTTCAGTTCCGCTATATACGCGCCCGGGACTGTAAGGGTTAAGTTGTAACAAAGCAGGCAAATATTAGTAATATTACCTTTGCTAAATGTAAATTGATTTCAGGAAATACTTTCAACAGGAAAAAGATGATCTGCTTGGCACTTATTTAGCCAAAACCTAGCCAAGTGCGTCTAGTTTATATAAACTTAATCTTAATTCTGCAATGTAGCTTAACTGGTGAAATATACCAGTAGATTTTAAAAACACGTCTTGTTTTGCTTTTATACAAAATAAAAAAGATCATAGGAATCATAGGTCTAGTACTCCTTCATTATGTAGGAGGCATAAGTAGGAGTAAGATTATTGTGACATTATTGAAATTGTCCGAGAATATAAAATCAAGGCATTAGATCTTATTGGTTATTTATAATATTATTATTTGAAATATAGTGGTGCATAATTCTATTATTATACTAATACTAGAAATGCTGATAATAAATTTATAATAGTGAAATTTAAGATCCGGCCAACTTATACTAATAAATTTAAATAGGCAATTTTTCTAAAGCTTAAAATTTAGGCCTACACGTTGACAGAGCTGTTTATTATTTCGTTTGACATCCTTACTTTTTAATTACAATTTCCAAAAAAATGAGGGGTGGAACCCATACACTCGACACTTCTATAGTGTGTCTATCCATGATTTATCTGTGGGTCAATCACAACATAGACCGGTATAAGTTAAACTATCCAACGGTGAGACTTATCTACCGGTGTGACCTATATGCAAGTATATACAGTACGGTAACCTTTTAAAAAAAGTTTTAAATTCTGTTTCTGGTGAACTTTGATAAAAAATATATTGCTCCAATTAAACATATATAATTGGTTCATGTCCTTTGTAATATATGACTTTTAGGCAGCGTTTTAAATTTGCATTTTCTCCAAATGAGAACAGTGTGACTTAAGACATTCTTCCACTGTGCGGCTGTCACATGTGTTATATAACATCATTATATATATCATCATTAGAAAATTTAATGCAGGGCATGGAATTTGCCAAGAAATCCTTGATAAAATATGACCTTGGCAAAAGGATTGATAAAGACTTCACCTTTATAAAGAAAAAAATTACCTTTGTTATTGGTTGCAACCCACATGGTTCTCAAAGAGTTTAAACTAGGTGACCTTGACTCCATATGATGTTATCATAGAAAGTCTGATAAATTATATTATTATAACAAGTCACTGTAGTCATTATTTAATTTAGGATTCTAGTTTAATTTACAAAATGCTGTTTCGTATGTAACTTGTTTATCCAGAAAATTGTGAAAAGGTAAATATCTACTCAAAGTATCTACTCCATGTTTCTATATGTGAATACATCTAAAGAAATCTTTGTTTTTTTTTCCCCATGCTGCAGTTGACTCTCTATTCTCTGAAGCTGGTGTTCAGTCACATGGTCCTGTAAACATTGCCAGTTTTGTTGAAACCATAATGACGCCCCATGCAGATTACTAATACATGGACACACGTGGACATTTGCTGAGCATTTGTCAAGCTTGTATTCAATTTATTTTATAAGAGATTTATACTTTTAATTTTAAATTTGTCATCTCCATCAACATCTGAAGAAATACTTTGAAATAGCCTACAAACAAAATTGAATGTTTATAATTTGTAATGTTAGTCTCTGATCCAATTTTCAACACATGTTAGTACAGTAGTTTCTTATGAATGGTGCCATATAATTTACTCTTAATGCTGGGTATTGATTTGGCTTTTAATGAATGTATAAATATTCAAAAAATATTATACTATTATATTATTAAATTATATTTATATTGCCTTATTTATATTAAAAACATAATCCTGTTTTTTTTTATTTATTATACACTGTAAAAAAGTAAAACCTTGCAAAAATAAAAAATGTTCAATGCATTTTTCAGTGTTTCCCGTACAGTTTTTGTCCACGGAACTCTAAAACCAATTAAAAAAACAATTTTTTGTGATGAACTCTAAAACCAAGTAAAATAACTAAGTGAAAATGACATATTTTCTGCAGAATCATAAAACTAAATAAAACAACAATAAAGCACTTATCTCTTTACTTTCCAAAAATAATATATAACTCGACCCCAACCTATGAGCTTACAACTTGATTGCTGTTTGTATTAAAGAACATTTTTCAACCATTGCCCTAACTAAGCAAATGTTTGGCATACATTTCCAGAAACATAAATTGCTCACTTGAAAAAATATACTAATAAATCGAGGACATGTTTTTAAGTTTTTGAAAAGTTTAAAGAATCTGTAAGCATATTGGGTATTTTTTTATTGTTGTTTTTTTCTGTTAGGTTAAACAATGTTATCTTGTAATGAGCCTAAGTGTAAAATAAATACCTCTATTTATTTAAAAATATTATGCCATTTATGTTGAACGATTTTAAGCTATGCCGACAATTTGAGTCATTCCATCATTGTAAATCAAAGTGCTGGGTTTAATTATTCTTGAAATCTGCTATTTTGTACTATTTACCAATATTTATATAACATTCCAGATCTAATGCCATAGCATACACTGTTTTATCTTTTATATATAATTTGTATAAAACTCATCAAACAATAAAATTATGGTTGTGAAAAAGTGTTAGCCTTGATCCATTGACAACACATTGTTTTGTTTTAAACATTCAATTCTAAATGTATTTATTATGCTCAGACATTGGTTTGTATTAGCTGTCACTGTCATTCATAAAATTCATGTATTAGTTAGTAGCTGCTTGACCAGCTTCAAGTTAAAAGGGAAACAGCTATTCCTGATAAACACTGCATTGCCTAATAAACACTGCATTGCCTAATAAACACCGCACTGCCTAATAAACACCGCATTGCCTAATAAACACCGCATTGCCTAATAAACACCGCACTGCCTAATAAACACCGCATTGCCTAATAAACACCGCATTGCCTAATAAACACTGCATTGCCTAATAAACACCGCATTGCCTAATAAACACCGCATTTCCTAATAAACACCGCATTGCCTAATAAACACCGCATTGCCTAATAAACACCGCATTGCCTAATAAACACCGCATTGCCTAATAAACACTGCATTGCCTACTAAACACTGCATTGCCCAATAAACACTGCATTGCCCAATAAACACTGCATTGCCTAATAAACACTGCATTGCCCAATAAACACTGCATTGCCCAATAAACACTGCATTGCCTAATAAACACTGCATTGCCCAATAAACACTGCATTGCCTAATAAACACTGCATTGCCTAATAAACACTGCATTCTCACACACTCCTCAAAACTATCTAGGGGATCCAATGGAGAATGGAGTTTTCCAAAACTGAGTATTTTTTAATTTGAGGTATTGGAAAGGGGGGGGGGGCAGTTAAATTACCAGGTACCAGATTTTTTAAATAGCGTTTAATGTTTCCATGGTCATTGTGTACTAGAGGATCAATAGTCCAGAACAATGCCCAGTCATCTTTATTTTTCCACAATTAATGTCAGGTACCAGTAAAGTTATGGGGAACATCCTTCACCAGGTTTCACAACGAGTCATTTCATAGGACAATCCAAGCGCTCTGCAGCTTTAATACCTTGACATTTTGGCTCTGCCTCTGAAGGGAAGAAACAATCTAAGTTCACTACTCACCTCAAAATTATGGAGAGTTAGCAGAAAATGGTCATAATGCATTTTTATCACAAGAAATGTCTAACAAAAATAACCTTCTCCTTTCAGAGATTTTGGTATCGGGAGGGAGGGTCAAATTGGTTGGGAACGTTTAGGAAAAAATTGACTTCTTGTTTAAGTTTGGGAAAACTCTTTACGGTTAGGCAACTTGGCTATGATGTACAAAACAGCATACAAAACTGTTTATTTATACTCATTGGCGTTTAGTAAAGGAGTCTTTAACTCCTTTTATGTTTTTTTCAAATACCATAAGAAAAGGAGCAAGCAACATATAACTCACCCTTGGAATCCACAGGGAACTAGGAAAAGAGGCCCGAGAAGAAAACTGGACTGAACGGAAAGAAGCGGGAATGCACTTGCAAGAGAAGAAAAGTGTTTTAAGACTGGAAGAAGTAGATAAGCATTGTTAAAGTTCTATGTCTGAGGTCAAGGCTCAACGTCTGAGATCGAGGCCCTCCTATGTCTGAGGTCAAGGCTCTATGTCCGAGGTCAAGGGGCTTTGTCTGAGGTCGATGCCCTCCTATGTCTGAGGTTGCAAAGGAATTGCCTTCATTAATTGATTGATGTTTTTTTCCCTAAAGAGTTCTGAAAAACATCAAAACTATAATTTTAATTTCTATATACTGTACTTGTTGTACATTTAACACTGACCCCATTGTCAATAGGTAAATGTGTAGTACATTTAACACTGACCCCATTGTCAATAGGTTAATGTGGAGTACATTTAACACTGACCCCATTGTCAATAGGTTAATGTGGAGTACATTTAACACTGACCCCATTGTCAATAGGTTAATGTGGAGTACATTTAACACTGACCCCATTGTCAATAGGTTAATGTGGAGTACATTTAACACTGACCCCATTGTCAATAGGTTAATGTGGAGTACATTTAACACTGACCCCATTGTCAATAGGTAAATGTGTAGTACATTTAACACTGACCCCATTGTCAATAGGTTAATGTGGAGTACATTTAACACTGACCCCATTGTCAATAGGTTAATGTGGAGTACATTTAACACTGACCCCATTGTCAATAGGTTAATGTGGAGTACATTTAACACTGACCCCATTGTCAATAGGTTAATGTGGAGTACATTTAACACTGACCCCATTGTCAATAGGTTAATGTGGAGTACATTTAACACTGACCCCATTGTCAATAGGTTAATGTGGAGTACATTTAACACTGACCCCATTGTCAATAGGTTAATGTGGAGTACATTTAACACTGACCCCATTGTCAATAGGTTAATGTGGAGTACATTTAACACTGACCCCATTGTCGAAAACAGATTTTTTTTTTGTGAAAAGTTGAGGAGCTTTAACGTGAAATTAGAGTAAGAACCCAGAATGGGCTGTTTCCCTGGTCAAGACAAATGTAATCTTTTTTTTTTTTTGCTAATACAAACTCCACAACTCGCCAGCCAATTGACCGGTAGGCTATATATAATAATTAATATATTCACTTTGACACATTACTGACATTTGATCATTTTGAGACAATATTAAACAAAAACTATGCTTAGGCTGTTTTGATAATAGTCTTAGATGAAATGTTTTATATAAATGTATATATATATTAATGTTCAAATAAGTTTCTTGTAAATGGGATATATAGGGCATTTAGCCAATACAATCAATTTATACCTACTACCAACACTAGTCCTACTGTTCATTCTCATCCTCTCTTTCTCTGTACCCGGTATATTACTCCCCCCCCCCTCTTTTAGTCTTAGTCGTTTTCTAAATCCACAGGCCTATCCTTATCTCTTCCATAAAAAATAGATTAACTTTATATTTATATGCTTAGTCAATTGTCTTGACAACACATCACTGACACAAGAGACACAAGATGGGATTTTTGAACACTTTGAACAATTTTATTTCAGAGTTAAACCTTAGTTTTTAAAGTAGATGTACTGTGGATGAACGTCTGCTTATTTATTTGTCCATTTTCCAATATATAAATGTTATCGGTCGAGTTATTGAGAAAAGATGCGTGTCTGCTAAATCCACTTTTGCAGGTAACCAAAACATCACACAAACTTAACAAAAGCTGATCTATCAAAGCCACCTCTAGCCCCACACATGCACGTTGGCCATTTCTTTGACGATCTATGTGAATGATTTTCCCGCCATAGTCAATTAAACGATCTCCAAAGAAAGCCCGCGATTTTTCTCGGACGTAATCGTAGTCGGCCGCCACAAAATAATACGGATTGTCAGCAGCGTGGCCTTTGGCTAACATGAACTCGTGTAGAGTTGGCAAGTCTGTTATTTTAAAATAGGACAGATCTTCGTCCATTGGTATCGTAGGGTTTTTCCCTATCCTCACATGACCACACACTAAGGTGGAGTTACTGACGTCGTAAATCGACTTGATTTTAGGGTTCTTATCCACAGGCTCCTGTATTAGACCTTTTCTAATGAGAAAACTGGGCCCCACGATATGCTCCAGGTGTTTTAGTAACAGGCGAGAAGGCCTCATAAGTTCATGCCACGCCCACCTGAACCGCTCTCGCTTGTCTGCAAGTCCTTTCCACTGTTTTATTATCTGTGTGTATAATGAATTTTTTGCCAACCTATGGTATAAGTCAGAAAAAGTCCTTATGTAAACAACTTTGTTTGTAAACTTGTTGTTAAAATCAGTGGACATTATCTCCGTAAGTAAGTGGTCATTGCTTATTGCATTTATTACTCGACTAGTTAGGTTCCTCACTTCGCTAGTGTCCATACGCCAGTCGACTTTGCTTGGTAGATAAAAATTGGACAAGTCACAAGGGGTTGTCATGACGATTTTGAACTGACGGCCCACTACTTTAGAGGCGAAATAGAGAGAAGTTAATCCCCTTTGGCGATCGCCCCAGCCTCCACAGAGAACTCGAGAGTCACATAAATATACAAGGTAGCCGTTATTACTTTGTACAAGGCCAGATGGTGGAAATGAGAATGGAACAGATTGGACGTTCTTCTTCTTGGCCTGTACAGAACTTGAGACTACGATAGTCTTGGTATGTGGTGCTGATGTTAAACGTTGGCCGAACCTGTGATTGGCCAACATATTTTGATTGCTTTTGTTTTGATAATTTAAGCCTTGATAAAGACGTGTGCTTTTTCTGAGATGCTTGTTCGAGTCTGTATATGTCGCGTTTGAGAAATAATTATTATCAACAGCTTGAGATAAAATAGCTTCGTCAACAGTTTTTGATAGTGATATCAAATGCTCCGATGAATATGTTGTTTCTACCATCGCGAAAGGTGAATTGCTTCCAGAGAATTTTAGTTCCAATTCTTGCATCAAGAAAAGAGAGCTTTTGGAGTGAATAAATTGTGTGTGATACAGAAAGTACATCATCCAGACACAGAATGAAGTAGTCAGCACACACAACACACGTACCAATTTTCTATTGGAAATCTGGAAAGAAAGTAAAAAAAAAATAGTTACATTAGTTTAATCGCCGAAAGAAAGTAATAGAGTAGGCATATATACCTGGATATTCTAATGTATACCTGGATATTCTAATGTATACCTGGATATTCTAATGTATATCTGGATATTCTAATGTATACCTGGATATTCTAATGTATACCTGGATATTCTAATGTATACCTGGATATTCTAATGTATACCTGGATATTCTAATGTATACCTCGATATTCTAATGTATACCTGGATATTCTAATGTATACCTGGATATTCTAATGTATATTCTATTAATTCTAATACACAGCCACTGCTGCAAGGCTGGCGAAATCATAAGAGTGCAAATCTAATCATCTTCCGAGACTACGGAGCCAATGATGATTAATTATAACCTATATTCTAATGTCTTATCTAAATTCTATTCAAATTTATAATCTAATGGTTTTAACCATCTCAGTCGCAGAAAGGAGTAGGACGCAAACAACAACAATAGTTTAAGTTTGATGTTTATTTTGTTCTAAAAATAATTAAAAAAACAACTGCAATAATAGACTACTATTAATATTATGGTACATAAAAAAAATGTGCATCCTATATATATATAAGTCAATCATGTGCTTTCAACATGCATATGTAAATATTGTACATTGGAATTCTGAAGAGTCAACACTCTTCACATAACTCACTCAAACTACTAACAGTCAAAATTCTAAAGCCCGCTCAAAAACAGCTTGTGAAAGCAGCACACATTCAAATATGAAGCGTGAAAATTATTTAAAAAAACTAAGAATTCAAACTAACCATTACAAATGTTACTATTACTCAAGTTAAAAATAAAGAAAAAATACTGTACCCGAAAAAATAGATGAATAAAAAGTCCTAACTAAGTTCGCCATTATAATATCAAGCTTTTAGGACAGACTAATTAAAATATGTTTACTTCAAAAATTGTAAATTACATTTTACACTGGCCCTTTAACACTAAGTAAGTTGTGGAGTGCATTTAACATTCACCCCTTTGTGAATTCGTAAGGAGGAGAGTACATTTAACACTGACCCCATTGTCACTAAGTAGATGTGGAGTACACTTAACACTGACCCCATTGTCACTAAGTAGATGTGGAGTACACTTAACACTGACCCCATTGTCACTAAGTAGATGTGGAGTACACTTAACACTGACCCCATTGTCAATAAGTAAATGTTAAGTATATTTAACACTGAACGCATTGTCACTAAGTTAATGTGGAGTACATTCAACACTGTCCCAATAATCTCTAAGTAAATTGTGGAGTATATTTAACACTGATCCAATTGTCAATAAAATAATGTGGAGTACATTTAACACTGACCCCATTGTCACTAAGTAGATGTGGAGTATATTTTAAACTGCCCCCTTGTAACTAAGTAAGTTGTGGAGAACGTTTAACACTGACCCCATTGTCACCAAGTTAATGTGGAGTACATTTAAGACTGTCCCCATAGTCTCTAGGTAAGTTGTGGAGTACATTTAACACTGACCACATTGTCAATAAGTAAATATGAAGTAAATTTAACACTGACTACATTGTCAATAAGTAAATATGAAGTAAATTTAACACTGACTACATTGTCAATAAGTAAATATGAAGTAAATTTAACACTGACTACATTGTCAATAAGTAAATATGAAGTAAATTTAACACTGACCACATTGTCAATAAGTAAATATGAAGTAAATTTAACACTGACTACATTGTCAATAAGTAAATATGAAGTAAATTTAACACTGACCACATTGTCAATAAGTAAATATGAAGTAAATTTAACACTGACCACATTGTCAATAAGTAAATATGAAGTAAATTTAACACTGACCACATTGTCAATAAGTAAATATGAAGTAAATTTAACACTGACCACATTGTCAATAAGTAAATATGAAGTAAATTTAACACTGACCACATTGTCAATAAGTAAATGTAGAGTACATTTAGCACTTAACCCATTGTCAATAAGTAAATGTAGAGTACATTTAGCACTGACCTCATTGTCAATAAGTAAATGTAGAGAACATTTAACACTGACCCCATTGTCACTAAGTAAGTTGTGGAGTACCTTTAAAACTGACCCCATTGTAACTAAGTAAATGTGGAGTACATTTAAGACTGTCTCCATTGTCAAAAAGTTAATGTGGAGTACATTTGACACTGACCCCATTGTCCTAAATAAGTGGTGAAGTACATTTAACTCTGACCCCATTGTTACTAAGTAAGTTGTGGAATACTATTTACACTGAGCCCATTGTGTCACTAAGTAAATGTTTAGTACTTAAAAACTAACCTCATTGTCACTAATTAAATATGAAGTATATTTAACACTGACCCCATTGTCACTAAGTAAATCCTCTAGCTACACAACTGTCCTAATAGCCTATGTGGTAGCCACCTCCTCCATTCTACACTTTAGCTACATCACTGTCCTAATAACCTATGTGGTAGCCACCTCCTCCATTCTACACTTTAGCTACATCACTGTCCTAATAACCTATGTGGTAGCCACCTCCTCCATTCTACACTTTAGCTACATCACTGTCCTAATAACCTATGTGGTAGCTACCTCCTCCATTCTAGCTACATCACTGTCCTAATAGCCTATGTGGTAGCCACCTCCTCCATTCTACACTTTAGCTACATCACTGTCCTAATAACCTATGTGGTAGCCACCTCCTCCATTCTACACTTTAGCTACATCACTGTCCTAATAACCTATGTGGTAGCCACCTCCTCCATTCTACACTTTAGCTACATCACTGTCCTAATAACCTATGTGGTAGCTACCTCCTCCATTCTAGCTACATCACTGTCCTAATAGCCTATGTGGTAGCCACCTCCTCCATTCTACACTTTAGCTACATCACTGTCCTAATAACCTATGTGGTAGCCACCTCCTCCATTCTACACTTTAGCTACATCACTGTCCTAATAGCCTATGTGGTAGCCACCTCCTCCATTCTACACTTTAGCTACATCACTGTCCTAATAACCTATGTGGTAGCCACCTCCTCCATTCTACACTTTAGCTACATCACTGTCCTAATAACCTATGTGGTAGCTACCTCCTCCATTCTACACTTTAGCTACATCACTGTCCTAATAACCTATGTGGTAGCTACCTCCTCCATTCTACACTTTAGCTACATCACTGTCCTAATAACCTATGTGGTAGCCACCTCCTCCATTCTACACTTTAGCTACATCACTGTCCTAATAGCCTATGTGGTAGTCACCTCCTCCATTCTACACTTTAGCTACATCACTGTCCTAATAACCTATGTGGTAGCCACCTCCTCCATTCTACACTTTAGCTACATCACTGTCCTAATAACCTATGAGGTAGCCACCTCCTCCATTCTACACTTTAGCTACATCACTGTCCTAATAGCCTATGTGGTAGCTACCTCCTCCATTCTACACTTTAGCTACATCACTGTCCTAATAGCCTATGTGGTAGCCACCTCCTCCCTTCTAGCTACACCACTGTCCTAATAGCCTATGTGGTAGCCACCTCCTCCATTCTACACTTTAGCTACATCACTGTCCTAATAGCCTATGTGGTAGCTACCTCCTCCATTCTAGCTACATCACTGTCCTAATAGCCTATGTGGTAGCCACCTCCTCCATTCTACACTTTAGCTACATCACTGTCCTAATAGCCTATGTGGTAGCCACCTCCTCCATTCTAGCTACATCACTGTCCTAATAGCCTATGTGGTAGCTACCTCCTCCCTTCTAGCTACATCACTGTCCTAATAGCCTATGTGGTAGCCACCTCCTCCATTCTAGCTACATCACTGTCCTAATAGCCTATGTGGTAGCTACCTCCTCCCTTCTAGCTACATCACTGTCCTAATAGCCTATGTGGTAGCCACCTCCTCCATTCTAGCTACATCACTGTCCTAATAGCCTATGTGGTAGCTACCTCCTCCATTCTAGCTACATCACTGTCCTAATAGCCTATGTGGTAGCTACCTCCTCCCTTCTAGCTACATCACTGTCCTAATAGCCTATGTGGTAGCCACCTCCTCCATTCTAGCTACATCACTGTCCTAATAGCCTATGTGGTAGCTACCTCCTCCCTTCTAGCTACATCACTGTCCTAATAGCCTATGTGGTAGCCACCTCCTCCATTCTAGCTACATCACTGTCCTAATAGCCTATGTGGTAGCTACCTCCTCCCTTCTAGCTACATCACTGTCCTAATAGCCTATGTTACGTTTTTTTTCCTCAAGAAAACAAGAATTGTATTTTGCACATAACTTCTTTCGCATATGATTGTAGTTCGTATACAATTGTCTTTTGCATATGATTGTATTTAGCATATGATTGTATTTCGTATACAATTGTCTTTTGCATATGATTGTATTTCGCATATGATTGTATTTCGCATATGATTGTATTTCGCAAAGAATTGTATTTTGCAAATAATTACTCACCCAAAAAGCCATTAAAAAATGTACGGTAACTTTTCTACCAAGATAAGAAATGACGATGAGGGAAGATGTATTAAACAGGCTGTATTTCACACTGAAATTACAGTTTTTCCTGAAATAGAAAAGTCATACTAGAGGTAAGTTCTAGAGCTTATAATATCTTGGTTTTAGAGGCATACACTGGCCTACAGCATCAAAGTTTCTTAACATTAGTTCCAACACATGTTTCCAACATCTGGTTAGTTGCCAATTGAAGAAAGAAATGTAAAAAAATAAATTGTGGCACACTCTCATTGATTTACATGAAGACAAGTGTTCTTTTAAAATTGGACTCTTATTAAAATCAGATTTTAGTTGTTATTTTTTTTACCTTTGTGTGCGTGAGTGCGTACGAGGGTGTGTGCGTGAGTGCGTGCGAGGGTGTGTGCGAGTGTAGCCTGAAAGTGCGCGTGTGTGTTTGTGCTGAGAGTAGCACACCCGCGCCTTAATATCTACACGCATTCCTCCATGTTCAACTGGCTTGTATTAACGTAAAACCATGGGCTGTGGTTGACTTACGCCATTTTTATCATTGTGCTTCCGAGAAAAATCCCATTGTATGTTAGTCATTGTGAACACGGCAGTGGGATTGCTGGGGAAAACAAAACGAAATTAACATAGATAGGACCTACTTTGACTAAGTTTATACCTTGTACGGCTTACACGCTTACATACTTATAATAATTTAGTTTTATCAATAGGTCTTTCTCAATAGTAACTCCCAGACTTGTGTCAGTGCATCTGTCGGGATAGCATAGGTCTATAGTAACCAGAGACTTGTGTCCGTGGATTTGCCCGGATAGCATAGGTCTATAGCATAGGTTCTCACAATTTTTCAGGCTCACCGCCCCCTTTTACAATTTTTTTCCGGTCAAATTTATTTTAATTAAACATAGCTAAAATATAATTAATTTTAAAACAGATGTATTTGTATTTTTTATTTAGAAATATAAGAGACCTATTTAATAGCACTATATCATGTAATTTCTGTAATTATTCATGTTTAAAAATAAACTCCTTATAAATGGACAAAACAATTAATGCAGGAAATGTTTATTTACAATAATTGTTTAACGTAAATTATTTTAATCGTCTAATAATTAAATCTTGTTATGAATACCGTAATGTTGAATGTATATAAAGAAATAATATAAATCAGTAATATGTGTTATATTACAAGACAGAACTTGTTCGGCATCACTATTGAATCATCTGTTTATTAAAGGGAGATAATTAACCCGTTTCATTTGAGCTAATATTTCCGTATTTTTTTCTTTTATTAAAAAAATGGCTTACATTTATAACTTTGAAATGATCAAACTGTAAAAGTTTTTGAAAATCATATCAATATTATATGACTAAAGAATTTATATGTATATTTTCAAGCATTACAATAACTACCCATTTTGTATGATTACTACGCATCTCTACTGATTATCGACAGTATTATTATGTCTTCCAAAGGATTCAAACGGATTAAAGGATGTCTCGATAAAACTGAGATCGAAATATCATTAATTTAAGCATATGTCCCGCCCACTTCGTTCGGCATCTGACGCGCTTAGGCTACTCTGCGGATCCCTCGTGTGAGGCTAGTGTCCGCTGGCGAACGTTCATTCTCCTACGCAGGACCGTCCGATTGGAATCACCTCCCACTACAGCTTCGCCAGAGCCCTAGCTATGACACCTTCAGGAGCCGGCTGAAGACTCACCTATTTCGTCAGCAGAATTAGCGTATTACTACATATTTCGTTGTCTGTCTGTATTCTGTAACTGTCGTCTGCGCATAGAACTGTCACCAACGGGATATGCGCTATATAAGCACCGTTATTATTATTATTATTATATGTTAGGGCAACAGTGATCGGTCAGCAGGGTTAACGGTCAGGTGAACCAACAATAGGACCAGCCGGACTCACACCATATTTGCCAAATACTGACCCCTACCTTATCGAAAAGTCATTGCGATTCCTATTTCTTATTAGTTTAATAATATGTATGCCTACTGTTGGGGGATATCAGATATTTAGCAACACTTGCGTTTACATCAAATTTCATCAAAAAACTAATCGATTCAAATAGCTGAGGTGTTCAAATTATATCAGGTACGTTTGTAAAGCTTATATTGGACTCGAATGCATGTATATTAGTTTACATTGGACTTATAGGTAAGCATGTAATTAAAGAAGACAAGTATAAAAGCTCTTTTAAATGTAATTAGCATGTAGGGTAAGGCGCTAGACCTATCATTTAACGAGCAACTTGTCCTTGAATGCTCTTCGCAAATTGTTGTCGGGTACCTATTTAGTTACTTCTGAGTGGTCAAGCGTAAGTGACTTCATTGCCTATGCTTAAAACAGCTTCAAGTGTGATAAAAATCTGTTCACACCTGTAAGTTGAACAAAAGCGGAAACTAGAGTGAATGCCTAGCAATTGAGAAGAGCAGATGACTTTCTTAAGCAGCTTCCTTCCAGAATTTGTTCGCCAATCGGCATATTTTGAAGCTTATTTTTTTGTTCATGTTTAAAATTCAACTTGCTGCATTTTATAATGGCTAATAAACTGCCACCAAAGAAAAAAAAAAGATCCATTCATCTATTTCAGTGTGCCTTAAATAGGTCTAAGGGAAGTAGTTGAAATGGTTTGAAATTGATTTCACGGCAAGATAGGCTATATCCAATTTCAATGCAAATTCATTTCAGTTGTCTAAGAGTTCAAGTTCTTTTTGACAAAAGTTCAACTAGTTGAAATGTGTTGCTATCTCATTCAAAAACATCGGCTTCAACAGTCATTTATCCAAGACTTAACCTTGTCTGATGTAACGAATACTGTATGCAACATCAGATCTTTATATTCAGTATCACTTTCTTGTAGAAGAGACTTGAATTGCATGTAAATCAATAAAAGGTGAGAAGCTATAAAATGGACTGTTTTAACTATAGATTCAATCACAGATCACGTGTCCAATGATGAGAGCTTTGCACACAAACTTTCCTGAATTTTAACCCTCGACGTAAAGTTTGATTTTCATGTTATTGTTTGCAATAAAAAAATCTCCTTCTGAGAGTTCTCCCTGGCGTGCCACACAAAATCGCGCTGCGTGCCAAGTGTGGCACGCGTTTCTTACGTTGCCGACCCCTATTCTAGTGAATCATAGGCTAATTCTGTGAAAGCTAGGCCAAAATGTCAGCTGAATAGGCCTACACACAATCCTCATGGATTGAAAGTTTATTGGAATGTATGGAGTAACTTTTTCTTACCACAAAAATATGGTACATGCTAGATTCTATATTACGAATAATGCATTAAAAAAAAAAGAAAATTGAGACTCTTTTGAAATATCAGGAACAAAAGTTTTCACTATAACCAATAGGCCTACATTAAGACGTATTCAGTTCAAAGCATTTTAATATTTCCATGGCTTAAGCGTAGCTAGACCTACTGTTTAAAAAAAAAAGTTAAAGTAAAAACAACATAATATTATTTAAAACTCTAATGAACGTGCAAGACTAGCATATTGGTGTAGTGTAGCGTCTGTAACATGTAGGCCTTCGATAAGATATTTTTCATCATCACTTCTGACACTGATCTATTGGGCAGGTGAATTTCAATAGTTCACAAAAGCCATCTAATATAGTCTTCAG
Organism: Anisus vortex; assembly: GCA_949126835.1. NCBI lineage: Eukaryota > Metazoa > Mollusca > Gastropoda > Planorbidae > Anisus > Anisus vortex. The sequence continues at coordinate 2,010,969 of OX421502.1, read as the reverse complement.
CATAGCCTTATTATATGATTAGGCTTAGTGGGTTAAAAACATTTTTAGTGATATTGCTACGGTCAGTGAGTGTGCTTATTACAGTTTTTATCGTCATTTGAAATGTAGGCCTATAAATGCGCTAAAGAGTTTGCTCTTTAAAACAGTTGTTAAATATTTTCTAGCCTAACTGTTGTAAGTATGTTTTATCGTTCTATTCTGCGTGACATGAAACTTGAAAACAAGGCAATGAAATATAAATAGCTGCTAAATCTCATTTGAAAAACCATAAAGAAAACCTAGGGCTACCAAGACCAAGTCATGAGAAAACATAAAACTCGTGTAGACTAATATTTATACGCTTTCATTTATTGATCAATTAATGTCTTCACATATACACAGGCTTATATTATATATTATAGTATAGTAATAGTATTTTATGACACAACCTGTTCATAAGCTTACACTGATGGGTTAGGTAGTTATTGAATACTTACAGTGCAGAAAGAAACAATCCAATGTGCTGTTCCCATTTCTAGATTCTAGGCTAAATATACCGGCATTGTCCACAACTCACCAGAACAGCACGCTACGAAAAAATTTTAACCGAACAAAATGTTGAATCCTCCAATTGCTTGTAGCATGTTTCAATGGGAAACTAGAAGTGTATAACTAGTGTATAACTAGAGAAACTAGTGTATAATTCACATCCTTGTTACGGATCTTTATCCGTACCAATTAAGACCAGACACATATTAATTTACGCAACTTTCGCATCACATTGGAATTAGGCAAAAGTTGAACTGTAGTGTGTTTGTGCAGCCCAGGAGCAGGCCTACATCGTAGATTCCAACCCCCCCCCCCCCCCCCCCCCCCGCGTGTGTGAGCTGTAGTGTGTGTTGTGAAGCCCAGGAGAATTCCTACCTCGTAGAATCCTGCCCCCTCCCTCTCCTTGTGTGAGTTGTGTTGTAGGTCTATAGTCTATACTATATGGTGTGACGGTTCCCAGTTCCCATCCCATGCCCACTTTCCAGCTTGCTAAAGTTTAGTGAAGGCGCTACTTCTGGTTCTCATATAACAACAAAAAAGAAATAGCAGGACGATGTTAATGTGTTTATTTGATATACTAGCATTGACTTGGACATATTGAATAGATTCAAACTAAAACAAAAAGTAACAACTAAAACGTAGATATATTATTATATTATGTAATAAAACATACAACAAAGATCCGACAGAACTTGATAAGAGGGGCGGAGAAGTAGCGTGGGGCCTATTCTAGGCCAAGATTAGTCAGTGAGTGTGCTTAATAAACAGTTTCCATCTTAAAATAAATGTTCTTTTGTTCTGTTATATTTAGTAAACACCAATACTTTTCATTTAAGAAATATACAATAATGTGTTTGTAATATAAATTCTATAATGTAAGCATCCATTATAATGTTTAGAGTCTAATCTTGCTACGAACAAATATTTAAAAAACTAAAAGAAACGGTTCTTTTAGCCCAAAAACTTGTTGAAGTTTAAAAAAAAATAATTTGAAAGTTCTTTTACACAATGGTGTATTTAATTTAACTACTTTAACAAAGGGCCGTCAATAAAAAAAACGTCGCCACATATGTTGAACATATATCACACCTACTGACCCCATCGCCACAATACGTCACACAATTTCAGACGGATGATACAGTGAATAGGATGATACACTGAATGAGATGATACTGTGAATGAGATGATACAGTGAATGAGATGATAGCCTACACTGAATGAGATGATACAGTGAATGAGATGATACAGTGAATGAGATGATACTGTGAATGAGATGATACAGTGAATGAGATGATACAATGAATAGGATGATATAGTGAATGAGATGATGCAGTGAATGAGATGATACAGTGAATGAGATGATACACTGAATGAGATGATAGAGTGAATGAGATGATAGCCTACACTGAATGAGATGATACAGTGAATGAGATGATACAGTGAATGAGATGATACTGTGAATGAGATGATACAGTGAATGAGATGATACAATGAATAGGATGATATAGTGAATGAGATGATGCAGTGAATGAGATGATACAGTGAATGAGATGATACACTAAATGAGATGATACAGTGAATGAGATGATACAATGAATAGGATGATATAGTGAATGAGATGATGCAGTGAATGAGATGATACAGTGAATGAGATGATACACTGAATGAGATGATACAGTGAATGAGATGATACACTGAATGAGATGATACAGTGAATGAGATGATACACTGAATGAGATGATACAGTGAATGAGATGATACTGTGAATGAGATGATACAGTGAATGAGATGATGCAGTGAATGATATGATACAGTGAATGAGATGATACACTGAATGAGATGATACAGTGAATGAGATGATACAGTGAATGAGATGATACAGTGAATGAGATGATACACTGAATGAGATGATAGAGTGAATGAGATGATAGCCTACACTGAATGAGATGATACAGTGAATGAGATGATACAGTGAATGAGATGATACTGTGAATGAGATGATACAGTGAATGAGATGATACAATGAATAGGATGATATAGTGAATGAGATGATGCAGTGAATGAGATGATACAGTGAATGAGATGATACACTGAATGAGATGATACAGTGAATGAGATGATACAATGAATAGGATGATATAGTGAATGAGATGATGCAGTGAATGAGATGATACAGTGAATGAGATGATACACTGAATGAGATGATACAGTGAATGAGATGATACACTGAATGAGATGATACAGTGAATGAGATGATACACTGAATGAGATGATACAGTGAATGAGATGATACTGTGAATGAGATGATACAGTGAATGAGATGATGCAGTGAATGATATGATACAGTGAATGAGATGATACACTGAATGAGATGATACAGTGAATGAGATGATACAGTGAATGAGATGATACAGTGAATGAGATGATACAGTGAATGAGATGATACACTGAATGAGATGATACAGTGAATGAGATGATACAGTGAATGAGATGATACTGTGAATGAGATGATACAGTGAATGAGATGATACAATGAATAGGATGATATAGTGAATGAGATGATGCAGTGAATGAGATGATACAGTGAATGAGATGATACACTGAATGAGATGATACAGTGAATGAGATGATACAGTGAATGAGATGATACTGTGAATGAGATGATACAGTGAATGAGATGATACAATGAATAGGATGATATAGTGAATGAGATGATGCAGTGAATGAGATGATACAGTGAATGAGATGATACAGTGAATGAGATGATGCAGTGAATGATATGATACAGTGAATGAGATGATACAATGAATAGGATGATATAGTAAATGAGATGATACAGTGAATGAGATGATACAGTGAATGAGATGATGCAGTGAATGAGATGATACAGTGAATGAGATGATACAATGAATAGGATGATATAGTGAATGAGATGATGCAGTGAATGAGATGATACAGTGAATGAGATGATACAGTGAATGAGATGATACAGTGAATGAGATGATACAGTGAATGAGATGATACAGTGAATGAGATGATACAGTGAATGAGATGATAGCCTACACTGAATGAGATGATACAGTGAATGAGATGATACACTGAATGAGATGATACACTGCTGTCTGCAGATTACGTTCAGAAACCCAGTGTTTGTCGCTCAGTACATCTACATGTAAATTAGGCACCAGAGACTGCAATGGCGTTCATTATGTTGGCAATATAACTAAAACAACAATAGGCTCTCTCTGAGACTAGAAGTAATGTTTGTAAAGCATTGAATGAAGTGTATTGTGTGACTCTCCAACATGGTTATTTTAAAATATTTCCTTCAGAAAAATAATTCGTGGCCCACCACATGAAGTACGAAATACTTAGCCTACCTTATTTCCTTTTTACATCCCTCATTCTGACATAGAGGCCAGTGGCGTGGCTAGGGTTTCGGGGGCCCGGGGTGCTTGGCCTCTTTAGGGGCCCCTGTAAAAAAGATTTTTGACACTCCTTCGGGGGCCCCTGGAAATTATTTTTTTCGGGCACTCCTTTGGGGGTCCCACTCAAGTAGGGGCCCAGTGGGGACTTTCAAATTCGCACCCTCCTCCCCTCCCCTAGTTAGGCCACTGATGGAGACTAATATATTTTTGCTGACTTATATAGGTGAAACATTAAAATTAAGTCGATTAGGCTACATAGATCTATTTAGTAATTTTAATGTTTTCATTTCTAATTTTCTGGAAAAATTGTATGAGATAAAAATATATTATAATAAAATATATTAGTATCAGTGGCGTTGCCAGTATTGCAAGATGTGGGTGGCAACTAGTGCAAGGTAGGAGAGGTAGAGGACAGTGAAGCTTTGGCAACTACTGTGTGTGTAATGAGTGTGTGTGAGAAGTGTGTGTGTGTGTGTGAACGATAATGCAGAAGGAATAGTGAACATATTGTTAAAATAGAAGGCTAATTAACAACTGGTACACAATGCGCAATTTCCCATAAAGTATTTAACAATTAATTAACTTTGTTCCAAAAGCTCATTAGTTAAACTTAAACTAAGAAACAGATGAAATATTTCTATGAAAAGAACAATAGTAAACAAAAAGGAAAAAAATATTGTTAAAATCCTCGGATTGGAAAAAAATGTGAGAGGGGCGAGTGAGGGGGTAAGAACCATGTTACACCCCCATTCGTGGCTACGCCTATGAGAGTTATAGTCAATTTGAAATCTTTTAAACAAGTTTTAAAATGTATTACAATTAATTATAGTAGGCCTATAGACCTTTCCGTTTCAATTTTTTTTAAACATAAAAGTAGGCTAAGCGTCTAAAATTGTGTTACTTGTTTTGAGGAGGGGGGGGGGTAACAAATTGTTGACGTAATTATATAGGGGGTCTCCGAAAGTTTGACAGTTGTTGACAAGGGGGAGGGGGGGAGGTAAAAAACGCCTAAAAATTGTGATGTAATTAATGGACGTCCCCTTGGTCGTCCACTCGGAGTATTGGTGCTCGGAACTTGGATATATCACATTCACCGGCTAATCTATCTAAGGATATGAGGGCTTGAACGTTTACATTGTTAGTCGAATGTGTGGCTTGGCACAATATTTTTGTTTAAATAGATACAAACAGCTTTTAGAATGCTACTGGGCACTATTTACTTATATACATCAATGAACACTTAACAATGACCTATATTATACATTAAAGTATATTACGTGAATATATATCGATGTTTCATCAAACCAAACAAACATACATCTGTATACTTATAGGTTGGGGGTGTCCTCTGAAAGTTTGACAATTGTTGACAAAGGGAAGGGAGGAAATTCACCTTAAATTGTTGACGGAATTAATTACAACGTCCCCTAACCCTTGTTGATTGTATTTTACACGTTGCCCAGATGACACTCGGGAAGTTAAGAGTAGCCTACTTGTATGCATTTGAACTCGCATAAGGGATAAGGAATATGATTTTGTCCTTATGCTTATCTGAGCACTTTAACAGATTGTTTTTTTTTCTAAGTTAGAATTTAATGGCTTATGTATTATTACTACTTTTTAGGCCTACTCTTTACCATTATGCCCTCTAGTGTTGCTAGGTTGAGTGATTTAACTATTGGTGTTAATCATGTCATAGGTTTAATATTCGCCAATAATGAACCTTGCAGCTCTTTTCTGAATTTGTTATAATTATTTAATGTTCTCTTTAGTTGATGGGTCCCAATACAGAAGATGCATATTCTAGTATAATTCTAACTAATGTGAGATAGCATTTTAGTTTTCAGTTCTTAATACATTTGTAGAAGTTCCTTTTTATGAAGCCTAATGTTTTGTTAGATTTTTTAAATTACTTCATCCATGTCACATGGCATGTGTGGATTCCAAGATATCTTATCGTTTATTCTTAGGCCTACTCCTAAGTAGGCTACTGCATTTTTTAGTTAGAGTTAAGTCTTTACCATGAATGAATTATATAGCCTATTATGCATACATTGGGCCTATATATTATATTCTGGGTAAATAGGATCATAGACCACTCCAGTTAGATAAACTTAGATTCCCATTTTTGCAATTCATCTAGGTCTTTTTGTAAGATGTGTAGATCGCCTGCTGGTGCTGCTTTAATAGTTCCAGCCCCGTAGGCCTACTACTGGAAAAGTCTTTTATTTTCTCGAATGATGCCGCTAGACTTAGAAGGTGCTTGCATCGTCGATACAGGATAGCCTAAGCAACTTGCTGATGCAACGCTATCTGTGAGACTACCGTATCAACATAAACTTGTTGACATAAATAAAACTAAGGCTGCATTTAGGCCTACACGTTGCACTAACAGATGCCGTTATACTTGAGTAGGCCTACTTGAGCCAAGCTCGTAACAGTATTTCCAAAATCGGGACAAATTTGGGTCTTGTCGTGATGTCGGGACAAGAAGGTCCATAACGGTGACAGTCCCGATATAACTAACGGATATATCCCTACCCTACTAACCCTACCGCTTTAGTTTCATTGTCATAGGTTTTATTGTTTTGGCTTGTATAGCCTAGCGGCCTAGCCCTAGTCTTATATCATCTATGCTTTGTAAATGTAGGCCTATAAATATAATATGGCCTCTATAAGACCTAGCGAATGCTATTTTGTTTTTATAGATAGACCTTTATTTGAATGAAACTAAATGGAGAAATAATGTTAACCAAAGACATTTTAAAATTAACACAATAATTGTTCAATTGTTTATAGAAGGAGCGTCTGTAATGTATAAGATAAGATAAGACTTATAGATCAGTGGATAAGACCAAGACAAAGTTATAGTAGGCCTACTGTTTTTTTTTTTACCTGCAATCTATGTGTAAAATTAAAAAATACTTTACTAAAACCAAAGACTTCCGGTTTAATGCTTGGTCTCGACGTTGAAGCTTGTCAATATAAACTATTTCATAAATAGTAGGCCTATACAAATTACGTAAACACTTAAAACACTATTAATTTATAATGTTTTTATAATACTGCTATTTTGTTTTTTAAGCTATATAAATCGATTAATGACGATTAATAGCTCCATGGGGCGAAAAACGCAGACTTAGTGACTCTAAATCAGACGGATTTAGAATTTAGAACATTTTAATTCTACTTCTAAACCTTCTAACTACTAACTCTGTGCAATGAACTGCAATGAGGATAAAAGAAGTGACAATAACAATTTTAATTCCTCAGAACATACGGTGGCTGTAATGAGTGATTCTAGAAATGATGATAGTGCTTTAACTCAGTGCGAAGGTGCTTTAACTTTAACACAGTGCGAAGAAGATTCTTTAAAAGATGATGATTACTATGAGACTATTTCTGCAGATGGTAGCATTTGTGGAGATGACAGTTTCACTAACATTGAATCAGAAAAGTCACACCTTAATAATAATGAGCAGTGCTCTTATCTAGATCTTCCATTTGTTCCAAAGTTGGAGCAAGTAGCTGAAGAAATTTCTCCTTTTGTTCCCGTATTAAACAATTCTGATACAAATACACAGATACACACAAATAATAGCAAAACTTTAGCCACTTTAGGTTTAATTAAACCCAATTTTGATTTCTCAATACCACCTCCTAATTATGAAGTTTTAGAACAAAAATGTAACACTTCTGGTTCTCAATTGTTTACCTCTTCCAATCATGATAGTAGGCCTACCAGTAGTTTAGTTTCTACTGGTAATAATTTGTCTAATAATAGTAATATTACTAAGGCTAAGGAATCTTTCAATCCATCAATACTTAAAACTCCTATTGCAGACTGGCTAGATGAAAATGGTGACCCCATTAAAGGGGCATTCGATAATATTGAAGTTAATAATAGTGCAGGAAACAATGCTTCCAAAAGTTCGAAAGTTGAATATGTTTTTTCTGTGAAGGAAACCAAAAGTGTGCAAGTTTCTAATTCTTATTTCCTTAATCCCCCAAAATTAAGTGATGTTGACAATTTGAATAATACAAATTTAGGTTTGCCGACAGAAAAGTTAAAAGTGTATGAAGAAGAAAAGAACTTATATTTGGCTTCAAAAAGTGGTGATGAATACAAAGTAGCATTACAGTCTAATGCAACTTCATTGAGCAATCCAGGAACCAATAAGACTATAGCAGAAAATGCTAAAAAGGAACTTTTAAATAGATTTCGAAGGAACCCTATTGCAGATAAACAAAGTGAACCTACACCTGATGTACCTCAGACAGAAGAACCTAAAAAGACACAAGAAGAAGTAGCACTTGAAAGGTTTTATCTTTTTCATTTTAAAATATCTAGGCTTACCATTCTTAAACTTAAATTTATGTCTATGTCTATATAGTCAGTCATACATTAAATAATTGAGCAATTAAGCCTTTTCCCCCTTGACAGCTCATACATTAGAAGAATTGAATGGTAGTAAGAGTGTATATATTTCTGTGGGTCTTATTTTTGTAATTGAAAACAAAATAATTCTTTCCCAGCCAAGCTGTAACTGAAATACTCAAAGAAATCCAGCGAGGAGCTGCCAGAGCTAAAGAGCATGGTGCATTAGGATGGTAAGGTTGGATAATTAGGTCAAGTCTTCTTTACTTTCCATGGGGCACGGTGGCCGATCGGCAGCGCGTTCGACTGACGAGCCGAAGGTCCCGGGTTCAAATCCTGGTGCAGGCTAGGATTTTTTCCCCGGTCTGGAGGGTGTCCCTGAGTCTACCCAGCTCTGATGGGTACCTGACCTTAGTTGGGGTAAAGTAAAGGCGGCTGTGCATAGTGCTGGCCACACAATCACCTAGTATGCCGTGGCCACAAAAACTGTTGAACGCTGCTTCATCGGACCTATGGATCAATTCGGTTCGACTGGTACTTTACTTTTTTTTCTTTACTTGTAGATTTTGTTTGGTCTACTCTGGCCCCTATTTACTATGTAACTAGGTCATAAGTCATAATGAATTAAAGCAAAATAAACTGGTTGGTGACAGAAAATTTAAACAAAATTTATTAAAAATTTATTTCACTATTTCGAACAGACATTTTTTGTATTTCTTGATACATTAAAAAAAAATATCCCTTTAGAAAAATATTTTTCAATGAGGAAAGTGAAAAAGTATTGTCCTCAAGCTGCAGTGGCCGCAGCAATTAAAGGTATTGTGTGGCCACAAGTACAATGTCCAACCACCTTTTCTTTTCCCTACTATAATCGGTTCTCACTAGAGCCTGTTTTGGAACACCCTCCAGACCTAGAAAAAATGTCTGGCATTTAACAGGACTCAAAACCAGAATTTATATTCCGGTAACGGCAATACAAGTGTCCTGTGCTCCATGCTTATGTTGAAATATTTTGTAACATTTTAAATACTTTTTACTAATTAACAATATATAATGCTAGAGCTTTTGGTCGAATGGACTCACTTGCCTATATATTGGGGTCTCTTGAAAGCTACACCATATTTTTGGAAAAAAAATTGAATATTGACTATTGTTTTTGCGGCCTGGTGGGTGCCCCTATATCCATCCCTATGGCTCTACAGCCCATGTAGGGCTTTGTCCTGCTCCACCACCTCCTTTTATTCAGGCCTATCCTTGGCTCTCCTCCACCATGTCTGCACACCAAGTTTTTCCAGATCTGCCTCTACAGCTTTGAACCATCTTTGTCTTGCTCTGCCTCTACAGCTTTGAGCCATCTTTGTCTTGGTCTGCCTCTACAGCTTTGAGCCATCTTTGTCTTGGTCTGCCCCTAAGCCTATTTTCTTTTGATCTCAAGTGGTCTACTGTTCTGGCTGCTCTGCCTTCTGCCATTCTTTCCAAGTGGCCTGCCCACCTCAGTCTGCCCTTCTCTATTTTATAAAGATGGGTCCCCCTAGAAAAAATTATTAATTTGACAACTATCCTTATATTGAGAGGGACACATTTTTTAATGTACGATTCTGTTCTTATATTTTTGAAACTATAAATTTGGTGCATTGGACAGGTGTTGAGTGTTTTTAGAGCTTTAGTTTGAACAAAAAAATGTCCCCCTGGCCCGTAATGTTGATAAAATTCTTAGATAAAGGTATAATAATACTTTTTAGCCGCAGGGCACTTTGTAGATGTGTTCGATGTAGTGAATCGAGGTATTTACAAATAATTTCTCTTACTATGTAGCCAGTTAAAGGTCCTATAAGTTTATGTCTAGGGCCGTGTTTCTATTCGTCTATGTAGTAGTAAAGTACCTGTCGGACCGAGCTGATCCATAGGTCCGATGAAGCAGCGTTCACCAGTTTCTGTGGCCACGGCATACTAGGTGATTGTGTGGCCAGCACTATGCACAGCCGCCTTTACTTTACCCTGACTAAGGTCAGGTACCCATCAGAGCTGGGTAGACTCAGGGACACCCTCCAGACCCGGGAAAAAATCCTAGCCTGCACCAGGATTCGAACCCGGGACCTTCGGCTCGCCAGTCGAACGCGCTGCCGCTCGTCTATATACCAGTCATATGTATTATTTTCTTGTTTATCTGTGCAATTGTTACATGCCTCTTTTTTTCTATTTGTGTGTTACAATTTGTACATTTAAGTGTTTCTATGTGTCTATTTATTTGTTTTTACTACTCTACAAATCTGTTCCTATTTGTCTATTTGTGTGTTACAATTTGTACATTTAAGTGTTTCTATGTGTCTATTTATTTGTTTTTACTACTCTACAAATCTGTTCCTATTTGTCTATTTGTGTGTTACAATTTGTACATATTTAAGTGTTTCTATGTGTCTATTTATTGGTTTTTACTACTCTACAAATCTGTTCCTATTTGTCTATTTGTGTGTTACAATTTGTACATATTTAAGTGTTTCTATGTGTCTATTTATTTGTTTTTACTACTCTACAAATCTGTTCCTATTTGTCTATTTGTGTGTTACAATTTGTACATATTTAAGTGTTTCTATGTGTCTATTTATTTGTTTTTACTACTCTACAAATCTGTTCCTATTTGTCTATTTGTGTGTTACAATTTGTACATATTTAAGTGTTTCTATGTGTCTATTTATTTGTTTTTACTACTCTACAAATCTGTTCCTATTTGTCTATTTGTGTGTTACAATTTGTACATTTAAGTGTTTCTATGTGTCTATTTATTTGTTTTTACTTCTCTACAAATCTGTTCCTATTTATCTATTTGTGTGTTACAATTTGTACATATTTAAGTGTTTCTATGTGTCTATTTATTTGTTTTTACTTCTCTACAAATCTGTTCCTATTTGTCTATTTGTGTGTTACAATTTGTACATTTAAGTGTTTCTATGTGTCTATTTATTTGTTTTTACTTCTCTACAAATCTGTTCCTATTTATCTATTTGTGTGTTACAATTTGTACATTTAAGTGTTTCTATGTGTCTATTTATTTGTTTTTACTTCTCTACAAATCTGTTCCTATTTATCTATTTGTGTGTTACAATTTGTACATATTTAAGTGTTTCTATGAGTCTATTTATTTGTTTTTACTACTCTACAAATCTGTTCCTATTTGTCTATTTGTGTGTTACAATTTGTACATATTTAAGTGTTTCTATGTGTCTATTTATTTGTTTTTACTACTCTACAAATCTGTTCCTATTTGTCTATTTGTGTGTTACAATTTGTACATATTTAAGTGTTTCTATGTGTCTATTTATTTGTTTTTACTACTCTACAAATCTGTTCCTATTTGTCTATTTGTGTGTTACAATTTGTACATTTAAGTGTTTCTATGTGTCTATTTATTTGTTTTTACTTCTCTACAAATCTGTTCCTATTTATCTATTTGTGTGTTACAATTTGTACATATTTAAGTGTTTCTATGTGTCTATTTATTTGTTTTTACTTCTCTACAAATCTGTTCCTATTTGTCTATTTGTGTGTTACAATTTGTACATTTAAGTGTTTCTATGTGTCTATTTATTTGTTTTTACTTCTCTACAAATCTGTTCCTATTTATCTATTTGTGTGTTACAATTTGTACATATTTAAGTGTTTCTATGTGTCTATTTATTTGTTTTTACTTCTCTACAAATCTGTTCCTATTTATCTATTTGTGTGTTACAATTTGTACATTTAAGTGTTTCTATGTGTCTATTTATTTGTTTTTACTTCTCTACAAATCTGTTCCTATTTGTCTATTTGTGTGTTACAATTTGTACATTTAAGTGTTTCTATGTGTCTATTTATTTGTTTTTACTTCTCTACAAATCTGTTCCTATTTATCTATTTGTGTGTTACAATTTGTACATATTTAAGTGTTTCTATGTGTCTATTTATTTGTTTTTACTTCTCTACAAATCTGTTCCTATTTATCTATTTGTGTGTTACAATTTGTACATATTTAAGTGTTTCTATGAGTCTATTTATTTGTTTTTACTACTCTACAAATCTGTTCCTATTTGTCTATTTGTGTGTTACAATTTGTACATATTTAAGTGTTTCTATGTGTCTATTTATTTGTTTTTACTACTCTACAAATCTGTTCCTATTTGTCTATTTGTGTGTTACAATTTGTACATATTTAAGTGTTTCTATGTGTCTATTTATTTGTTTTTACTACTCTACAAATCTGTTCCTATTTGTCTATTTGTGTGTTACAATTTGTACATTTAAGTGTTTCTATGTGTCTATTTATTTGTTTTTACTTCTCTACAAATCTGTTCCTATTTATCTATTTGTGTGTTACAATTTGTACATATTTAAGTGTTTCTATGTGTCTATTTATTTGTTTTTACTTCTCTACAAATCTGTTCCTATTTGTCTATTTGTGTGTTACAATTTGTACATTTAAGTGTTTCTATGTGTCTATTTATTTGTTTTTACTTCTCTACAAATCTGTTCCTATTTATCTATTTGTGTGTTACAATTTGTACATATTTAAGTGTTTCTATGTGTCTATTTATTTGTTTTTACTTCTCTACAAATCTGTTCCTATTTATCTATTTGTGTGTTACAATTTGTACATTTAAGTGTTTCTATGTGTCTATTTATTTGTTTTTACTTCTCTACAAATCTGTTCCTATTTGTCTATTTGTGTGTTACAATTTGTACATTTAAGTGTTTCTATGTGTCTATTTATTTGTTTTTACTTCTCTACAAATCTGTTCCTATTTATCTATTTGTGTGTTACAATTTGTACATATTTAAGTGTTTCTATGTGTCTATTTATTTGTTTTTACTTCTCTACAAATCTGTTCCTATTTGTCTATTTGTGTGTTACAATTTGTACATTTAAGTGTTTCTATGTGTCTATTTATTTGTTTTTACTTCTCTACAAATCTGTTCCTATTTATCTATTTGTGTGTTACAATTTGTACATTTAAGTGTTTCTATGTGTCTATTTATTTGTTTTTACTTCTCTACAAATCTGTTCCTATTTGTCTATTTGTGTGTTACAATTTGTACATTTAAGTGTTTCTATGTGTCTATTTATTTGTTTTTACTTCTCTACAAATCTGTTCCTATTTATCTATTTGTGTGTTACAATTTGTACATATTTAAGTGTTTCTATGTGTCTATTTATTTGTTTTTACTTCTCTACAAATCTGTTCCTATTTGTCTATTTGTGTGTTACAATTTGTACATTTAAGTGTTTCTATGTGTCTATTTATTTGTTTTTACTTCTCTACAAATCTGTTCCTATTTATCTATTTGTGTGTTACAATTTGTACATTTAAGTGTTTCTATGTGTCTATTTATTTGTTTTTACTTCTCTACAAATCTGTTCCTATTTGTCTATTTGTGTTCCTCTTTGTCTAATTACGTGTTCCTATTGTCTATTTAGTGTTTCCATTTGTCTTTTTTGAGTGCTCTAGTTTTTGTCTTTATAGTGCTCCTATGTGTCTATTTACTAGTTTCTATTTGTCTTTTTACGTGCGTACATAGATCTATAGGCCCAGCTATATAGGGAATTCTCAGATCTTGGAATTCTTAATTATAAAATATTGGAAAGTCAGCTTTTCAGGCTTTAAATTGAAGCCTAATAATATATATTACATAGCTGATATTTCAACTTCCATATGACAAAGGAATAAAAATTTATAAACAGCAACAGTGAAAAATAAAAATATGGATAAATAAATTATACAAGTACACCAAACAGATTTTGAGTGCGGCTTATACATGTGAACTTCAGTTTTACTTGCATTTCACTTTTTGTTGTATAACTCCGGCTTATACGCAGGTGCTGCTTATACTTAATATTTTACAGCAGTATTAGCACACATACTATTTGAAACCTTAATATTACTTACCTCATGTTAAAGCACTGTATCCCATGTTGATTAATTGTAACCAATGTTGATTCAATGTAACCAATGTTGATTAATTGTAAACAATGTTGATTCAATGTATCCCATGTTGATTAATTGTAAACAATGTTGATTCAATGTATCCCATGTTGATTAATTGTAAACAATGTTGATTCAATGTAACCAATGTTGATTAATTGTAAACAATGTTGATTAATTGTAAACAATGTTGATTAATTGTAAACAATGTTGATTCACTGTAACCAATGTTGATTAATTGTAAACAATGTTGATTCAATGTAACTAATGTTGATTCAATGTAACCAATGTTGATTCACTGTATTCAATGTTGATTAATTGTAACCAATGTTGATTCAATGTAACTAATGTTGATTCAATGTAACCAATGTTGATTCAATGTAACTAATGTTGATTCAATGTAACTAATGTAACTAATGTTGATTCAATGTAACTAATGTTGATTCAATGTAACCAATGTTGATTCACTGTAACCAATGTTGATTCACTGTAACCAATGTTGATTAATTGTAAACAATGTTGATTAATTGTAAACAATGTTGATTCAATGTAACCAATGTTAATTCACTGTAACCAATGTTGATTAATTGTAAACAATGTTGATTCAATGTAACCAATGTTGATTCACTGTAACCAATGTTAATTCACTGTATCCCATGTTGATTAATTGTAAACAATGTTGATTCAATGTAACCAATGTTGATTCAATGTAACCAATGTTGATTAATTGTAATAATGTTGATTCACTGTAACCAATGTTGATTCAATGTAACCAATGTTGATTCACTGTAACCAATGTTGATTCACTGTAACCAATGTTGATTCACTGTAACCAATGTTGATTCAATGTAACCAATGTTGATTCACTGTAACCAATGTTGATTCACTGTAACCAATGTTGATTCAATGTAACCAATGTTGATTCAATGTAACCAATGTTGATTCAATGTAACCAATGTTGATTCACTGTAACCAATGTTGATTCACTGTAACCAATGTTGATTCAATGTAACCAATGTTGATTCACTGTAACCAATGTTGATTCACTGTAACCAATGATGATTCACTGTAACCAATGTTGATTCACTGTAACCAATGTTGATTCAATGTAACCAATGTTGATTCAATGTAACTAATGTTGATTCACTGTAACCAATGTTGATTCAATGTAACCAATGTTGATTCACTGTAACCAATGTTGATTCACTGTAACCAATGTTGATTCACTGTAACCAATGTTGATTCAATGTAACCAATGTTGATTCACTGTAACCAATGTTGATTCACTGTAACCAATGTTGATTCACTGTAACTAATGTTGATTCACTGTAAACAATGTTGATTCAATGTAACCAATGTTGATTCAATGTAACCAATGTTGATTCAATGTAACCAATGCTGATTCACTGTAACCAATGTGGATTCACTGTAACCAATGTTGATTCACTGTAACCAATGTTGATTCAATGTAACCAATGTTGATTCAATGTAACCAATGTTGATTCAATGTAACCAATGTTGATTCACTGTAACCAATGTTGATTCACTGTAACCAATGTTGATTCACTGTAACCAATGTTGATTCACTGTAACCAATGTTGATTCAATGTAACCAATGTTGATTCAATGTAACCAATGTTGATTCACTGTAACCAATGTTGATTCAATGTAACCAATGTTGATTCAATGTAACCAATGTTGATTCAATGTAACCAATGTTGATTCAATGTAACCAATGTTGATTCAATGTAACCAATGTTGATTCAATGTAACCAATGTTGATTCAATGTAACCAATGTTGATTCACTGTAACCAATGTTGATTCACGGTAACTAATGTTGATTCACTGTAACCAATGTTGATTAATTGTAACCAATGTTGATTCAATGTAACCAATGTTGATTCACTGTAACCAATGTTGATTCAATGTAACCAATGTTGATTCAATGTAACCAATGTTGATTCAATGTAACCAATGTTGATTCACTGTAACCAATGTTGATTAATTGTAACCAATGTTGATTCACTGTAACCAATGTTGATTCACTGTAACCAATGTTGATTAATTGTAACCAATGTTGATTCACTGTAACCAATGTTGATTCACTGTAACCAATGTTGATTCACTGTAACCAATGTTGATTCACTGTAACCAATGTTGATTCACTGTAACCAATGTTGATTCACTGTAACCAATGTTGATTCACTGTAACCAATGTTGATTCAATGTAACCAATGTTGATTCACTGTAACCAATGTTGATTCAATGTAACCAATGTTGATTCACTGTAACCAATGTTGATTAATTGTAACCAATGTTGATTCACTGTAACCAATGTTGATTCACTGTAACTAATGTTGATTCACTGTAACCAATGTTGATTCACTGTAACCAATGTTGATTCAATGTAACCAATGTTGATTCAATGTAACCAATGTTGATTCAATGTAACCAATGTTGATTCACTGTAACCAATGTTGATTCACTGTAACCAATGTTGATTCACTGTAACCAATGTTGATTCACTGTAACCAATGTTGATTCACTGTAACCAATGTTGATTCACTGTAACCAATGTTGATTCACTGTAACCAATGTTGATTCACTGTAACCAATGTTGATTAATTGTAACCAATGTTGATTAATTGTAACCAATGTTGATTCAATGTAACCAATGTTAATTCAATGTAACCAATGTTAATTCACTGTAACCAATGTTGATTCACTGTAACCAATGTTAATTCAATGTAACCAATGTTGATTCACTGTAACCAATGTTGATTCACTGTAACCAATGTTGATTCAATGTAACCAATGTTGATTCACTGTAACCAATGTTGATTCAATGTAACCAATGTTGATTCACTGTAACCAATGTTGATTCACTGTAACCAATGTTGATTCACTGTAACCAATGTTGATTCAATGTAACCAATGTTGATTCACTGTAACCAATGTTGATTCACTGTAACCAATGTTGATTCAATGTAACCAATGTTGATTCACTGTAACTAGTGTAAGCTAGGATTTGTTTAAATAGTTTGTTGTTGTCATTATTATGTAAGCAACTCCATGTATATTATATATTATTCATTTAGGCAAAAGTGCCCAGTACCAGTTACAAACAAGACTTTTTTGCGCAACACCCTAGTTAGTACTCTCAGAGAACCTTACAGGCCACCTGCAAAAAGAGGAAGATTTCATGTTGGACTACATGGTGACAAAAATCAATCTAGGTACTATGACGATAACAGTGATTCAAGTAGCAGTGACAGCCAGTCATCAAGGTAAGTGCATTAAACTTCACATTGTTATAGTAC
The DNA here is from genome assembly GCA_949126835.1 of Anisus vortex. Lineage (NCBI taxonomy): Eukaryota > Metazoa > Mollusca > Gastropoda > Planorbidae > Anisus > Anisus vortex. Next base: position 1,993,360 of record OX421502.1, on the reverse strand, counting down.
CTGTGTATGTTTATATTATACCCACATATGCACACATTTGCACTTAAAACACACTTTTTATAAACAGATATTAGGTCTAAGTAGTCTACTATATGGTCTGATTAATCTACTTTATTGTCTGAGTAGTCAACTATATGATCTGAGTAATCTACTATATGGTCTGATTAATTTACTATATGGTCTGAGTAGTCTACTATATGGTCTGATTAATCTACTTTATTGTCTGAGTAGTCAACTATATGATCTGAGTAGTCTACTATATGGTCTGAGTAGTCTACTATATGGTCTGATTAATCTACTTTATTGTCTGAGTAGTCAACTATATGATCTGAGTAGTCTACTATATGGTCTGATTAATCTACTATATGATCTGAGTAGTCTACTATATGATCTGAGTAGTCTACTATATGATCTGATTAATCTACTATATGATCTGAGTAGTCTACTATATGATCTGAGTAGTCTTCTATATGATCTGATTAATCTACTATATGATCTGAGTAGTCTACTATATGATCTGATTAATCTACTATATGGTCTGAGTAGTCTACTATATGGTCTGATTAATCTACTATATGGTCTGATTAATCTACTATATGGTCTGATTAATCTACTATATGGTCTGATTAATCTACTATATGATCTGAGTGGTCTACTATATGGTGTGAGTAGTCTACTAAATGGTCTGATTGGTCTATTACATGATCTGAGTGGTTTACTATATGATCTGAGTAGTCTACTATATGATCTGAGTAGTCTACTATATGATCTGAGTAGTCTACTATATGGTCTGATTAATCTACTTTATTGTCTGAGTAGTCTACTATATGATCTGAGTAGTCTACTATATGATCTGAGTAGTCTACTATATGGTCTGATTAATCTACTTTATTGTCTGAGTAGTCTACTATATGATCTGAGTAGTCTACTATATGGTCTGATTAATCTACTATATGGTCTGATTAATCTACTATATGGTCTGATTAATCTACTATATGATCTGAGTGGTCTACTATATGGTGTGAGTAGTCTACTAAATGGTCTGATTGGTCTATTACATGATCTGAGTGGTTTACTATATGATCTGAGTAGTCTACTATATGATCTGAGTAGTCTACTATATGATCTGAGTAGTCTACTATATGGTCTGATTAATCTACTTTATTGTCTGAGTAGTCTACTATATGATCTGAGTAGTCTACTATATGATCTGAGTAGTCTACTATATGGTCTGATTAATCTACTTTATTGTCTGAGTAGTCTACTATATGATCTGAGTAGTCTACTATATGATCTGAGTAGTCTACTATATGGTCTGATTAATCTACTTTATTGTCTGAGTAGTCTACTATATGATCTGAGTAGTCTACTATATGGTCTGAGTAATCTACTATATGGTCTGATTAATCTACTATATGATCTGAGTAGTCTACTATATGATCTGATTAATCTACTATATGGTCTGAGTAGTCTACTATATGGTCTGATTAATCTACTATATGATCTGAGTAGTCTTTTATATGATCTGATTAATCTACTATATGGTCTGAGTAGTCTACTATATGGTCTGATTAATCTACTATATGGTCTGATCAATCTACTATATGATCTGAGTAGTCTACTATATGATCTGATTAATCTACTATATGATCTGATTAATCTACTATATGATCTGATTAATCTACTATATGATCTGATTAATCTACTATATGGTCTGATTAATCTACTATATGATCTGAGTAGTCTACTATATGATCTGAGTAGTCTTCTATATGGTCTGATCAATCTACTATATGATCTGAGTAGTCTACTATATGATCTGAGTAGTCTACTATATGTTCTGAGTAGTCTACTATATGATCTGAGTAGTCTACTATATGATCTGAGTAGTCTTCTATATGGTCTGATCAATCTACTATATGATCTGAGTAGTCTACTATATGATCTGATTAATCTACTATATGGTCTGAGTAGTCTACTATATGGTCTGATTAATCTACTATATGGTCTGAGTAGTCTACTATATGATCTGATTAATCTACTATATGGTCTGAGTAGTCTACTATATGGTCTGATTAATCTACTATATGGTCTGATTAATCTACTATATGGTCTGATTAATCTACTATATGGTCTGAGTAGTCTACTATATGGTCTGATTAATCTACTATATGATCTGAGTAGTCTACTATATGGTCTGATTAATCTACTATATGGTCTGAGTAGTCTACTATATGATCTGATTAATCTACTATATGATCTGATTAATCTACTATATGATCTGATTAATCTACTATATGATCTGATTAATCTACTATATGGTCTGATTAATCTACTATATGGTCTGAGTAGTCTACTATATGGTCTGATTAATCTACTATATGATCTGAGTAGTCTACTATATGGTCTGAGTAGTCTACTATATGATCTGATTAATCTACTATATGATCTGATTAATCTACTATATGATCTGATTAATCTACTATATGATCTGATTAATCTACTATATGGTCTGATTAATCTACTATATGGTCTGATTAATCTACTATATGATCTGAGTAGTCTACTATATGGTCTGATTAATCTACTATATGGTCTGAGTAGTCTACTATATGATCTGATTAATCTACTATATGGTCTGATTAATCTACTATATGATCTGAGTAGTCTACTATATGATCTGATTAATCTACTATATGGTCTGATTAATCTACTATATGGTCTGATTAATCTACTATATGATCTGATTAATCTACTATATGATCTGATTAATCTACTATATGATCTGATTAATCTACTATATGGTCTGATTAATCTACTATATGGTCTGAGTAGTCTACTATATGATCTGATTAATCTACTATATGGTCTGATTAATCTACTATATGATCTGAGTAGTCTACTATATGATCTGATTAATCTACTATATGGTCTGATTAATCTACTATATGATCTGAGTAGTCTACTATATGATCTGAGTAGTCTACTATATGGTCTGATTAATCTACTATATGATCTGAGTAGTCTACTATATGATCTGATTAATCTACTATATGGTCTGATTAATCTACTATATGGTCTGAGTAGTCTACTATATGGTCTGATTAATCTACTATATGATCTGAGTAGTCTACTATATGATCTGATTAATCTACTATATGGTCTGATTAATCTACTATATGATCTGAGTAGTCTACTATATGATCTGATTAATCTACTATATGATCTGAGTAGTCTACTATATGATCTGATTAATCTACTATATGGTCTGATTAATCTACTATATGATCTGATTAATCTACTATATGGTCTGATTAATCTACTATATGATCTGAGTAGTCTACTATATGATCTGATTAATCTACTATATGGTCTGATTAATCTACTATATGATCTGAGTAGTCTACTATATGATCTGATTAATCTACTATATGGTCTGAGTAGTCTACTATATGGTCTGATTAATCTACTATATGATCTGAGTAGTCTTTTATATGATCTGATTAATCTACTATATGGTCTGAGTAGTCTACTATATGGTCTGATTAATCTACTATATGGTCTGATCAATCTACTATATGATCTGAGTAGTCTACTATATGATCTGATTAATCTACTATATGATCTGATTAATCTACTATATGATCTGATTAATCTACTATATGATCTGATTAATCTACTATATGGTCTGATTAATCTACTATATGATCTGAGTAGTCTACTATATGATCTGAGTAGTCTTCTATATGGTCTGATCAATCTACTATATGATCTGAGTAGTCTACTATATGATCTGAGTAGTCTACTATATGTTCTGAGTAGTCTACTATATGATCTGAGTAGTCTACTATATGATCTGAGTAGTCTTCTATATGGTCTGATCAATCTACTATATGATCTGAGTAGTCTACTATATGATCTGATTAATCTACTATATGGTCTGAGTAGTCTACTATATGGTCTGATTAATCTACTATATGGTCTGAGTAGTCTACTATATGATCTGATTAATCTACTATATGGTCTGAGTAGTCTACTATATGGTCTGATTAATCTACTATATGGTCTGATTAATCTACTATATGGTCTGATTAATCTACTATATGGTCTGAGTAGTCTACTATATGGTCTGATTAATCTACTATATGATCTGAGTAGTCTACTATATGGTCTGATTAATCTACTATATGGTCTGAGTAGTCTACTATATGATCTGATTAATCTACTATATGATCTGATTAATCTACTATATGATCTGATTAATCTACTATATGATCTGATTAATCTACTATATGGTCTGATTAATCTACTATATGGTCTGAGTAGTCTACTATATGGTCTGATTAATCTACTATATGATCTGAGTAGTCTACTATATGGTCTGAGTAGTCTACTATATGATCTGATTAATCTACTATATGATCTGATTAATCTACTATATGATCTGATTAATCTACTATATGATCTGATTAATCTACTATATGGTCTGATTAATCTACTATATGGTCTGATTAATCTACTATATGATCTGAGTAGTCTACTATATGGTCTGATTAATCTACTATATGGTCTGAGTAGTCTACTATATGATCTGATTAATCTACTATATGGTCTGATTAATCTACTATATGATCTGAGTAGTCTACTATATGATCTGATTAATCTACTATATGGTCTGATTAATCTACTATATGGTCTGATTAATCTACTATATGATCTGATTAATCTACTATATGATCTGATTAATCTACTATATGATCTGATTAATCTACTATATGGTCTGATTAATCTACTATATGGTCTGAGTAGTCTACTATATGATCTGATTAATCTACTATATGGTCTGATTAATCTACTATATGATCTGAGTAGTCTACTATATGATCTGATTAATCTACTATATGGTCTGATTAATCTACTATATGATCTGAGTAGTCTACTATATGATCTGAGTAGTCTACTATATGGTCTGATTAATCTACTATATGATCTGAGTAGTCTACTATATGATCTGATTAATCTACTATATGGTCTGATTAATCTACTATATGGTCTGAGTAGTCTACTATATGGTCTGATTAATCTACTATATGATCTGAGTAGTCTACTATATGATCTGATTAATCTACTATATGGTCTGATTAATCTACTATATGATCTGAGTAGTCTACTATATGATCTGATTAATCTACTATATGATCTGAGTAGTCTACTATATGATCTGATTAATCTACTATATGGTCTGATTAATCTACTATATGATCTGATTAATCTACTATATGGTCTGATTAATCTACTATATGATCTGAGTAGTCTACTATATGATCTGATTAATCTACTATATGGTCTGATTAATCTACTATATGGTCTGATTAATCTACTATATGGTCTGATTAATCTACTATATGATCTGAGTGGTCTACTATATGGTGTGAGTAGTCTACTAAATGGTCTGATTGGTTATTACATGATCTGAGTGGTTTACTATATGATCTGAGTAGTCTACTATATGGTCTGAGTAGTCTACTATATGGTCTGCGTAGTCTACTATATGGTCTGACTAATCTACTTTATTGTCTGAGTAGTCTACTATATGGTCTGATTAATCTACTATATGATCTGAGTAGTCTACTATATGATCTGATTAATCTACTATATGATCTGAGTAGTCTACTTAATGATCTGAGTAGTCGACTATATGTTCTGAGTAGTCTACTATATGATCTGAGTGGTATACTATATGATCTGATTAATCTACTATATGGTCTGAGTAGTCTACTATATGATCTGAGTAGTCTACTATATGTTCTGAGTAGTCTACTATATGATCTGAGTGGTCTACTATATGGTCTGAGTAGTCTACTATATGGTCTGATTAATCTACTTTATTGTCTGAGTAGTCTACTATATGGTCTGATTAATCTACTATATGATCTGAGTAGTCTACTATATGATCTGATTAATCTACTATATGGTCTGAGTAGTCTACTATATGATCTGAGTAGTCTACTAAATGGTCTGATTGGTCTACTATATGATCTGAGTGGTCTACAACTATGTGATCTTAGTGGTCTACTATATGATCTGAGGGGTCTACAACTATGTGATCTTAGTGGTCTACTATATGATCTTAGTGGTCTACTATATGATCTGAATGGTTTACTATATGATCTGAGTGGTCTACTGTATGGGGTGACTTGTCTACTAAATGATCTGAGTGGTCTACTTTATGGTCTGTGTAGTCTATTAAATGGTCTTATTGGTCTATTATATGATCTGAGTGTACTATATGATCTGATTGGTCTACTATATGATCTGAGTGGTCTACAACTATATGATCTTAGTGGTCTACTATATGATCTTAGTGGTCTACTATATGATCTTAGTGGTCTACTATATGATCTGAATGGTTTACTATATGATCTGAGTGGTCTACTTTATGGTCTGTGTAGTCTATTAAATGGTCTTATTGGTCTATTATATGATCTGAGTGTACTATATGATCTGATTGGTCTACTATATGATCTGAGTGGTCTACAACTATATGATCTTAGTGGTCTACTATATGATCTTAGTGGTCTACTATATGATCTTAGTGGTCTACTATATGATCTGAATGGTTTACTATATGATCTGAGTGGTCTACTTTATGGTCTGTGTAGTCTATTAAATGGTCTTATTGGTCTATTATATGATCTGAGTGTACTATATGATCTGATTGGTCTACTATATGATCTGAGTGGTCAACTAAATGATCTGAGTGGTCTACTATATGGTCTGAGTAGTCTACTATATGATCTGAGTGGTCTACAACTATATGATCTGAGTAGTCTACTATATGATCTGAGTGGTCTACAACTATATGATCTGGGTGGTCTACTATATGATCTGAGTGGTCTACTATATGATCTGAGTGGTCTACTATATGATCTGAGTGGTCTACAACTATATGATCTGAGTAGTCTACTATATGATCTGAGTGGTCTACAACTATATGATCTGAGTGGTCTACAACTATATGATCTGAGTGGTCTACTATATGATCTGAGTGGTCTACAACTATATGATCTGAGTGGTCTACTATATGATCTGAGTGGTCTACATATATATGATCTGAGTGATCTACTATATGATCTGAGTGGTCTACTATATGGTCTGATTGGTCTACTATATGATCTGAGTGGTCTACTATATGATCTGATTGGTCTACTACATTATTTGTAGTAGAACATTACTGATACATTATTTGTAGTAGAACATTACTAATACATTATTTGTTGTAGAACATTACAAGTTACTATTGTAGTCTTGAAAAATAACTTTTATTAAATGTATCAAATTTCTTTTCCTGTTGTTCTAGATCTAGTCGGAGTCCATTGAGTAGTAGGAGCAGCAGTGGAAGCTCACACATCGGTGATGAGGATTACAATGAAAGAAATGGTAGAGGTAGCTGGTCACATGATCAGTTCTATGACGAATGGGCGGCTTATTACGGATATCAATGGTATGGGCCAGAAGCTTATAATATGTATTATGGCTCGGAAGGCTGGCCCGCTGATCCCTACATGTACTATGAGAATACTCAAGGATGGCATGATTACAATTCTTACTATGGACCCCAGAACGTTAACTATCCTGCACAGGGACGAGGTATGAACTATCCTGCACAGGGACGAGGTATGAACTATCCTGCACAGGGACGAGGTATGAACTATCCTGCACAGGGACGGGGTATGAACTATCCTGCACAGGGACGAGGTATGAGGGGTAGAGGTTGGGGAAATCCCATTAAAGATCTCAGAGAATATATTCCTTTACCTAAGAGTAGGTCAAAGAGTTATTCACGGTCATCATCTCGGAGTAGGAGTGAAACATCACGAATCAGATGTGAAACGTCGCGTAACAGAAGTGAAACATCCCATAGCAAAAGTGAAAAATCACACAGACAAGAGACTGGTCGATCAAAAAGTAGGTCTGTAAGCAGAAGTAAAACAAATCATAAAGAGGCCAGCACTTCAGATTCTAAAAGACACAGAGTCCAGTCTCACAGCCCAACAAATGTAAAAAAAAAGAAAACATCATCAAAAAAGAAAAAAAAGCACAAAAAAAAGTCCAAACATAAGAAATCCAAAGTTGATAGAGCAGAAGAACTGAGTGAAGAAGAACTGAGAGAAGATTGTGTGGAAGAAGCTGAGATGACACTTTTCCTGAAAGACAAAGATGGTCAAAAAAATGAAGGGTCTAAACTTGAACTCAATAAAGAAAAAGGCAAAAGTAAGAAATCATTTGACAAACAGCAAGACAGCAAAGAGACACACTCAGGGCAAAAAGTACGTAAGCTAATCTCAAGGAACAGTCAAGACAAAAGACAAGAGAATAGTAAAAAAAGAAAAAAGACTGATGAGTGCCCAAACATTGATAAAGTAGAAAAATTAAAAGATGACAATGAGGTGAATGTAAAGAAGAAAGATCATAAAGACAGTATTGATTTGGAAAAAAAAGAAACAAAGGTCAGCAACTCCAGTTGTGAAAAGAAGACTAAATCTGTATGTTCTGACCAGGTCAATTCCAAGAATAAACACGCCGTGAAAGTTCAGCATCATCATGAAGCTTATGGAAAAAAAATGTCATCAATCGGCGATCTGAAGAGTGGCAATGTCTGGTCTAAATCTTCAAAGATGGATGATGATTTGTCTGAGACATCAAAGAGAATGAAAGGTTATTATCACTCCGACCAAAAGGATAGTAGGAGGTTAAAATATCAAACTTCCAATATGGATGACTGGAATCTACAAGTAGCTTCAACTGCAAGTAACAAAAACAGTTTACAGGAAAAAGATGAGCATTCTAAAAACCGAAAAAATGTTTTAAATATCAGCCAAAATACATCAAGTAAGAGTAAAATTAGAAGAAAGCCTACAGAGATGGAAGACAAGGATGGTACAGAGCAACATGAAAGAGAAGTACAAGCAAGAAAACAAGAAAGAAATGATTTAACGTCTGCTGCCAACTTCCAGAAAAGAAAATCAACTGAAGAAATGAAACAAAGTGACAGTAAAATATTTAAAGTTGTACAACAGGGGGTAAAACTTTCTGAAGACAAAAACAAGAAGACTTGTCATAAAACTGTTTCTGTAGATATAAACTTATGCAATAGGGATTCAAATGAGAAATCTTTTGATCAAGTGAGTAAGAAAATTGAGCTTTCTAAAAACATTCCTGCCAGTGTGATTTCTGTATCAAAGAAAGAAAGATCAAAGAACCATTTTGAAAAAAGTCATGACTTACAGCTTAGTCAAAGTTCTAATGAGAAGAGAAAAATGTCAAAATACCATTATTCTGAAAGCAACTTAGACCTAAGTGCATGTATTGACAAGAAGGCAGATAACTCACAATTTCACAACTCTGTAGACTCAGTTCAGCCTGAAAAGTTCAATAAACAGCAGGAATCAAATTTTAAATCTTTGAAAAGGAAAAATAACTTGCTGGAAGAGAGTCTTGATGGAGCCAAAAGGAGACAAAAAAGTTCTAGCAATACTAGCAAGAAATAGTTAATCACTTAGGAACTCATTTCTGTATTAACCCTTCCCGTACCGACCTACTTCTATCTATGCTGCCTTCAGTTCCGCTATATACTGTAAGGGTTAACAAATAACTGTAGCTACTTTTTTCTTGTACTAAAAACTCTACTTATTCTAAAAACTAGACCTATATTATAGTTAGAGTCAAATATTGTATTAAGTTAAGAGTGCCAAAGTTCACATTTACTTGAAAAATAAAGAAGTGCAATCGCATTACTTCATGCTCTGTACAGTATACACTAACTTGGTACAGATGAATTAAACCCAAGTTAGAATAACAACCTTTACACTTTCAAGTAAGAAAAGTTATTTTCAATTTTGCATTCTTATTATTCAAAAAAATAATTATGTTTTCATAATGTACCGGTATACATTTTATTGTATTTTTTAATGTAAAAGAAATATATTGAAATTAAATGTCATAGATTTACATTGTTGTTTGAATAAGAATAGTCTAATCAAATTGAAAACAATATAAATATATATGTACTGATATTTCAATGGTCTAAATGACCATATCAGTATCAGATAAAAATAAGCCATCTGATTTTAACAGTAGAGGGAGGTAAGCCACAATATTGTGATGAAGAATTTTGGACCTTTGGCACTTATATTGATGCTTTCATTTTCATGTTATTAACTATTAGATTAATTCATATGTTTAATATCTTCTATTTTTTAAAAGTCTTTTAATTCATGAAGTACTCTCTGTGTAAAAATGTGATTAAAAATATTTTTACACCAAAATATGTTTTTTATTTATTAATTAATGGCATTCAATAATCTTGAAATATTGTGGGTTTTTCAAATACTGGTACCTGGTATCCCAATGGGGGATGGTTGGTATATAAACGACATCTTGTTACGTTAACTGTAAAGAGAGTCTAGGATTTTGTCATGTTGGGAAGTTTAGAAAGTGCATGATGCCTATTTCCCAATGATTTTATTTATCATTAAAACTAGGCATATCCCTGTGGCTAAATGAACAGGATCCTTTATTATAACTTAACCCTTCCCGTACCGACCTACTTCTATCTATGCTGCCTTCAGTTCCGCTATATACGCGCCCGGGACTGTGAGGGTTAATACCAGGCAAGCTCTCTGCACAGAAAAGAAGTGCCGGTACTAAGTAAATATGTCATCTCTATAACAAGAAAGTGACAATATACAAACTAAAGGTGGAGCAGAAATCTGTTATTTTGTTCCAAATTACCGTAATACATTACATTGTATAACATATGGCTTGGCAATATAAATAGCCTATATCAAATTGCTAATATTAAATACATGGCAATAAAACATTCTGAAATTCTTACTATAAGGCAACAGTAAATTTGTAATTAAACTGTGTTGAAAATTTTCTTCATGACATTTAGGAAGTACCGTACCGGTACAGCTAGTCTAGTGGTTTCTTATCTAGCTATACATTGGACAAGGAGCCACAAGCTGTACATATGACAAGAAACAATGTGCTATACTGTACATTGGACACTAATTGCCCCTTAAAATGATTCCTAAAAGCTGTAAGTGATGTCCCATTAATTTCAAACATCTCTCAGCAGCTAGTTCCATAAATTGCAAGGTGCTATTCAAATCAGCCTATCATAACTAAATTAGATTGCAGATTCATTCCAAATTTGAAACATGGTTACATCCTCCCTTGCAGATTCATTCCAAATTTGAAACATGGTTACATCCTCCCTTGCAGATTCATTCCAAATTTGAAACATGGTTACACCCCCCAAGCCCAAATGTAAAATTGGACCAATTCGTAAATGGGAAAACTTCCTATTCGGAATTTCCGGGTTGCCGAGTTTCCCAGGGATAAAGAACAAACCATAATAATAAATAGAGTGTTCTTTATCCCTCGGCAACGCGGAAATTCCGAGTAGGTTTCTGAAAATGTTCATTTTAAAACTTTATGGATGCGTCATTAGCAACCCTGCTATTTTTTTTTTAATGAAGTTTCGTTTTTAGAATTATAAATAAAGTAAAATATTAGGTACATTAATTTTTAAATGAAAGAAAAGACAATTTTAAATATAATTATATTTTAATAAAGCTTAATTTTTTTTTGCATATTATGGTTAACAATTATTATAATATTAGATATGGGTCAAACGGTTCACCATACTGATCGCCGCTCAATTGAGCGCTCACTAAAACGATCCGGGTCCATTTAACGGATCCACGGATCACTTAGCAATTATCCCTCCCCCTCCCCCAATTTTTATATGTTGGCTGTCAAGGGGAGAGAAAAAAAACTTGGATCGTTGTTGAAACTCCGTTTTCTTTTGTTACTTAAAACATTAACAAATATAAATAGAAATAATTATTCTCAATTGTCTAGTTGTAGGCTACTAAACTAATTAGGCATAATTAAACTTTTGTTTTTAATTTAAGCGATAATTCCTTTTTTTCCCTAAAAAGTAAAATTAAAAGGGTAAATGTAAAATGCTGTAATCATATTGGCTAATTATAATGAAAAAATTGTATTTTCAACATTATTTACAACTATTGGTTATGTTTATACTTTATACCCGTCAAAATGACAGAGAAACGAATGATTACAATGTGTTTTGTTAAAAGAGAGTGTGTAACTTTTTTTTAAACCAGGGGCGTGAATTGGGAAAACCCGATAAGATTTCGCGTTCAACATAGTAAATGAACGGTGTGAAAGCATTTCAAAGGGACATTATTCTTAAATGGCGCTCAGTATAACCTTTACATACATTGATTAGTAATATGCATAAGTTTATTAAAAAGAAATTGACGAATTAAGAAATATTGTTTATATAATTTAATATAAACAAACATATAAACAAACTCACGGTAATTATATAGGCCTATATTGATTTATGATTGGTAGCAAATAAGCGATCACTCGCATTCGTCACAAACGCAAGAGAACTTACGTGAGAGAGGCGGGGGCTGTGGATCCGGGTCTGACCCGGATCAGATCCGGATCCAAAGTCAAAGTGAACTATGGAAACCAGCACAATGTGCAAATTATGTAGAACGGGAACGGATCACTGATCCGAGTCTTTTGGCAGTGATCGGCTTTCGGATCCGTTCCTTTAAAAGACCCGGATCAGTCGATCAGTTCTTTAGTGAGCGACCCATCTCTAGTTAATATTAACCAAGTGGGAAATATCCGAGTTGACGATTTGAATATGATTTGATGCATTAAAATTTGTAAACTTTGTTTTTCATTGTAGCGTCATTAGTAACATGGCATTTACATTTTTTTCACCAATTCCTCAGTTTCAACATCTACAGTTACCATTAGGCATGATTAGGGCTACAATTATAGTGTGAATATATAAAATTACTTTAATTGAAAAAAAAACATTTTTCAATAGGCCTATTTATTTTTTCTTTTAAAATAAAATGCCGATAAATCAATTATCTATATGAGTAGAGTAGAAAACTCATAACTAAGTAAATCTTCAATATTTTAATATTCACAAAGTTGTCAAAAACGATGGAAAGAACATTAACAAAACACACATATATAGATAAGTGCGCCTCAGAAAATGTAAAATTGCACCGATTCGTAAATGGGAAAACTTCTGACTCGGAATTTCCGAGCTGCCGAGGGTTATAGAACGTTATATAAATCATAATATGTAGCTCTCAGTGAAAATTCCACTGAAACTGAAAGCTTGATTTTGATATAGGTTACAACACACATCATTAATTACAATGCCTGAGGGTGAACTACAAGCATTAAAAGAGCAAGGTATAGTAAGTTATTTATTAGTTTGAGAAGAAGATAGGTCTAAAGTCTACTATAAGTCTAAATTAAGATATTGCTAATTCAAATTCAGAAATGATTGCAGAAATCCGCCCTGTTGAAACATGTTGAATGTTGACATGTTTGTTTATTAAAATTAATATGATATTATTATTAATGATAATGTTTAAATCAACGATTATCTTATCTTATACATTACAGACGCTCCTTCTATAAAGAAGATTATTGCGCCCTACGCTCATTGGTGGTCCAGTCTAGTCTTGCATTTTTATTAATGTTTTAAATGATGTTAAAAAAAAGTTACTGGTTTTCTTGGTTTGTTCAGGCAACCCATTCCATGCCCAAATGCCACTCGGACCTGTGCATAAATGCTGAGCGTGATGCCCAGAAATGTTTGTATGAGCAGAAGTTTTTCCTATAACTCACAGTTTCCATTTATAAATAAATATAAACGGTTGTATTGTATGTGTGTGTGCATAACAGTAACAGTGATTTTTATGTACAAAAGTCTAGAGTAGGGATGTTAAAACCGGTTTGTTTTCAAAACCGGTTTTTGGTTCTATAAAACCGGTTTAAAACCGGATTTTGATCCCCCCTCCCCCCTCCCCCGCAATGTCACGTCACAGGCCGGAAAAGACAAATGAGCGTAGTTTCGTAGGTGTATTTGAAAAATAGTTCAAACTTAGTGTTTGCAGAGCATTCAAGAGGTTGATTTGTGTGTATACAGACATTATGATTTTGTACACTTTACCATAACATTCTTTAGAACTAAAAAAAATATGGGCTGATTGATTAAAACCGATAGTCTAATAGCTTTCAATAGTGATAATTTGTGCACCGTGGACTTAGACTTGTAAAATAATGTATTGAATAGGATCACGTAGCACTAATCAAAAGTCAAAAGAATGTGTATTTAATGCTGCCCTTAATAATAAAGCACAGACGCGGTGTCTAGCCGAATTGTTCAAGGGCACAGGACAAAACTTTTTTGTGTCTCTCCAATCTCCATTGCGTACAGCAAAGAGTCATCGTCGGCATCCGTCCGTCTCGAGAGATCATGGTGTAGCTTCATGGGTGAGGTATACAACTGCAGCGCCGAGAAAGGCTGTGTAGGCCAACCCGGGAGGGGCAATTCCTGGCGCACTTGAGGCACATCAAAGAGTAGCGCACATCTAAAAGATGAGCCGACATTTGGTTTGATGTTGTTTTTATCGCAAGCCATAGTTGGTATTTGGAGAAAAAAAAAGAAACACAATATCTAAGACTAAATAGTGTTAGCAAGGCATTTCAAGAATTGTTTTGCGTGAATTTAACATATTATTTTTTAAAATATTTCCATCAGAACCAATAAAAAAATAAAAAAGGGATTGCTACTTGAAGTAATGATTACCTTCCAAACAACAAACCGAAATCCGGTTTTAAAAATCAAAACCGGTTTTCAGATTCAAAACCAGAATCTGGTCTAGAGTAGACATAAATATCATAATAATGATCATTTATTATAATTTATATGACACCTTGCCTGTGGGTGTAGGGCGTAACTTATGTAGGCTATTCATGCCTTTTTGAGTATGGCCAATGTCCTATAGATTAAAATTGAACAAGTTGCTTGTTTCCATTCCTTATTGAGGCCTAAAAATGCTGAGCATTATACACAGTACACAGTTTGCGTTAATCACTCCGTTATGAATAGCTTTGGAAGTTAATGATCTTATCTTATTCTGCAAAACTCTTGGCCTTCGTAAAAAAAAATGCAGTCTGTAAATTTGTACAAATAAAACAATTCAATATAATTATACAATAGGCTACAAGCTAAATTGTCCAGCATTGCCTGGGATGAAATAATACAGGCCGGTATAAGCTGAAGATAAACATTTTATAAACTACAATGTTATCAGGTAAAAAATAGGCAAGTCTTTTTATTAAACAAAAATCTAAATTGTCCGGTGTTGCTAGTAGATTTACAATATTTTTTTTTTTAAGTAATGTTAATTACATTTTTAGAAAAAGGTATAGACTGACTGGAGAATTGAACCCAGGTCGCTTGCGTGGAAAAGCCAAATGTGCGTAGTTTTGTAGGCATATTTGAAAAATAGTTCAAATTTAGTTAGTGTTTTAAGGGCATTCAAGAGGTTGCTTTGTTCAAATACAATATGATTTTGTACTCTTTACCATAAAATTCTTTAGAACTAAAAAAATCTGGGCTAATTGATTAAAACTGATAATAGCTTCAATAGTGATAATCAAATTTCCGATTATCGTTGACCATAATATTAAGAAGCATATGAAGAGAATTAAGATGTTTATCCAGGATGCTTAGTACGCAGATGTGTACGCAATCCAGTGGCATTGCCACTTCTCTGTTGGGAACATAGTTTACACCGAGCCATCGTTAAAGACCATTTTTCCCACACAAAGGATTGTAACTTTAACTTAACATCTGGTTTGATGTTGTTTTTATCGCAAGCCATAGTTGGTATTTGGAAAAAAAGAAACACAATATCTAAGACTAAAATAGTGTTAGCAAGGTCAAGGCAGAAATGTTTTGTGCGAATCCAACATTATTTATTACAAATATTTCCATCAGAACCAAAAAAAAAAAAAGGCTGTGCTACTTGAAGTAATGATTACCTTCCAACCAACAAACTGAAATCTGGTTTTGAAAATCAAAACTGGGTTTTTGGTTTCAAAACCGGAATCCGGTATTCCAATTTTTGTTTAACATCCCTAGTCCGAAGTCAAATCGCAAAAGTATAATATGAGACAATAAGGTCACGTGTCTTTAAATTAACTAACTAATATGATTGGTTGAACACACACAAAAAGTCTACTTTATATATCTATATATATAGATAAAAATAAAATTTTTATGATATTAATTATCGTTAATATGTTTTTAAATATATAGGCCCTATTTGTAATTATTTTTTAATAATAATACTCATTGTATTTTAAAATCTTAAATTTTAGTCAACAAATTGAGTGAATTCCTTCAGCTATATCAAAAGGCTTTCCCAAATTTTTCTCTTGAAGAGTATGGACTCAAAAGGGTGAGTAGCTCTATATTATTATATCAATATTATACAGAAATATTTTAATCATACATATATTAAATTATATATATAAATGTGAAAAGTGTGGGTATGTAAAAATCATATAGAATTTTTTAATACTGGACAGAATGACATGAAATTTGCCACAAATATTCTTTGTGGTACTGTGGTGAACACTGTCAAAGTTTTACATTATTTTAAATGACCGCAGTTGTCATTTGGGTAAAAAAAACGGAAATAAAAACACATTTGTTTGACTTTGAAATTCCCTGTCCAACTTTTTATCATTTGCCTTCACAATATTAGAAGAAAAAAAAGGATGTGCTGAGATTATTTTTTATGATGTTATCAAACTTTGAGTATGAAGGGGACAAAATTCATTTGTGTTAAATTTACTTTGTTACGGGGAATGTTTCACGTTTTAATTTCTTTATAGCGGGCAATGTTTAAATTGTTTAAATACTGTAAAATACTTAATCACTGCTTCAGTTCAAAGAACTGGCCACCTTTTGCTAGTCTAATTACAAATATTAACTGACTAGAAATGATTAAGTGTAGAAACAATGTTAATAGTAATTAAGGCATTTGTATAGCGTCATCAATACCGGTAACCGGTGCCGTCCAGTCAAGACATCATGGTGGTGTTGAATAGCGCACTTCAAAAGACTTGTTGTTGACCCACTATAGTGGGACTTATAGGAACTTGAGAAGGTACAGGAACCTAGAAGAAGAAACAGATACCTTAAATTACTTTCCCATATGGGTGATATGACTAATGGCTGTATTGATAGGGTGTTTAAAATAAATGAAGCGCTGTGTTTATAGGCCTATGATTATGTTTGCTATGCATGAAACCATTAAGGAAAGTTTCCAAATAAGGGTGAATATTTAGTAACTTTCATGTTTAAAAGGTATGCATTTTTGAGAAGTTGAAAGGCAGCCTAACGCCCAGAAGTCAGGGTGCTACTGTCAATGACGCCCCCCGCCCCCCCAAGCTCCGAAAAAGAAAAAAAGAAATCACTGTGGAATATTTCCCGCTCGCACTAATTGCCCCTTCTTACCTAGCTACCACAGCTAGCTACTGTAAGGTTTTATTTTTGTAGCAGGATTTTAATTGATAGGTTTAATGATCCTAATCATTTGGAAAGTAATCAAATTGTATTATCTAAATGTCCTTTTAACTTACAATAGTAGTTTTTTTTATACTTGTAAATCATTAAGCATTCTTCTTCTTCTTCTTCTTTGTTCTCAAATGTTATGATTGGGAGGATTCAGACAACAAGTCCGATAGTTGTAATGAACTGTGCCGTGGCTGTCAGTTGCTCTAGTCCACCGAACAGTTTGTCGTTGAAGGTAGCCCCCAGGGGCCAAATGGCTGACCGGGTAGAAAGATACAGAGGGCAGGTCTGAAGGACATGCTCCGCGTTTTCGGGAGCTGTTTCGCAGGGGCACATTTCGCTTGCTCCGATTCGTAGTTTGCGGAACATATGTTGCTTTAGCCTGTTGTGACCAGTCCTTAGTCTGAAGATGATGTGTTGAAATTGGCGGGAGAGTTTGTAGTAAGCATCAATCTTTGGGTTGTTTTGTTGCAGCTCAGACCATCTTTCAGATTCATTCCTTTTGAGTATTGCCTTTATTTCTTCGGGGTGTAGAGATGGATCTGTCTGGTTTTGTCTGCCTCCAGCTTTAGCTAAGGTGTCGGCAGTGTCATTAAGCATTCTATGTACCCTATTTTTTAATGTAGGCCCATATAAATATTTTCTCTATACCTGTTAAATGTTAATGTAACACTCTATATGTTACAGATGGTAATGTAACACTCTATATGTTACAGATGGTAATGTAACACTCTATATGTTACAGATGGTAATGTAACACTCTATATGTTACAGATGGTAATGTAACACTCTATATGTTACAGATGGTAATGTAACACTCTATATGTTACAGATGGTAATGTAACACTCTATATGTTACAGATGGTAATGTAACACTCTATATGTTACAGATGGTAATGTAACACTCTATATGTTACAGATGGTAATGTAACACTCTATATGTTACAGATGGTAATGTAACACTCTATATGTTACAGATGGTAATGTAACACTCTATATGTTACAGATGGTAATGTAACACTCTATATGTTACAGATGGTAATGTAACACTCTATATGTTACAGATGGTAATGTAACACTCTATATGTTACAGATGGTAATGTAACACTCTATATGTTACAGATGGTAATGTAACACTCTATATGTTACAGATGGTAATGTAACACTCTATATGTTACAGATGGTAATGTAACACTCTATATGTTACAGATGGTAATGTAACACTCTATATGTTACAGATGGTAATGTAACACTCTATATGTTACAGATGGTAATGTAACACTCTATATGTTACAGATGGTAATGTAACACTCTATATGTTACAGATGGTAATGTAACACTCTATATGTTACAGATGGTAATGTAACACTCTATATGTTACAGATGGTAATGTAACACTCTATATGTTACAGATGGTAATGTAACACTCTATATGTTACAGATGGTAATGTAACACTCTATATGTTACAGATGGTAATGTAACACTCTATATGTTACAGATGGTAATGTAACACTCTATATGTTACAGATGGTAATGTAACACTCTATATGTTACAGATGGTAATGTAACACTCTATATGTTACAGATGGTAATGTAACACTCTATATGTTACAGATGGTAATGTAACACTCTATATGTTACAGATGGTAATGTAACACTCTATATGTTACAGATGGTAATGTAACACTCTATATGTTACAGATGGTAATGTAACACTCTATATGTTACAGATGGTAATGTAACACTCTATATGTTACAGATGGTAATGTAACACTCTATATGTTACAGATGGTAATGTAACACTCTATATGTTACAGATGGTAATGTAACACTCTATATGTTACAGATGGTAATGTAACACTCTATATGTTACAGATGGTAATGTAACACTCTATATGTTACAGATGGTAATGTAACACTCTATATGTTACAGATGGTAATGTAACACTCTATATGTTACAGATGGTAATGTAACACTCTATATGTTACAGATGGTAATGTAACACTCTATATGTTACAGATGGTAATGTAACACTCTATATGTTACAGATGGTAATGTAACACTCTATATGTTACAGATGGTAATGTAACACTCTATATGTTACAGATGGTAATGTAACACTCTATATGTTACAGATGGTAATGTAACACTCTATATGTTACAGATGGTAATGTAACACTCTATATGTTACAGATGGTAATGTAACACTCTATATGTTACAGATGGTAATGTAACACTCTATATGTTACAGATGGTAATGTAACACTCTATATGTTACAGATGGTAATGTAACACTCTATATGTTACAGATGGTAATGTAACACTCTATATGTTACAGATGGTAATGTAACACTCTATATGTTACAGATGGTAATGTAACACTCTATATGTTACAGATGGTAATGTAACACTCTATATGTTACAGATGGTAATGTAACACTCTATATGTTACAGATGGTAATGTAACACTCTATATGTTACAGATGGTAATGTAACACTCTATATGTTACAGATGGTAATGTAACACTCTATATGTTACAGATGGTAATGTAACACTCTATATGTTACAGATGGTAATGTAACACTCTATATGTTACAGATGGTAATGTAACACTCTATATGTTACAGATGGTAATGTAACACTCTATATGTTACAGATGGTAATGTAACACTCTATATGTTACAGATGGTAATGTAACACTCTATATGTTACAGATGGTAATGTAACACTCTATATGTTACAGATGGTAATGTAACACTCTATATGTTACAGATGGTAATGTAACACTCTATATGTTACAGATGGTAATGTAACACTCTATATGTTACAGATGGTAATGTAACACTCTATATGTTACAGATGGTAATGTAACACTCTATATGTTACAGATGGTAATGTAACACTCTATATGTTACAGATGGTAATGTAACACTCTATATGTTACAGATGGTAATGTAACACTCTATATGTTACAGATGGTAATGTAACACTCTATATGTTACAGATGGTAATGTAACACTCTATATGTTACAGATGGTAATGTAACACTCTATATGTTACAGATGGTAATGTAACACTCTATATGTTACAGATGGTAATGTAACACTCTATATGTTACAGATGGTAATGTAACACTCTATATGTTACAGATGGTAATGTAACACTCTATATGTTACAGATGGTAATGTAACACTCTATATGTTACAGATGGTAATGTAACACTCTATATGTTACAGATGGTAATGTAACACTCTATATGTTACAGATGGTAATGTAACACTCTATATGTTACAGATGGTAATGTAACACTCTATATGTTACAGATGGTAATGTAACACTCTATATGTTACAGATGGTAATGTAACACTCTATATGTTACAGATGGTAATGTAACACTCTATATGTTACAGATGGTAATGTAACACTCTATATGTTACAGATGGTAATGTAACACTCTATATGTTACAGATGGTAATGTAACACTCTATATGTTACAGATGGTAATGTAACACTCTATATGTTACAGATGGTAATGTAACACTCTATATGTTACAGATGGTAATGTAACACTCTATATGTTACAGATGGTAATGTAACACTCTATATGTTACAGATGGTAATGTAACACTCTATATGTTACAGATGGTAATGTAACACTCTATATGTTACAGATGGTAATGTAACACTCTATATGTTACAGATGGTAATGTAACACTCTATATGTTACAGATGGTAATGTAACACTCTATATGTTACAGATGGTAATGTAACACTCTATATGTTACAGATGGTAATGTAACACTCTATATGTTACAGATGGTAATGTAACACTCTATATGTTACAGATGGTAATGTAACACTCTATATGTTACAGATGGTAATGTAACACTCTATATGTTACAGATGGTAATGTAACACTCTATATGTTACAGATGGTAATGTAACACTCTATATGTTACAGATGGTAATGTAACACTCTATATGTTACAGATGGTAATGTAACACTCTATATGTTACAGATGGTAATGTAACACTCTATATGTTACAGATGGTAATGTAACACTCTATATGTTACAGATGGTAATGTAACACTCTATATGTTACAGATGGTAATGTAACACTCTATATGTTACAGATGGTAATGTAACACTCTATATGTTACAGATGGTAATGTAACACTCTATATGTTACAGATGGTAATGTAACACTCTATATGTTACAGATGGTAATGTAACACTCTATATGTTACAGATGGTAATGTAACACTCTATATGTTACAGATGGTAATGTAACACTCTATATGTTACAGATGGTAATGTAACACTCTATATGTTACAGATGGTAATGTAACACTCTATATGTTACAGATGGTAATGTAACACTCTATATGTTACAGATGGTAATGTAACACTCTATATGTTACAGATGGTAATGTAACACTCTATATGTTACAGATGGTAATGTAACACTCTATATGTTACAGATGGTAATGTAACACTCTATATGTTACAGATGGTAATGTAACACTCTATATGTTACAGATGGTAATGTAACACTCTATATGTTACAGATGGTAATGTAACACTCTATATGTTACAGATGGTAATGTAACACTCTATATGTTACAGATGGTAATGTAACACTCTATATGTTACAGATGGTAATGTAACACTCTATATGTTACAGATGGTAATGTAACACTCTATATGTTACAGATGGTAATGTAACACTCTATATGTTACAGATGGTAATGTAACACTCTATATGTTACAGATGGTAATGTAACACTCTATATGTTACAGATGGTAATGTAACACTCTATATGTTACAGATGGTAATGTAACACTCTATATGTTACAGATGGTAATGTAACACTCTATATGTTACAGATGGTAATGTAACACTCTATATGTTACAGATGGTAATGTAACACTCTATATGTTACAGATGGTAATGTAACACTCTATATGTTACAGATGGTAATGTAACACTCTATATGTTACAGATGGTAATGTAACACTCTATATGTTACAGATGGTAATGTAACACTCTATATGTTACAGATGGTAATGTAACACTCTATATGTTACAGATGGTAATGTAACACTCTATATGTTACAGATGGTAATGTAACACTCTATATGTTACAGATGGTAATGTAACACTCTATATGTTACAGATGGTAATGTAACACTCTATATGTTACAGATGGTAATGTAACACTCTATATGTTACAGATGGTAATGTAACACTCTATATGTTACAGATGGTAATGTAACACTCTATATGTTACAGATGGTAATGTAACACTCTATATGTTACAGATGGTAATGTAACACTCTATATGTTACAGATGGTAATGTAACACTCTATATGTTACAGATGGTAATGTAACACTCTATATGTTACAGATGGTAATGTAACACTCTATATGTTACAGATGGTAATGTAACACTCTATATGTTACAGATGGTAATGTAACACTCTATATGTTACAGATGGTAATGTAACACTCTATATGTTACAGATGGTAATGTAACACTCTATATGTTACAGATGGTAATGTAACACTCTATATGTTACAGATGGTAATGTAACACTCTATATGTTACAGATGGTAATGTAACACTCTATATGTTACAGATGGTAATGTAACACTCTATATGTTACAGATGGTAATGTAACACTCTATATGTTACAGATGGTAATGTAACACTCTATATGTTACAGATGCTCCTATACAGGGTACTATATTACCATTCTCTGCTCCCCCCCCCCCTTTTTTCTTATTTTAATAAACAAAATTTTTTCTTATATTTCTACTATTAGTAGTTGTTTTGTTTTTAATTATAAGATTTCTAAAGACAGTTAAAGGACTCTATATAATGAACATAGCTTTCACATTATCATGCCCTTAAAAATATTTTATTTAATTTTATATGTGTCAGTGACAATGTTAAGTACCTTTTGCCGCACCTCCTGAAATTTTAGATTTTCTCCTGAAAAACTACTGAAAACCTCCTGAAATTTTGATTTGAGTTTGGTGCAGGAACCCTGTAATAAGAAAAAAAAAGGAATAAAATTTGCTAAGTACAAACTATAAGAAGTATTGACATAAATCCACGTTGTGTCAATTATATACTATTAGGCTATCAACATAATTACAAAAAGTGACAGGTAATCTTTTTAATTAATGTCTGTTACCGTTTGAAAAACATAGATAAATATGATATTTTAATATTTCTTCTTAGAGTTTATTAGAAGTGGTTATGTTTTCAGAAAATAAAAATAAAAATAGGTACATGTTATATATCAAATTAAAGAGACTAAAATGTAAATTTTAAATATAAAAGATAAAACAGTGTAATCTTGTACAGAATAAATTAATGATGAAAGAATTGGAAAGATTAGGTGCTAGTTGGACCTAGTTGATGATGCCTTTTTTTTCACCGGTTGATGCTCCTGACTCAATGTAGTCTTAGACCGATATAATTATTTATTTGAATCTAAATTGTATTAAATTTGTGTCTATGTAAAATAAAATAAGTTTGTATCATTTTTATTGAATATTGTTTTCAAAAAGCCTAGCAGACAGTATTTTAGTTGATCTTTACTAGGCCCCCCATTATGTGTACTTGTGACCGTCTTGTGACCACTATAAACAATGAAAAAAAAGCATAAAAGGTCGTCAAATCCCCTTTGAACTTATGTTAAAATGAGTTCTGATATCTGTAAATATTCAGAGGTGTTGAAATTAATTTTAGAAAGCTGGTTTGGATTTAATAGCGAAACAAACAATGTTACCCAAATCAAAGCCAATGGCGTTCTTACGGCAGAATAGCACTGCCGATCAATGCCACCTGCGTTCTCACGGAAAGAAAGTATTAATATTATTTTTTATTATAAGTCAATTTATATAATTAGAAACGGTTAATAAATATTTAACTTCACTTGAGTTGATAATAGCTGAATCAAATCATTTGTTTTGAACTTGGATTTAGTTAAGTATTAGTATCATAATATAATATTACTTCAAAGGCAAAGTAAAAAAGTAAAGTATCTCGTGGGACCAAATTAATCCTTAGGAACGGTGAAGCAGCGTTCACAAGTGGCCACAGCATACTTGGGGATTGTGTGGTCAGCACAATGCCCAGCTGCTTTTATTTTACCTCAACTTATGTCAGGTACCCATCAGAGCTGGGTAGACTCAGGGACACCCTCCAGACCTGGGAACAAATCTTAGCCTTCCCAAGGATTTCACCAGGAATCGAAACCAGGAAATTCGGTACACCATCCGAACCGCTGCTGCTGGACCACCATGCCCCATTTTAAAGGCAATCTAATGGCACGCTAAAATTGTTCATTTGGATGTTGATACTTCCTTTGTTGTAGACAACTAGGTGTAATGACATATAACAGTATAGAGGGAGTGAGACGTTCAACTCTGTTTAAGGCTGCTACCAATGCCTTATTTATTGTCAGATAGAGGTTACAATAGAGAAGGCCCTAGGGCCTAAATAAATATGTTTTGTTCTAAATAAATATGTTTTGTTTACATAAACTGTGAGTCGAGGCTAATCTCAATGCACTTTTGTTTAGATATTTTGTGTATGTTGCTTTTAATTTTCTGTGTTTCTTCTCCATTTTTCTCACATGAACGTGATATTAAAAAGGATGATGAAAGGCACCAGACTTGGCTATCAAACACCAGGTGAGTACAATCTTTATATATAAAAAGACGCTGTTTGTCGGTGAAACGTTCCCCATTGGTCAATGGGCCGTATTGCTGCTGAGAGTTAACACCCTTGCCCCTTATACAAGTCAGGCATATAAGACTCATTTGTAAAAGGGGCAAGGGTGTTAACTCTCAGCAGCAATATCTTTACAAGTCAGTCATATAAGACTGACTTGTAAAAGGGCCAAGGGTGTTAACTCTCAGCAGCAATACGGCCCATTTGAAAACATGTGATCTACAAGTCCAATCTTTGTTATGTCAATGACCTAAAGATTTTTTTGTAATTAAATATATTATGTCTACTTCTAGCCTACATTGTTGTTTATGAAATGTTTATCTGTAGCTTACACAGGCCTGTTTAATTTTTCTCCGGGTTTATTTAACGTGACCTTAATATCTCATATCTTACTTTTGTGATCACATATTGACATGAGGTTTCCATAGCGTAGTGGTTAGCGTCTTCGACTGCTATGCGGGCGAAATGGGTTCAATTCCCGCTATGGCTCTATTTTCTTTAATGTCCATTACTATTACTAGTTTTTTTAAGATTATAAGGATTTTATGACTTAAAACTTTCCTAAAATGTTTTCAGTAATTAAAATCTAATAGATTGATTATGCCTATAATTTTGACGCACGCGAAAGATGAGTGTTTGATTCTCATCAACAGGGATAGTCTAACTTTTTGTTAAATAAAAAGACATCCTTTTTTTAACCTGATTACAATATTTACTTTAAATTACTTTCTTAAATGTTTTCTGTAAATAAATAATAATTAGATCTATATTTTTTAAGTTATTATTTTATAGCTTTTTGTTCATTGTAGTCTATAAAAATTGTAGGCCTATCTGTAGTTTTGGGTCTAAGCCTATGTATTTTTTCCCTGAGTGACGCCGGGAAATTAAGCTTTGGTTTAGTAAAAAGACTCGCCTATGTACAACCCGTTTGTAATATTTGTTTTAAATTACTTTCTCTAAATGTTTTCAATAAATCATTCTTATATTTCTAAATTTATTAGATCTAGGCTAGATTATATCTTTCTGTTCATTGTAGTTTATGAAATGTTTATCTAGCTTAGCCTATATAGGCCTATTTAATTTTTCCTCTGTCAATGCCGGGGAATTTAGCTTGTTTATTTATTTAAAAAGTATCATTGCATATTTTCAATCCTTTTTATAGGTCTTCAATTGTAAAAATAAAACAAACTCCCTTTACATTTACAGAGATTGACTATTGTAGTTGTCATTTAAAAACTAATAGCTGGACATCTGACACCCTGATTTCATCATCATACAGTTGTTCAACTAGTGACATAATTTTGTTTATTGATCTCATACACTTGTTCAACTATTTAAAAATATTGTTTATTGATCTCATACAATTGTTCAACTATTTAAAAATATTGTTTATTGATCTCATACACTTGTTCAACTATTGACATAATTTTGTTTATGTTTTCAGCTCCATGCACCCATTGATACGAGAATATGAAGCCACTCTATATGGTCAGCAAGAGCATATTTCTACTTTAGAGGTACTCTATTTTTCTTTGCAGACAATGAAACATCTAAATGCAATTATGTAAAATTGAATTATAACATATTTTCTGATATAGTTATAGGGTCTAGTCCTGATTATAGTGTTTCTTATGTGGTGGTCTTATGCTATGTAGGTGCATGGGTTATTAGTTATATAAGTAACAGGACATATGATGGAACAACACTGAATTAATACTGCTAATACTTTGATGTAGTTTCCTTCTGTTGACACTGCTAATACTTTGATCTAGTTTCCTTCTGTTTACACTGCTAATACTTTGATGTAGTTTCCTTCTGTTTACACTGCTAATACTTTGATCTAGTTTCCTTCTGTTTACACTGCTAATACTTTGATGTAGTTTCCTTCTGCTGACACTGCTAATACTTTGATCTAGTTTCCTTCTGTTTACACTGCTAATACTTTGATGTAGTTTCCTTCTGTTTACACTGCTAATACTTTGATCTAGTTTCCTTCTGTTTACACTGCTAATACTTTGATCTAGTTTCCTTCTGTTTACACTGCTAATACTTTGATGTAGTTTCCTTTGTCAGTTTAATTAAATTTTGTATTTGCTCCCCAAAGCTCTAAAACCTTATTTAATCACTGACCAATTTTTTATTACTATGTTGAAGCTAAAATAAAAATGTGCCTGGGTGTAATTTTCTTTCTTTATTTAAGAATGAGCTTGAAAGACTGAAGCATGAAACAAAAGATTTGGTTCAAGAAAATGAAAGGTTGGACAAAGAAAACAGTTTAACATTTTGTTGTTTTTAGATTCTGCTATGGAACATTTTATGTTGACATTTGATTCTGCTATGGAACATATATTGACATTTGATACGGCTATGGAACATGTTATGTTGACATTTGATACTGCTATGGAACATGTTATGTTGACATTTGATACTGCTATGGAACATATATTGACATTTGATACTGCTATGGAACATATATTGACATTTGATACTGCTATGGAACATATATTGACATTTGATACTGCTATGGAACATGTTATGTTGACATTTGATACTGCTATGGAACATGTTATGTTGACATTTGATACTGCTATGGAACATATATTGACATTTGATACTGCTATTGAACATATATTGACATTTGATACTGCTATGGAACATGTTATGTTGACATTTGATACTGCTATGGAACATATATTGACATTTGATACTGCTATGGAACATTTATTGACATTTGATACTGCCATAGAACATATGTTGACATTTGATACTGCTATGGAACATGTTATGTTGACATTTGATACTGCTATGGAACATATATTGACATTTGATACTGCTATGGAACATATATTGACATTTGATACTGCTATGGAACATATGTTGACATTTGATACTGCTATGGAACATATATTGACATTTGATACTGCAGTTTAACATTTTGTTGTTTTTAGATTCTGCTATGGAACATGTTATGTTGACATTTGATACTGCTATGGAACATTTATTGACATTTGATACTGCTATGGAACATATATTGACATTTGATACTGCTATGGAACATATATTGACATTTCATACTGTTATGGAACATATATTGACATTTGATACTGATATGGAACATATATTGACATTTGATACTGCTATATAACATATATTGACATTTGATACTGCTATGGAACATATATTGACATTTGATACTGCTATGGAACATATATTGACAGTTGATACTGTGACCGTTATTTTGTAGTTAGTTATATCCGATGCATGGATCTCAGGGTAGATCACATTTTAACCTGAATACAATAAAGCAAATGCCGTCTTGTATTAAATAAGAATTGAATGTTTAATCAAGAAGAACAATCCGTTAACGTCTGTACAGTATTAACTCAATAATACAAAACAACTTCAAGAGCCTAGTCCAAAAACGTCTTGTCGCTCCTGCAATATTTTTTTCTGCAATATCTAAGCGACGTCAAAATAACTCACGCGTCATCGTTTTTATTGTCCTACGTCACATGTTTATTTAATAAATGTACACCATGTTAGAGATTATGAAAAATGCGTCTTACTTAAAACCACAAGATATATTTTAAATCCTAACATTCCCCCATCGACCCTTTAAATTTGTCAAACAAATTTACAAAAGTTCCATCTTCGTATCTCAATGTCTCTAAACAGATACTGTCATTACATATATATAATGTCTCTAATCATATGTCTCTAAGCATATAATCCTAAATATAATATTAACAAACAAAATTATCATATCATACATATTAAAATTATGTTAACCAACAATCAATATATTAACTAATAAAGTTCATCGATAGATCAGTCAATCAAGTTTCAGAGTGTATTCTGTCCTGTAGTAATGAAATACACAAACCAATATTCACAATAACCAATAAGGCCGAAAACACATTGACATTTGATACTTTAATGGAACATATATTGACATTTGATACTGCTATGGAACATATGTTGACATTTAATACTACTATGGAACATATATTGACATTTGATACTGCTATGGAACATATATTGACATTTAATACTGCTATGGAACATATATTGACATTTGATACTGCTATGGAACATATATTGACATTTAATACTTTAATGGCCATAACATGTAAAATAGTGACCTGGCTGTAACATAGTGACCTGGCTGAAACACTTAACTTATATTTGCATGTTAACTTGAATCCTTCAGACTTCATCAAGAATTAAAAGCCTTGATTCAGGATGGCATGCTATCAAACCAGGGTTCTGGCGGTGGGGATGGTGAAGAAGTTAGGATGATTCAGAACCTGCAGCAGCAAATTGAGTTGGTACTACAGGTAAATTACAGTCAACTTTAATATTGTTCATTATGTTAGAGTATTAGTAGGAAGGTCATTCTCACCTGTCATTAGTTACAGGAAAGTATTCTGTCATTCAATTTTCACAGTGTGCTCTTATAATAAATATTCACATTCCCTGTTTACTTTGTACTTGTAAATGTAAATTTTAATATTAAATAAAAATGATCTAAATATATTTATAAAAACATTTTAAAAATTTAGCACCCGATATTTGTACCAACTTCTTACCTTTTTTTAAAAATATCTTTAAAAATGTTTACCTGAGCTGTAGTCAATTACAGCCTAGATCAGCGATGGCGAACCTATGGCACGCGTGCCACAGCTGGCACGCAGAGCCATTTCTGTGGGCACGCGAGCATTTACCAAAAATGGAACAGCTAAGTTATGGTATTTGGTTTTAATTGCCGTGTTGACACGTTGAAAGAAATAAGTTGGTCTTGTATTGTACTTTGGGCACGCGGCCTCAAAAGGGTTCGCCATCAAAGGCCTAGATCTATGTCTATTGAAATTGTATATCTATGTTTACCTGAGCTGTAGTCAATTACAGCCTAGATCTATGTCTATTGAAATTGTATATCTATGTTTACCTGAGCTGTAGTCAATTACAGCCTAGATCTATGTCTATTGAAATTGTATATCTATGTTTACCTGAGCTGTAGTCAATTACAGCCTAGATCTATGTCTATTGAAATTGTATATCTATGTTTACCTGAGCTGTAGTCAATTACAGCCTAGATCTATGTCTATTGAAATTGTATATCTTTTAACTGAAGGAGAAAGAGGCAGCACAAAACAAGTGGAGAGAAGCATCGGAGGAAGTTGACCGTCTGGAAGCAGCACTGGAGGTATCAGAAACATTTGATTTCTGTTAGAATCAGCACTTTACTTTGAATAGTTTTAGAGAAACTAAACATTACATTGAACAGTTTTATAGAAATTATACATTACGTTGAGCAGTTTTAAATAAACTATACATTCATTACATTGAACAGTTTTATAGAAATTATACATTACATTGAACAGTTTTAAATAAACTATAAATTCATTACATTGAACAGTTTTATAGAAACTATACATTACATTGAATAGTTTTATAGAAATTGTACATTACATTGAACAGTTTTATAGAAATTATACATTACATTGAACAGTTTTATAGAAATTATACATTACATTGAACAGTTTTATAGAAATTATACATTACATTGAACAGTTTTAAATAAACTATAAATTCATTACATTGAACAGTTTTATAGAAACTATACATTACATTGAATAGTTTTATAGAAATTGTACATTACATTGAACAGTTTTATAGAAATTATACATTACATTGAACAGTTTTATAGAAATTATACATTACATTGAACAGTTTTATAGAAATTATACATTACATTGAACAGTTTTAAATAAACTATAAATTCATTACATTGAACAGTTTTATAGAAACTATACATTACATTGAATAGTTTTATAGAAATTGTACATTACATTGAACAGTTTTATAGAAATTATACATTACATTGAACAGTTTTATAGAAATTATACATTACATTGAACAGTTTTATAGAAATTATACATTACATTGAACAGTTTTAAATAAACTATAAATTCATTACATTGAACAGTTTTATAGAAACTATACATTACATTGAATAGTTTTATATAAACTCCTGCAGTGTCTAAAACAAAAAAAATACAGATAAATGTTTAAGGAAAAGATTTCTTTTTTCTCTCGGCTAAAGTTAACATTAGTCCACAAAAGAATATAAATCATATGTATTGTTATTCTGGGCTTTCTCTAGCATATCATATATGTATTGTTATTCTGGGGCTTCTCTAGCATATCATATATGTATTGTTATTCTGGGGTTTCTCTAGCATATCATATATGTAGTTATTCTGGGTTTTCTCTAGCATATCATATATGTATTTTTATTCTGGGGTTTCTCTAGCATATCATATATGTATTGTTATTCTGGGGTTTCTCTAGCATATCATATATGTGTGTATATATATATATATATATATATATATATATATATATCTTCTTCTTCTTCATGTTTTTGTGGATGCCCCGTTGTACCCGAGGAAAGGGTCCACAATTTGAGATGTGGTCTTGTTGAGGTCTTCTAACGTTTTCTGGAGAGTTTATAAACAGTGGGAATACGGGTATAGAAAGTGTGAATTATTGGTGGTCATAAAGGTTATTGTAGCTCCACTCCTTCAGGGTAGACTTAAAGGAGGAGACGGAGGGGGCGGCAATTATTATCTATATATAATACCAGAAAATATGTACTTCAATGTTAAAGTGAAGTATCACTCAATTATACAACTATATTGTGTCCTTTATTTTACATATACAACTATATTGTGTCCTTTATTTTACATATACAACTATATTGTGTCCTTTTTTTTACATATACAACTATATTGTGTCCTTTATTTTACATATACAACTATATTGTGTCCTTTATTTCACATATACAACTATATTGTGTCCTTTCTTTTACATATACAACTATATTGTGTCCTTTATTTCACATATACAACTATATTGTGTCCTTTATTTTACAGACTTGAGACTCCTTTTAACATTGCCTAATGAAATTTGAATAATGAAATGAATAAATAGTGAAAAGGACTATTTATATAACCCATCTTTCCATGCTTTTGAATTTAGCGCGCTTATTACTCATTGTGCTTTCATTCTACAATTCAGTTGCAGATGAAATAATATACATGATATTAATTAGCCTACTGAATTCAGTTGCAGATGAAATAATATACATGATATTAATTAGCCTACTGAATTCAGTTGCAGATGAAATAATATACATGATATTAATTAGCCTACTGAATTCAGTTGCAGATGAAATAATATACATGATATTAATTAGCCTACTGAATTCAGTTGCAGATGAAATAATATACATGATATTAATTAGCCTACTGAATTCAGTTGCAGATGAAATAATATACATGATATTAATTAGCCTACTGAATTCAGTTGCAGATGAAATAATATACATGATATTAATTAGCCTACTGAATTCAGTTGCAGATGAAATAATATACATGATATTAATTAGCCTACTGAATTCAGTTGCAGATGAAATAATATACATGATATTAATTAGCCTACTGAATTCAGTTGCAGATGAAATAATATACATGATATTAATTAGCCTACTGAATTCAGTTGAAGATGAAATAATATACATGATATTAATTAGCCTACTGAATTCAGTTGCAGATGAAATAATATACATGATATTAATTAGCCTACTGAATGCAGTTGCAGATGAAATAATATACATGATATTAATTAGCCTACTGAATTCAGTTGCAGATGAAATAATATACATGATATTAATTAGCCTACTGAATTCAGTTGAAGATGAAATAATATACATGATATTAATTAGCCTACTGAATTCAGTTGCAGATGAAATAATATACATGATATTAATTAGCCTACTGAATTCAGTTGCAGATGAAATAATATACATGATATTAATTAGCCTACTGAATTCAGTTGCAGATGAAATAATATACATGATATTAATTAGCCTACTGAATTCAGTTGCAGATGAAATAATATACATGATATTAATTAGCCTACTGAATTCAGTTGAAGATGAAATAATATACATGATATTAATTAGCCTACTGAATTCAGTTGCAGATGCAATAATATACATGATATTAATTAGCCTACTGAATTCAGTTGCAGATGAAATAATATACATGATATTAATTAGCCTACTGAATTCAGTTGCAGATGAAATAATATACATGATATTAATTAGCCTACTGAATTCAGTTGCAGATGCAATAATATACATGATATTAATTAGCCTACTGATTCTTTAGTATTCCTCCTTAGTATTTTGTCTTACATAAAGTTGTTTGCATTAAACATATCACAAGGAACTCTTCTAAAATCTATATTCATAAAAATGCCATCATTCTACATCATAAGTTTCCAAATGGAGAGTTGTCATCTTCAAGCAGAGGCTGATAAGTTTGTGATGGTGATGATGCTTATTGAAAATTACATATTAGAAATGATTGAGCCACCCAAGTTACATGAAACTAAGGGGAGCTACTCTGTTTGCAACTATATTAAAACAAAACAATGAACTACATAAAGAAATGTATTAGTACTGTACAAAGTTACTTCCATGTCAACACACTGTTTTGGCATTACCAATATTAGACAGATTGTTTTAATCTGGGTATATTTTGGACCCAATATTGGGTTGAATATTTTACCTTAAAAGAGAGTGAGCTAAAAAAATATTAGAAGGGACAGGTGGGCTATAAAAAGGGTTGTCAGCCCATGTTTTACATGAATAGTGATCATACAATTACATTTCTATAGTCCACTGTAAGTGTGTTGGATGAACTACACATTTAATTAGAATGACTACACTTCATTATCAATAAAGTATTATTGAAATTATACTACTAATTATTGACCATCTATTGTTTCAGATGGAGAAAGAAATTCATCAATGGAAAGTTGTAGAACAGCAAGCACAGCAGGTTTGAGTTTGAATCTTTCATAAAATGGATGATTCTAAAACTAAATGTTTTTAGTACAATATCTGTTGTAACATACCGTATATACTCGCATTAAGTCACACTGTTGTAACATACCGTATATACTCGCATTAAGTCACACTGTTGTAACATACCGTATATACTCGCATTAAATCACACTGTTGTAACATACCGTATATACTCGCATTAAGTCACACTGTTGTAACATACCGTATATACTCGCATTAAGTCACACTGTTGTAACATACCGTATATACTCGCATTAAGTCACACTGTTGTAACATACCGTATATACTCGCATTAAGTCACACTGTTGTAACATACCGTATATACTCGCATTAAGTCACACTGTTGTAACATAGCATATATACTCGCATTAAGTCACACTGTTGTACTGTTGTAACATAGCGTATATACTCGCATTAAGTCACACTTTTTCTTACCCAAAATTTTGACAAAAATGAGGGGTGCGACTTGTACACCCGACACTGATTTTGAAAAGTTAAAAAAACATCACTACTCTGTCATAAAGTTTCCTACATAACCCGTATAGTTGACTGTAGTGATGTAGAATTACTAGGATATGCGTAGGCCAATATTTTACATTTAGAAAACTTTTGTAGGTATAAATACACTATCTTTATATAATTGAAATGGACAAATATGTTAGGTTTTTCAGAACCCCCCCTACACACACACACTCCCTTTTCTATTGAACTTTTGTATTGTCGAAACGTAGCCGTAGCGAAAACTTAAGGCGTCATTTGTTTGTAGGACATTGAACGCAAATTGCATTATGGAAAGAATTGTAAATGTGTAAAAGCCTGTCTAAGCCTATAATATAGGTATAAGCTTGTATACTAGTAGATTAAGATGCGTTTTAATTAGGACCTATAGCCTAAGGTAGTATTTAGCATTCCAAGAAAGCGTGGGCGCCTCGTTCGTATGTCCTAGCAGTGTTTCCGAAACCACGATCGGTCGATCGACACATTTCAAGACATTTCGGAAACATTCTGCACTCGACTTTTTTTTTTCAAATCTATATAAGAATAATGCGTGAAATGTCTATAGAGTGTGTCATTTTTCCTTAGTTGCATGTATGAGTTGAAAAAACACAGCTTATTGTTGATGGCGAAGCCAGCACACTCTCCACGAAGCCAGCCCTCTCCCTGTAAGTTTAAAGGCGGTATTTTTGGTAGGCTTAGTATTTGAACACAATATGGAACACAGTATGGAAAGAATCGTAAATGTGTGAAAGCCTGTCTAGGCCTATAATGTAGATAGGCCTATAAGCTTGTAGGCTAGTAGCTTAAGATGCGTTTTATTTAGGACCTAAGGCTAAGGCCTAGGCTTGTATGCTAAAGCCTACTAATAAGGCAGTGTTTAGCATTCCCATTAAACTGCGCCATGTCTAAGCAATGTTTCCAAAACTACGATCGGCCGATCGACACGTGAAATGTAAATAGTGTGTTTTATTTTTCATTAGTTGCATGTAAGAGTTGAAAAAAACACACAGCTTATTGTCGGTCACGCAGTTGCGCTTGAAATCATTACAAACAATTATGTTACAGGTAATTAAGGCAGTTGTATAGCGCAACTATCAATACCAGCGCCACTCAGTCTAGGTGACGTTCAGTCTAGCTAATGACGCACTTCAAATACTTTTTTTGTGTGTCGACCGACCCACTATGGTATGACAATAGAGATAGGAACTTGAGTAGGGACGGGGACTTTTTTTAAATATGAAAAAAAAATTTACAGTGATGAAAAATTAACTAGAGATGCTTCAGATATTAAATAAACCGGAAATAAACAAACGAAAGGCTCACGAGATCTCGAACCAAACGAGAAAGTAGCCTGAACTATACAAATTGTCACGGATGCTTTCAGAAGTTTTGCCCCTATCGGCACAGCCGTATTTATCCGCAGTGCCCGGTAAAGGGTTAATAAAAAAAATCTTAAACTGGGGGGGGGGGGCAAGTTGTCCACCAGTGCGACTTATACGCGAGTATATACAGTAATATTAGTTTTAATTATGTATAGTAATTCTGTACAAGTAAACAATATAAGCAATATAACTCTGCTACATATAAGCATATTATAAGCAATATAAGCCTGTTAAAAGAATAAGATAAAAATACTTGTAGGCTCCCAACTTGTATGCTGTAAATCCACCTTACATGTAATAACAGTAATAAGAGCATTCCAAGAGAGTCAGGGTTACCTGGGGCAACACTTTTTGGAGTGCTGCATTTTTTTCCACAAGTCTTTATTGACTTTTATCAATTAGTAGTTTCTATTGAAAGTAAATAAAATATTAATTATTAACCCTTTCTCTCCCTCTTGCACCTTTGTCTCCCTTACATATGTATATGGGGAATGAGCACCAGAAGCATGTCTCTTGCATTAATTATTCCAAAATAGTGATCAATATCTAGCCTTTTGTACAAAGTTCTTTTTTTTTTTGTTAAGATAAATAAATAAAAAAGTCTGTTAAAATTGTTTTAAATTATTCTATTAAAGATAATTTGGTTAAATACAAAACAAATTAACAATATTAACATCTATGTATAATTTAGACAAAGCAATATATTTCATACAACACAGTTATTTTTTCAGACATTGTAAGTTCAGAATGTTTTCAAACTATGTTCTTGTCTGCAGGTAAAAGCACAGTATCAGGAATCTGTGACAACTCTCAACAGTGAACTGGAATTAGTTCATACTGAACTCAGGTAGAAAATAGTTTCATTGGAATTAGTTCATACTAAACTCAGTTAGAAAATAGTTTCATTGGAATTAGTTCATACTAAACTCAGTTAGAAAATAGTTTCATTGGAATTAGTTCATACTAAACTGAGGTAGAAAATAGTTTCATTGGAATTAGTTCATACTAAACTGAGGTAGAAAATAGTTTCATTGGAATTACCGTATATACTCGCGTATAAGTCGCACCGGTGTATAAGTCGCACCCCTAGTTTAAGATTTTTTTCCTTATATGTTGTCATTGACCCGCACATAAGTCGCACTCCGACTTCCCGGGTTACACTGCCTTTTAACATCTCAAAAATGCATACCTTTTAAACATAAAAGTTACTAAATATTCACCTTAATTTGGAAACTTTCCTTAAAAAATGGGTTTAGTCGTGCATAAGGCAAACACAATCAAATAAAGTCAGGGCTTCATTTATTTTAAACAACCGATCAATAGGCCTACAGACATTAGTGAGATGGGAAAGTAAGGTATCTGTTTCTTCATCTAAGTCCCTTTCCCTACTCAAGTTCCTAACCCAGTAGTAACACTACACACACATAAACGTCTTTGAAGTACGTCATTAGACTCAATGTCGCCTAGACTGGAGACTGGGAGACGCCGGCATTTATGACGCGCTATACATGTGTCCTAATTACCATTAACATTGTTTGTAATGATTTCAAGTGTGTCTGTGTGACCGACAAATAATAAGCAGTGTTTTTTTCTCAACTCTTACATGCAACTAATGAAAAATAAAACACACTATTGACATTTCACGCGTCCATCTGCAAATCGTAGTTTTGGAAACATTGCCTAGACCTGGCGCGGTTTTATCCGAATGCTCAATACTGCCTTATTAGTAGGCTATAGTCTATAATCCTAGACCTTAAGTACTAAATAAAACGCATCTTAAGCTTATTGGCCTTCCTACATTATAGGCCTAGAAAGCTTTCACACATTTACGATTCTTTCCATAGGGCTTATTGTAATTTGCGTTCAATAAGCCTACCAAAAAATGCCGCTTTTAAGCTTACGCTACGTTAAAAAAATCGGTTCAAAAGTTCAAAAGAAAAGCGGTGGATGGGGAGGTGGGTTTCTGAAAAACCTACAATATTTGTCGATTTCAATTTCAGTTATATAAAGAAAGTAATATGTACACCTACGAAAGTTTTCTAAATGTAAAATGTATGCCTACGCATATCCTAATAATTCTAAATAACTCCAATCAACTATACGGGTTATGTTGGAAACTTTATGACAGAGTAGTGATGTTTTTCGAACTTTTCAAAAACAGTGTTGGGTGTATAAGTCGCACCCCTACTTTTTGTCGAAATTTTCGGTAAAAAAAAGTGTGACTTATATGCGAGTATATACGGTAGTTCATACTGAACTCAGGTATAAAATAGTTTCACTGTAATTAGTTCATTGGAATTAGTTCAGACTAAACTCAGGTAGAATATAGTTTCATTGGAATTAATTGGAATTAGTTCATACTAAGCTCAGGTAGAAAATAGTTTCATTGGAATTAGTTCATACTAAACTCAGGTAGAATATAGTTTCATTGGAATTAATTGGAATAAGTTCATACTAAACTCAGGTAGAATATAGTTTCACTGGAATTAGTTCATACCAATCTCAAGTAGAAAATAGATTCACTGGAATTAGTTCATACTAAACTCAGGTAGAATATAGTTTCACTGGAATTAGTTCATACCAATCTCAAGTAGAAAATAGATTCACTGGAATTAGTTCATACTAAACTCAGGTAGAATATAGTTTCACTGGAATTAGTTCATACCAATCTCAAGTAGAAAATAGATTCACTGGAATTAGTTCATACTAAACTCGGGTAGAATATAGTTTCACTGGAATTAGTTCATACCAATCTCAAGTAGAAAATAGATTCACTGGAATTAGTTCATACTAAACTCAGGTAGAATATAGTTTCACTGGAATTAGTTCATACTAAACTCAGGTAGAATATAGTTTCACTGGAATAAGTTCATACTATACTCAGGTAGAAAATAGTTTCACTGGAATTTGGTCTAGAGAAGGTATTTAGGATTATGAAATTTTTTTCTTGGTAGGTCTTTAAAAATTCTGGATTGTTTGTCAATGTTTCAAGAGACTTTATTAAAAATCTTGTTTTAAATGATGTTTTTTCTTCTGAATGAATTTCTCAGAGAATGCCGAGCTGAGAATAGTCAACTAATGCAGAAAGTATCTCAGATGAAACTTACTATCAGTGAACTCCAACAGCAGCTTATTTGGAAGGTAAAGCATTGTTGCATTTAGTTCAATAGATTCTTTTTTTTAGTTTTCTGTGCAGATTGATTCCAAGTTTTCATTGGCTACACTGAATGACTTACTGATGCTGTTCAACACTTTACATTTATTTATATATGACTATAAAACAACTCAACAAAATTTGTTCTAGAACGTGTACAAGGAACAAAAGTTTTTTGGCATAGGATATATGAAAATATCATTAGCTATTATTCAATGAAGAATGGGACAAACATCATTAGAGAAAAATATCCCAGAAATTCCTGGATCGGAGTCTACATTGATGGGTTATCAGAAAAAGAAAGAAAAAATGGAGGAGCCGGCATTCTCATAGAGTGGCCAAATGGAGAACTTCTAGAAAAAGCCACTGTCAAAGGTAGCCTCTCAGATAGCACTAGAGCAGAAAGAAAAGCAATTGAGCTTGTGCAAATATACTAACAAGCCACACTCAATCCCCCAACAGCCGGACTGTCATCTTCACTGACGCCAAAACAGTACTTCAGTCTCTAAAAAACCCAAATGCCCTGATCAACCAGTCACTCAGTACAGAACTTTTAAAACTGAGCAAAATAACTAAAGAACTGGTTCTCCAATGGATCCCTGGGCATATACGCCGAAAGTAGGCAAAAAACCTTTTTCTGCGTGGTTTTGGCAGAATCCAAAAGGTAAGTTTTCAGTTTGATTACGGTTTCGGACGAAACTGATATTGACTTTCTGTCGTCAGCCAAATATCTATTTTAACTTTCAAAATTCAGACTTTCATTTAGTTAAGCTGTTGTGAATTAATCTGTGTGAAATAGGGATGTTAGAGGCTACTTATGTGCCTATTGTTTTTTGTTCTTTTTCAAATCCCGAATATTGCTTGTGAATTTGCGATACAAGCACATACAACAGCAAACGTAGATGTTTATGGGATTTATTGATATAAGCTGTATACAAATATTCTTTTAATGTGCGCAACTTGTATCATATCTATATTACAATTTGAGTCTATATAAGTCTAAAATTAAAATTCATGACAATACAGTTTTTGATTTCTCACAATCCAAAATCACCAGGTTCTAAGGATCAATGGTCCTTTCTATTAATATGGTTTAGAAAATTATGTTTTTAGTTTAATCTACGCAAATTTGTCTTTTTCTATTTATAACTTA
Source organism: Anisus vortex (assembly GCA_949126835.1). Taxonomy (NCBI): domain Eukaryota; kingdom Metazoa; phylum Mollusca; class Gastropoda; family Planorbidae; genus Anisus; species Anisus vortex. The sequence goes on along the minus strand of OX421502.1, from coordinate 1,952,972 downwards.
CTTTGCTCAGGGTCAGGAAGGAGGGGGAACCAAAACCCGGTTTGAAATTGGATTTATAGAACTGAAAATTGGTTTTGGGAAAAAAACTATATTAACATCCCTGGTTCTATGGTTTACTTACATAGAGCTCCCATAAACTAGATAATATTACAAAAAAATGTGCAGTCTTTTAAAATATTTTGTATGACATTTTCTATTTACCTATTTTTCGGTTTCGGACGAAAGTCAATTTATTACATTCAGTATGGTTTTGTTTTCGGCCGAAAGACAAAATTTGGTTTCAGTCGGTCTCTAGATAACAATAATCTTTTCTTATAAAATACCATTTTGTCCAAGTTTTTGCAGTTCAAATGTATTTGTTTGGAATGTGCAATGTCAATGTTGTTGATTACTACAGTTTATGTTTCAAATAGGGGAAGAAGGCCAAGACTATGAAATGTCTTCAATACATAGTTTGACATTCAAGACATTTATTGATGTCATAAACATAAGGAAAGCCTGAGCTACAATCCAGAAACTTTAGTTGTGTTCAATCGGTGAATACAGTTATTCCATGCAGTTAAATTAGTGATTACAATAACTCCATGCAGTTAAATTAGTGAATACAATAACTCCATGCAGTTAAATTAGTGAATACAATAACTCCATGCAGTTAAATTAGTGAATACAATAACTCCATACAGTTAAATTAGTGAATACAATAACTCCATACAGTAAAGAAAATGTATTTACTATTTGATCAATAAACACCAAAACATAAAATACTAGCTATCCAATCCTATACTGTACATTAATGTTTTTATACTACAAATTTGAAATACATGAAATTATCACAACAATAATTAAATGCTTATTTCTAGGCCCAAGAAACTGCAGATTCAATTCTCAAAGAAGGCATGTCTGACAGCAAAATGTACGAGCTGAAGAATATTTTGGATGATCTTAAACAGAGGTACTTTATTACTTTCCTTTATTACAATTTCACATTGCTTGAAAGTAAAAACAACATTCTTGTATTAAATCTATGAGAAATATCAACTGTCCCATGAAGCTATGATCTACATTCTTGTATTAAATCTGCGAGAAATAAGAACTGTCCCATGGATCTATGATCTAACATTTTGCCCTCATTAAGCTTTCTCGTTTTTTGTTTTGAAACACCTACAGTATATATTTGTATATAGGTCACATTTTGTTTACCAAAAACTGTAAAATATATTAGGGTGCGACCTTTACACTCGAGACGGTTTATTAAAAAATTGAAAAACTTCACTTCTATGTCATTAACTTGCAACTATCACCAGTATCAGAGGTTGTAATGATGTAGAATTACATAAGCCTACATTTTTCATTAAGAAAACTTTCAAAGCTCCAGTGTAAAAAAAACATGGAGCGAACGATTGGTCACTTTCAATTAGTGTTTAGGACTTAAATAAAATATCTTTATATATTTGAAATGGACCAATATTTTAAGTTTGCAGACTTTCAACCCTTTTCTTTAAAAACCAATTTTTTTTTCAGAAGCACTTAACCCACGAACGGTGGTCGGACGATTTTTTTCGGCCGCAATTTCCGTTCTGTAGTGTGGCAGCCCAAAAAATCGGCCGATCAAAATCACGATGAAAAGCAACTTCCAATCCAGTATTTTAGAAAAAACTATAGCTATGTCCGTTTACAAATAAATGAACTTCAGTTTTTTTTGCTCTTCTGCGCGATTTTTATAACTTTGAAGTTGGATGGTTGTCGAACTAATTTGCGCTAGGCATTTTAGTAAAATGAAAGTACCATCTGGCTTAATTAATCAATTATGAATATTTAAGTGATGATTTAATTGATTTAGAAGATGATTTTTCAACTACATAAGAAAATAATATTAAAATTAGTTTAGGTCCATATTCTAGTGAGTCGGAAAGCTGAAATCCAATGCTTTAGGCTTAGGCGTGCCTAGGCCTAGAACTTATAAGGCGTCGCCTGAAAATCGATACCCGATATTATTATTGGTTATTATTGATTGTAGACGATTTTGGCAATTAAATAAAACAAAAACTGGATGTTTTTAATACTATTTTTCATCAAATTAAATCGTTTTAGACAAGCTTATGTCATGTTTTGTGTTGATTTCTACCTTGTTATGTTTCAAATATGGGAAGAAGGCCAAGACTATGAAATGTCTTCAATACATAGTTTGACATTCAAGACATTTATTGATGTCATAAACAAGTAAACAAATCCAAAAAAGAGCTGCAAGGTTCATAACCAGTGAATATTCCCAATTAACAAGAGTAACACCATTAGTCAAATCACTAAACCTAGAAACACTAGAGGACAGAAGGGCAAAGAGTAAAGTAGTAATAATACATAAGGCATTAAACTCTAATTTAGAAATACAACCCAATAACAACCTGTTGCAAAGCTCAGATAAAGACAAAAACACTTTCCTTATCCCTTATGCGAGAACAAATGCATATAAGTACTCTTTCTTCCCGAGTGGCATTCGGGCATGGAATGGGTTGCCTGAACAAACCAGGAAAACCAGTAACTTAACATCATTTAAAACATTAATAAAAATGCAAGACTAGACTCAGACCACGGATGAGCGTAGGACGCAATAATCTTCTTTATAGAAGGAGCGTATGTAATGTATAAGATAAGATAAGATGAGGTTATACTTTGTTGTTTTGACATAATTAGAGATAGCAGGACAAATGATTTTTTTCAAAGGCTATTAATAACAGAAACCAATGTAAATAGTACATTTTCTAAAAGATAAATAAAATAGCTATTATATTCAATAACAATTTTAATAATAAAAAAATGGAATAAGAGCTACTTGAAAAGAAGAGGTTTTTTGTTTCTTTTTCATTCTTGACCACTCTAAGGTCAAGGCCGTGGTCAAATAATTATTTTTAAAAATCAAAATAGTTTGTTAGATTCCCCATTCATTCTACTTTTAAAAATATATACTTTATGGGTCTAGCTATAGTATTAGCCTGTCAATAATCACATTTTCAAAGGTACCCAAAAAACTCTTAAAAGCTCCCACACTACAGAAAATTCTACACCACAGTTTGTGGGTTAAGCCTAAGACAGCATTTTTTGTAATGAACACAAATTGCAATATGGGTAGAATCAGAAATGTATAAAAGCCTATCTAGGCCTATAATATATGCTTAAGTTTGTTGACTAGTAGCTTAATATGCATTTTTTTTAGAACTACTTCATTCGTGGTAAAGAACTAACTCAAACTAATAATGCTAAGCATGTAGGAGTAATAATAAATGATAAATTATCTTGAAAAAATAAAACAGAACATTAGGATTCATAAAAAGGAACTTCTACAAATGTAATAAGAATATAAAACTAAAATGCTATCTCACATTAGTTAGGCCTATACTAGAATATAGCAGCATCTGTATGGAACCCATCAACTAAAGAAAACATAAAAAAATTAGAACAAATTCAAAAAAGAGCTGCAAGGTTCATAACTAGTGAATATTCCCAACTGACAAGAGTAACATCATTAGTCTAATCACTAAACCTCGAAACACTAGAGGACAGAAGGACAAAGAGTAAAGTTAAGTACAAAATATAACTTGAATAATCCTACATGACCTATCTGTAAGTTAAGTAAAAAATATAACTTGAATAATTCTTCATGACCTATCTGTAAGTTAAGTACAAAATATAACTTGAATAATTCTACATGACCTATCTGTAAGTTAAGTACAAAATATAACTTGAATAATCCTACATGACCTATCTGTAAGTTAAGTACAAAATATAACTTGAATAATCCTACATGACCTATCTGTAAGTTAAGTACAAAATATAACTTGAATAATCCTACATGACTAATCTGTAAGTAAAGTACAAAATATAACTTCTTCTTCTTCTATTAGCCAGTGTGCAGAGCAGTTTGCTCTCTTGCAGTCAATGTCAGACACACTGGCATTGTTATTCTGGGTTTTCCTTTGTGGCTTTTTGTCAAACCCTGTAGTTCAAAAGAGTTTTTGTTTCTGTGCCAAGCACCTGTGAGTGGTACTCCGGGATCGGGCTGCATTGAGTCAGGGCTGAAGTGGGGCTAGCCTATGGTCCAATCTCCGCCATCCATAGAGCTCTCCAAGTGGTTATGACACTCAGTTGTGCCATTTATAGTTTTTTTTAGATTCTCTGAATACTCTGTGGAATTTTCACATCAAGGATCCAGGCCCCTTCACGACTTTACACTGACCCATCTCCATGCCACCAACACCTTACTATAAGTCTAAAAAACCCGGACGAGCCGAAGCTCTTGAACCGGGCGTAACGCATTAGAATTGAGTTTAAAACTCTGTCCGAGCTCCAGCCACCCCACGGCACGCCATTAAATCCTTAAAACAAATCAATATACAAAACATTTTCTATATATAAGTAATAATTTTTAAATATAGACCATTCACTCATAATCACACATTCACTCTTGAGATATATATATTGTATACATTTGCAGTGAATTTGCACTACACATTTGTCATTTATTTCATTATCCTATACAATCACATTACTACTAATATTTCTAGTATGAGCATGTATCTTGAAAGTTCCTCAGGCGCAATGTGTGGCAACCAACAAATCATCATCAGGAAGTGATCATCTTCTCTAAGCCAAAACACAACATCAACATCCTCATCATGACCAACTTCAACATCATCACAATACACCATACCCAAATCATTACAACCATTTCTGCAAAAAATGTAACTTGTTAATAACTTAATAAAATAATACAAACATTATTTACAAATATCAATAGTTTTCATCAGATAAATTTCACCCGTTATCATGACCTCCCAGAACAACTTCATCTCGAGAGCTATCTTCCCACTCGAATGTAAACCAAATTATCTTCATATCAGAAAAATTTTTTCTTATGTCTAATATTATCCAGTATTTCCTCCATTCACTTATTTGCATTACCAACTCACCAACGCTAATCATAACAGTCCTCACTACTTCTTTGCATTTCCAACCTTTCATCTTCTGCTATATTGTTTACCCGACAATCTTCGGTCCCCAATACTTCTGCTCTTACGACATTGTCCTTCTGACAATCTATAGTCCCCAATGCTTCTATTCTCATGACATTGTCCTTCTGACAATCTATAGTCCCCAATGCTTCTATTCTCATGACATTGTCCTTCTGACAATCTATATACAAGTCATAAGTGCCCGGGTTATACCCAATGCACAGCCCAATATTAGTCGCCTTCTACGACATGCAAGTGGGACTTAGCAGTGGGGTTATTCTTTCACCTGGTCATTTCCAGGATCCCGATACCCACACGGGGGAAAATATAACTTAAATAATCCTACATGACCAATCCACCGGTGCAACCTATGCACAAGTCTTTAAAGTAGCTTAAATAATCCTAAACTAAGTCCTGTCCACTGGTGCAACCTATATGCGAGTACATACGGTAGTTAACATAGTATGCTTTTACTAGTCTCTCCAGCAAAAACATTTCCTAGATTAAAGATTCTATTATAAACTGCAGTGAAACATTTATTTATTTCATAGTGTTGTGTGGATATATCTCTATATATCTATATTTATATGTGTATATATATTTATATGTGTATATATATTTATATGTGTGTATGTGAACAGGTTATCAGACATATCTCATGAAAATAGAGAAGTGAAAAAAGAAAACAGTAGTTTATCAGCAAGAGTAATGGATTTACAGAGCAAGCTGTGAGTATCAGACTTAGACTGGAATTCTATTGATTCACTCATGAACTGTCACACAGTAAGTGCTAATTGATTGAAATGAACTGTCACTCAGTAATTGCTAATTGATTCACACATGAACTGTCACTCAGTAAGTGCTAATTGATTGAAATGAACTGTCACTCAGTAAGTGTTTATTGATTCACTCATGAACTATCACTCAATAAGTGTTTATTGATTCACTCATGAACTGTCTTTCAGTAATTGATAATTGATTCACACATGAACTGTCACTCAATAAGTGCTAATGGATTCACACATGAACTGTCACTCAATAAGTGTTTATTCAATGTATTTATTCCCAGGAGTGAAAGTGAATTACGTGAAAATGAAGCCATCATACAAGTAAGAAATGCAATTCATATGGCCGAGGCAGCAGTGATGGAAAAAGATCAAGTATGAATATTTTTGCATCAGTTCAGTTCAACAAATAGCATTAGTTAACAATAGCCGTGTGTAACAATAGCCATATGTAACACTAGCCGTGTGTAACAATAGCTGCGTGTAACAATAGCTGCGTGAAATAATAGCCGTGTGTAACAATAGCCGTGTGTAACAATAGCCGTGTGTAACAATAGCCGTGTGTAACAATAGCCGCGTGTAACAATAGCCGCGTGTAACAATAGCAGTGTGTAACAATAGAAGTGTGTAACAATAGTTTACACTTGTTCTAAACCCAACCATTAATTAAGAAATATTTTAATATAAATCTAATTAAACTTGTTGCTTGTTGCATTGCCTTAAACAACAAATAATACTTTAAACAAGGTAATACTTTCTAAATAAACATGTTTCTGTACAACCCTGTCACTACTTTCTAAATGAACATGTTTCTGTACAACCCTGTCACTACTTTCTAAATGTTTCTGTACAACCCTGTCACTACTTTCTAAATGAACATGTTTCTGTACAACCCAATCACTACTTTCTAAATGAACATGTTTCTGTACAACCCTGTCACTACTTTCTAAATGAACATGTTTCTGTACAACCCTGTCACTACTTTCTAAATGTTTCTGTACAACCCTGTCACTACTTTCTAAATGAACATGTTTCTGTACAACCCAATCACTACTTTCTAAATGAACATGTTTCTGTACAACCCTGTCACTACTTTCTAAATGAACATGTTTCTGTTCAACCCTGTCACTACTTTCTAAATGAACATGTTTCTGTACAACCCTGTCACTACTTTCTAAATGAACATGTTTCTGTACAACCCCGTCACTACTTTCTAAATGAACATGTTTCTGTACAACCCTGTCACTACTTTCTAAATGAACATGTTTCTGTACAACCCTGTCACTACTTTCTAAATGAACATGTTTCTGTACAACCCTGTCACTACTTTCTAAATGAACATGTTTCTGTACAACCCTGTCACTACTTTCTAAATGAACATGTTTCTGTACAACCCTGTCACTACTTTCTAAATGAACATGTTTCTGTACAACCCTGTCACTACTTTCTAAATGAACATCTTTCTGTACAACCCTGTCACTACTTTCTAAATGAACATCTTTCTGTACAACCCAATCACTACTTTCTAAATGAACATGTTTCTGTACAACCCTGTCACTACTTTCTAAATGAACATGTTTCTGTACAACCCAATCACTACTTTCTAAATGATCATGTTTCTGTGCAGCCCTGTCACTACTTTCTAAATGAACATGTTTCTGTACAACCCTGTCACTACTTTCTAAATGAACATGTTTCTGTACAACCCTGTCACTACTTTCTAAATGAACATGTTTCTGTACAACCCTGTCACTACTTTCTAAATGAACATGTTTCTGTACAACCCTGTCACTACTTTCTAAATGAACATGTTTCTGTACAACCCTGTCACTACTTTCTAAATGAACATGTTTCTGTACAACCCTGTCACTACTTTCTAAATGAACATGTTTCTGTACAACCCAATCACTACTTTCTAAATGAACATGTTTCTGTACAACCCAATCACTACTTTCTAAATGAACATGTTTCTGTACAACCCTGTCACTACTTTCTAAATGAACATGTTTCTTTACAACCCAATCACTACTTTCTAAATGAACATGTTTCTGTACAACCCAATCACTACTTTCTAAATGAACATGTTTCTGTACAACCCTGTCACTACTTTCTAAATGTTTCTGTACAACCCTGTCACTACTTTCTAAATGCACATGTTTCTGTATAACCATGTCACTACTTTCTAAATGAACATGTTTCTGTACAACCCTGTCACTACTTTCTAAATGAACATGTTTCTGTACAACCCTGTCACTACTTTCTAAATGAACATGTTTCTGTACAACCCTGTCACTACTTTCTAAATGCACATCTTTCTGTACAACCCTGTCACTATTCAAGCCTAAAAACATTTCTAGATCCCTAAATGTGATATATATTATATGGCTGCTTAAGGTCAAAGTTTATATTTCCTCAAGATAGGAATGGTTATCACTTCAATTCTTTAAAAATGTTTTCCAGATTGAAATTTTAATGAAGAAAACTGCAGAAGAGTCTGGGTCAATGAAAGATGTTTTATCTCAAGTCATCACCAAGGCTGGAGAAAGGACAAGAGAAGAAGTTTGTCTGGAAATTATTTGTATTTATACTTGGATTCTTCATTACTGCTTTATCACAGCTTGAAACATATACTGGTTGTATCCAAGCTGTTGATATTGTCAACTTTAGAGCCTATTTCTCTATAGTCTTTAATTGTTTTTAAAAAAAAAAAATTATATAATAATCATGAAGATATTCTCTTACAAATGTTTTCAGTGGTAAATAATTGTGTGTTAAATGTCTTAAAAGTATTTTTTAAAAACATTTATAGTTGACAACAATAATTGTATGCAACAAGCACACTAGATCCCCACAATAGAGATAAGAGTCTGGCTAGAAAAGCCCATAGAGACTAGCCGTCAACTATGACATTAGTTTTGGAGTTACAAGCTTTTCATTATCACTATGGTTAGCCCCCCATCCACAATTAATACATTTATTTAAGCTTTCACTGTATAATTACAAAAAACACAAGCAAATCTCTTAACACAATACTCTGCCCTCTTGTCAAACTCATGTTCTGAAAGAATTTTTTTACTGGTCAACAGTAACTCTTTATATTTCTCAATATTTCTATTTCAGGTGGATAATGTTAAAAAACAATGTAATAATCGTATCAATGAACTGACTGAAGAGCTACACACATTGGAAATGGAGAAAGCGGAGCAACAGTCTAGACTAGATAGACTCCTCAGAGAAAAGAGAGCAGTTGAATCCGAGTTACAGGAGGTATGATATAGTTACTGGAGGTATGATATAGTTACTGGAGGTATGATATAGTTACAGGAGGTATGATAGAGTTACAGGTGGTATGATATAGTTACTGGAGGTATGATATAGTTACAGGAGGTATGATATAGTTACTGGAGGTATGATAGAGTTACTGGAGGTATGATAGAGTTACAGGAGGTATGATAGAGTTACAGGAGGTATGATATAGTGAGGTATGATATAGTTACTGGAGGTATGATATAGTGAGGTATGATAGAGTTACAGGAGGTATGATAGAGTTACAGGAGGTATGATAGAGTTACAGGAGGTATGATATAGTGAGGTATGATATAGTTACAGGAGGTATGATAGAGTTACTGGAGGTATGATAGAGTTACAGGAGGTATGATATAGTTACAGGAGGTATGATATAGTTACAGGAGGTATGATATAGTTACAGGAGGTATGGTATAGTTACAGGAGGTATGATATAGTTACAGGAGGTATGATATAGTTACAGGAGGTATGATAGAGTTACAGGAGGTATGATATAGTTACAGGAGGTATGGTATAGTTACAGGAGGTATGGTATAGTTACAGGAGGTATGATATAGTTACAGGAGGTATGATATAGTTACAGGAGGTATGATATAGTTATTGGAGGTATGATATAGTTACAGGAGGTATGATATAGTTACAGGAGGTATGATATAGTTACAGGAGGTATGATATAGTTACAGGAGGTATGATATAGTTACTAGAGGTATGATATAGTTACAGGAGGTATGATATAGTTAAAGGAGGTATGATATAGTTACTGGAGGTATGATAGAGTTACAGGAGGTATGATATAGTTACTGGAGGTATGATAGAGTTACAGGAGGTATGATATTCTGAGGTATGATATAGTTACAGGAGGTATGATATAGTGAGGTATGATAGAGTTACTGGAGGTATGATAGAGTTACAGGAGGTATGATATAGTGAGGTATGATATAGTTACAGGAGGTATGATATAGTTACAGGAGGTATGATATAGTGAGGTATGATATAGTGAGGTATGATATAGTGAGGTATGATATAGTTACAGGAGGTATGATATAGTTACAGGAGGTATGATATAGTTACAGGAGGTATGATATAGTTGTAGAGCTGACATCTGTTTTCATTTGTTATTTCTTTGTTGGATAGCTAACATCAGTTTTCATTTGTTATTTCTTTGAGGTAAAAACTAAACATGATAATTATCATCTATTGCCATAAGATTAAAATCATTAGACATTTATCACTACTTTTGAGCAGAAAAAAAAAAAAACTTCTTTTTTGCTCCCAGCATTATAGAGAGGGTGTTGTGGAGGGATCCAAGCGTAAAGAAGTTTATGAAGAGCTGAACAAAAGGGTTATTGAAGCTGAGAGAGGTAGAGATGAAGCTACTATGAAGTTAGAAAGTCTACAATTACAATGGCACAAACTGACTCAAGAGTAAGTCTCTTTGTTGGATTAAATTGTGTTCATGATTCCTTTATTTCATGTCCACAAAGTATTATATGTTTGATACAAATATTTTTATTTAATTACAAAGTATTACATATCTGATAAAAATATTTTGATTTAAATACCAAGTATTACATATCTGATAAAAATATTTAGATATTTACATTTTTCAATTTGCTGAAAAAAATTTAGATAGTTTTTAGATATTTAAATTTTATATTTGATGAAAATTATATCATAGTTTTATAGATATTTAAATTGTTCAATTTGATGAAAAATTCTATTATAATTTTTATATATTTGATCAATCAATTTGAAAAAAAAAATTCTATTATTGATGAAATCATACTATAGAGCATAGGTTCTCAACCTTTTTCTGCTCATCGCCCCCTTTTACATTTTTTTTCCGCTCACCGCCCCCCCCCCCAAACTTAATTTTAGCAGTAACATTTGTTAATTAAAGGGAGATAATTAACCCGTTTCATTTGAGGTAATATTCAATTTTTTTTTCTTTTATAAAAAACTAAATTGATTGCATTTATAATTTTGAATTGATATGATAGAACTGTAAAAAATATTATATGAAAATTTTATAAATATTGTATGACTAAAGAATTTACATGAATATTTTGAAGCATTACAATAACTACCCAGTTTGTATGATTACTACGTATCTATACCGCTCAGCTATTGTGGTTACCTCTTTACAAAAGATTCAAACGCATTAAAGGACATCTCGGTAATACAAACAGATCAAAAGAGTAATATTAGCAGATGTTAAGGCGACAGTCCGGTGAATCAACCATTAGACGAGACGGCGCATACCATATTTGCCAAATACTAACCCCTACTTTATCGAAAAGTCATTGCGATTCTTATTTGTTCAATAATATGTATGCCTACTGTTGGGGGGTATCAGATATTTAGAAGCACTAGCGTTTACATCATATTTCATCCAAAAACTAATCGATTCAAATAGCTCAGGTGTTGAAATTTTAGCAGGTACGCTTGTACCGCCCATTTGCCCTTCATCGCCCCCCAATCGCCCCCGGGAATGTTATCGCCCCCCTAAAGCCTCTCATCGCCCCCTGGGGGGCGATATCGCCCCCGTTGAGAACCTATGCTCTAGAGTCTATGTCTGGCTTTTGAAAGAAGAAAAAAATACACAAAACTTTATTGCATGCTCAATAGAACCAAATGTCTTCATATAGATTTATAAATGATTGGTTATCAATAGTTTCATTTTCCCTATAAATAGCAATAAACAACTGAAGCAACAAATGCATTCAGAAAGTAAACAACTTCAGGACCGACTTACACAACTGCAAACTGAGTTTGAAGCAGTCAATGAAGACAGAATCAACAGCATAAACAAACTCAATGAATTGAGCAAAAAACTTTTGGCAGCACAACAAGAAAAAGATGCAGCTTATCGTAAATTCCATAAAGAAGTAAATGTATTCCTTTTATCTTTCTTATTACAATCTCCCTATTGGAATTTATTTACAGTAAACATCGGTAGCGGTTCCCCAAAGTCAGTTTCAGACCCTTGGACACCGAGCAGGACATATATCAAACACATTTTCACAATGAAATAAAGGGAAAGGGTAAATTTGTTCCTTTGAAAAAAAAATTTATTGTTATAACATACACATTAATCGGGTTTTATAAAATATTTTAAACTGCTTAACACTAAAATGGATCACATAAAAATATAGCAATACAAATGAGAGCAATAAAGATAAAGATTTATTTATTTGCTACTAAATGTAAGATCATGTTATCGGCTACTAAATGTAACATCATTGTATCTGCTACTAAATGTAAGATCAATTTATCTGCTACTAAATGTAAGATCAATTTATCTGCTACTAAATGTAAGATCAATTTATCTGCTACTAAATGTAAGATCAATTTATCTGCTACTAAATGTAAGATCAATGTATCTGCTTCTAAATTTTAGATAAATTTATCTGCTACTAAATGTAAGATCAATTTATCTGCTACTAAATGTAAGATCAATTTATCTGCTACTAAATGTAAGATCAATTTAGCTGCTACTAAATGTAAGATCAATTTATCTGCTACTAAATGTAAGATCAATTTATCTGCTACTAAATGTAAGATCAATTTATCTGCTTCTAAATTTTAGATAAATTTATCTGCTACTAAATGTAAGATCAATTTATCTGCTACTAAATGTAAGATCAATTTATCTGCTACTAAATGTAAGATCAATTTATCTGCTACTAAATGTAAGATCAATTTATCTGCTACTAAATGTAAGATCAATTTATCTGCTTCTAAATTTTAGATAAATTTATCTGCTACTAAATGTAAGATCAATTTATCTGCTACTAAATGTAAGATCAATTTATCTGCTACTAAATGTAAGATCAATTTATCTGCTTCTAAATGTAACATCATTGTATCTGCTACTAAATGTAAGATCAATTTATCTGCTACTAAATGTAAGATCAATTTATCTGCTACTACTACTAAATGTAAGATCAATTTATCTGCTTCTAAATTTTAGATAAATTTATCTGCTACTAAATGTAAGATCAATTTATCTGCTACTAAATGTAAGATCAATTTATCTGCTTCTAAATGTAAGATCAATTTATCTGCTACTAAATGTAAGATCAATTTATCTTCTTCTAAATTTTAGATAAATTTATCTGCTACTGTGGCATAGCAGAAACTGCGCTGGTAATGAAAAAAGGAAAGGATAAAATGTTATTGTATCAAATGTCAGTCTTATTCCATCATGATTACCACCATCATTACCATCATGAATATTATTGTTCTTGGTATAAGCATGCATAACCTTGATACCATTTTCCTTTCATAATTTACAACAAAGTATAATCAATTTTTTTTCTTCTCTTCAAGGTGATACTAACCATTTTCAGCATCGCTGGCTATTTTTTTAGAATAAATTTCTTTAGAATTAATGGTTAATGAAATTAAAAATGTACAGGAAATATTATAATTATAATGTCTAAGACTGTGAAAGGAATCATAGTTCAATATATACTCCGATGCTGGGAGGCAGTCCATGCTTTAAAAAAGTGGTACACTGGATGTTGCCATGTGTTGAGATCCTTTTACTACACTCACAAATGCTGGCTCACATGGCTCATGTTTGAAACAAAGGTTGTAGTATACCAAGGAATCTGTTTCATTTAAAGAAGATATAAACCCAGCAAGTTGTTCTTCTCTGAGCCACACATTTACCTAGGTTCTGTTGTATACATAAACAAAGCATTAATTACAAACTTATATAGTCTTATCTGGGGACAAAACAAAATTCTTCAAATGTGATGCGACCCCACGAACCGGTACGGAAGTCGCCCAAACTGATTTTCAATAAATGCAAACAAATATGAAAAAAGGGTCCTAGATCATTGTTTAGATTATTATTGATTTGTAATGTTGAATGCCTTAACTTATAGCTGAAAAATTTTCAGGCTAAAATTATTTTTAGAAAATACTAAAAAATATGTTTTTATGCAGCTTTTGTATAAAATCAAGCAAAATGTCCTCTTAAGATTAAACTGTTTAAAAGTCAAATAAATATTACTTAAAACATTTAAAACTTTAACAGCTTGTGTATTGATTTATTATGATTATGTTTGCTAAATTTCATGAAGATTGGTTAATATTTATTCATCCTGGAAATAATTAATTATCTGTTGCAATGCTAAATTGTTAAAAATCGGTACTGTTTTCTTTTTCATTTTTCTCCACAAGGACTTCCCTTACCTTTACTTATGTAATTTTAAATAACTTTTGAACTAATAAATGGATTTTAAAGACTTTTTCACCAATATGTAGAAAAATGAATTAGCTTTAATTCAATACCTAAAACTAAATATCCTATTTTGCTGTCTTCAGTACCAGTCCGTGGGGTTCCATCACAAATGTGCTGCGACCCTATTGATTTATTTTCTAGATCATAGAGAAATGTTTTAAATGTTGTTTTGTAAGTATCTCTACTGCCTGTTGTATGTTGCATTGTAAAATTAGAAAAATCTTAAACATTCAAACTCAACAGCTTGCACTTCTTGAACAAGATGAACAAGTCAAGACTAGAAGTCTAGAGATTAAACTTCAGACAACTGAGGATTCCAGACAGCAGACTGTGAGTGAATTAAGGAAATTATTATCTGCACAACAGAGGATGAGTGCCAGGTGACATGTTGTGTTTCTCATGTGAATTCTATCTTGTGTTTTCAATGTCAGAAAAGAACTCATGAATACTTAAGCTAGACTTACCTCCCTTCCTTATTTAAGCTAGACTTACCTCCCTTCCTTATTTAAGCTAGACTTACCTCCCTTCCTTATTTAAGCTAGACTTACCTCCCTTCCTTATTTAAACTAGACTTACCTCCCTTCCTTATTTAAGCTAGACTTACCTCCCTTCCTTATTTAAGCTAGACTTACCTCCCTTCCTTATTTAAGCTAGACTTACCTCCCTTCCTTATTTAAGCTAGACTTACCTCCCTTCCTTATTTAAGCTAGACTTACTTCCCTTCCTTACTTAAGTTAGACTGACCTCCCTTCCTTATTTAAGCTAGACTTACCTCCCTTCCTTACTTAAGCTAGACTTACCTCCCTTCCTTATTTAAGCTAGACTGACCTCCCTTCCTTATTTAAGCTAGACTTACCTCCCTTCCTTACTTAAGCTAGACTTACCTCCCTTCCTTACTTAAGCTAGACTTACCTCCCTTCCTTATTTAAGCTAGACTTACCTCCCTTCCTTATTTAAGCTAGACTTACCTCCCTTCCTTACTTAAGCTAGACTTACCTCCCTTCCTTACTTAAGCTAGACTTACCTCCCTTCCTTATTTAAGCTAGACTTACCTCCCTTCCTTATTTAAGCTAGACTTACCTTCCTTCCTTATTTAAGCTAGACTTACCTCCCTTCCTTAAGCTAGACTTACCTCCCTTCCTTATTTAAGCTAGACTTACCTCCCTTCCTTATTTAAGCTAGACTTACCTCCCTTCCTTATTTAAGCTAGACTTACCTCCCTTCCTTATTTGAGCTAGACTTACCTCCCTTCCTTATTTGAGCTAGACTTACCTCCCTTCCTTATTTTTTGGACTAGGTGGAAAGAGGAGTGTCAGACAATCACACACAAGTTTGAAGTTAAATTGGAAGATTTACGAAGTGAGCTGATGCATGTTAAGAAACGCAATGAAGATCTGACGTCACTTTTACAAGAGAGTCAACTCAAGACAGCTGAGGTTAGTTTTCATTTAACAGTCTCTCTCTCTATTTTAGCAGTCTATCAACTAAGTTAGAGAATTTGAGTTTTTTTTTTAACTTTGAATATGGATTTAAAAGATAATCCACAAATGTTTTAGGTTGTGCTAAACAATGTCTTCCAAGTGCAGTGACCTTTATTAATTATTTTTGTAAATTTCTTGATTTATTCAGTTTCCTCTTTTCAGGTACATAATTTATCTTGTTCAACAAACTCAATAATTGTAACTGAGTAATGTATACCTCCACCAAAGTATTGTAACTGAGTAATTTATACCTCCACCAAAGTATTGTGGCAGGGTAATTTATACCTCCACCAAAGTATTGTAACTGAGTAATTTATACCTCCACCAAAGTATTGTGGCTGGGTAATTTATACCTCCACCAAAGTATTGTAACTGAGTAATTTATACCTCCACCAAAGTATTGTGGCTGGGTAATTTATACCTCCACCAAAGTATTGTAACTGAGTAATTTATACCTCCACCAAAGTATTGTAACTGAGTAATTTATACCTCCACCAAAGTATTGTAACTGAGTAATTTATACCTCCACCAAAGTATTGTGGCTGGGTAATTTATACCTCCACCAAAGTATTGTAACTGAGTAATTTATACCTCTACCAAAGTATTGTGGCTGGGTAATTTATACCTCCACCAAAGTATTGTAACTGAGTAATTTATACCTCTACCAAAGTATTGTGGCTGGGTAATTTATACCTCCACCAAAGTATTGTAACTGAGTAATTTATACCTCTACCAAAGTATTGTGGCTGGGTAATTTATACCTCCACCAAAGTATTGTAACTGAGTAATTTATACCTCCACCAAAGTATTGTAACTGAGTAATTTATACCTCCACCAAAGTATTGTGGCTGAGTAATTTATACCTCTACCAAAGTATTGTGGCTGAGTAATTTATACCTCCACCAAAGTATTGTGGCTGGGTAATTTATACCTCCACCAAAGTATTGTAACTGAGTAATTTATACCTCCACCAAAGTATTGTAACTGAGTAATTTATACCTCCACCAAAGTATTGTGGCTGAGTAATTTATACCTCCACCAAAGTATTGTGGCTGAGTAATTTATACCTCCACCAAAGTATTGTAACTGAGTAATTTATACCTCCACCAAAGTATTGTGGCTGAGTAATTTATACCTCCACCAAAGTATTGTAACTGAGTAATTTATACCTCCACCAAAGTATTGTAACTGAGTAATTTATACCTCCAC
Organism: Anisus vortex; assembly: GCA_949126835.1. Classification (NCBI taxonomy): domain Eukaryota; kingdom Metazoa; phylum Mollusca; class Gastropoda; family Planorbidae; genus Anisus; species Anisus vortex. Next base: position 1,935,931 of record OX421502.1, on the reverse strand, counting down.
CAAAGTATTGTAACTGAGTAATTTATACCTCCACCAAAGTATTGTGGCTGAGTAATTTATACCTCCACCAAAGTATTGTGGCTGAGTAATTTATACCTCCACCAAAGTATTGTAACTGAGTAATTTATACCTCCACCAAAGTATTGTGGCTGAGTAATTTATACCTCCACCAAAGTATTGTAACTGAGTAATTTATACCTCCACCAAAGTATTGTGGCTGAGTAATTTATACCTCCACCAAAGTATTGTGGCTGGGTAATTTATACCTCTACCAAAGTATTGTGGCTGGGTAATTTATACCTCCACCAAAGTATTGTAACTGAGTAATTTATACCTCCACCAAAGTATTGTGGCTGAGTAATTTATACCTCTACCAAAGTATTGTGGCTGAGTAATTTATACCTCCACCAAAGTATTGTGGCTGAGTAATTTATACCTCTACCAAAGTATTGTGGCTGAGTAATTTATACCTCTACCAAAGTATTGTAACTGAGTAATTTATACCTCCACCAAAGTATTGTGGCTGGGTAATTTATACCTCCACCAAAGTATTGTGGCTGGGTAATTTATACCTCCACCAAAGTATTGTGGCTGGGTAATTTATACCTCCACCAAAGTATTGTGGCTGAGTAATTTATACCTCCACCAAAGTATTGTGGCTGGGTAATTTATACCTCCACCCAAGTATTGTAACTGAGTAATGTATACCTCCACCAAAGTATTGTGGCTGAGTAATTTATACCTCCACCAAAGTATTGTGGCTGGGTAATTTATACCTCCACCAAAGTATTGTGGCTGGGTAATTTATACCTCCACCAAAGTATTGTGGCTGGGTAATTTATACCTCCACCAAAGTATTGTGGCTGAGTAATTTATACCTCCACCAAAGTATTGTGGCTGAGTAATTTATACCTCTACCAAAGTATTGTGGCTGAGTAATTTATACCTCCACCAAAGTATTATGGCTGAGTAATTTATACCTCTACCAAAGTATTGTGGCTGAGTAATTTATACCTCTACCAAAGTATTGTAACTGAGTAATTTATACCTCCACCAAAGTATTGTGGCTGAGTAATTTATACCTCCACCAAAGTATTGTGGCTGAGTAATTTATACCTCCACCAAAGTATTGTAACTGAGTAATTTATACCTCCACCAAAGTATTGTAACTGAGTAATTTATACCTCTACCAAAGTATTGTGGCTGAGTAATTTATACCTCCACCAAAGTATTGTAACTGAGTAATTTATACCTCCACCAAAGTATTGTAACTGAGTAATTTATACCTCCACCAAAGTATTGTAACTGAGTAATTTATACCTCTACCAAAGTATTGTGGCTGAGTAATTTATACCTCCACCAAAGTATTGTAACTGAGTAATTTATACCTCCACCAAAGTATTGTGGCTGAGTAATTTATACCTCCACCAAAGTATTGTAACTGAGTAATTTATACCTCCACCAAAGTATTGTAACTGAGTAATTTATACCTCCACCAAAGTATTGTAACTGAGTAATTTATACCTCCACCAAAGTATTGTGGCTGAGTAATTTATACCTCCACCAAAGTATTGTGGCTGAGTAATTTATACCTCCACCAAAGTATTGTAACTGAGTAATTTATACCTCTACCAAAGTATTGTAACTGAGTAATTTATACCTCCACCAAAGTATTGTAACTGAGTAATTTATACCTCCACCAAAGTATTGTAACTGAGTAATTTATACCTCTACCAAAGTATTGTAACTGAGTAATTTATACCTCCACCAAAGTGTTGTAACTGAGTAATTTATACCTCCACCAAAGTATTGTAACTGAGTAATTTATACCTCTACCAAAGTATTGTAACTGAGTAATTTATACCTCCACCAAAGTATTGTAACTGAGTAATTTATACCTCCACCAAAGTATTGTAACTGAGTAATTTATACCTCCACCAAAGTATTGTAACTGAGTAATTTATACCTCTACCAAAGTATTGTGGCTGGGTAATTTATACCTCTACCAAAGTATTGTGGCTGGGTAATTTATACCTCTACCAAAGTGTTGTGGCTGGGTAATTTATACCTCCACCAAAGTATTGTGGCTGGGTAATTTATACCTCTACCAAAGTGTTGTGGCTGGGTAATTTATACCTCTACCAAAGTGTTGTGGCTGGGTAATTTATACCTCTACCAAAGTATTGTGGCTGGGTAATTTATACCTCCACCAAAGTAGTATAACTGGTTAATATGTACCTCCACCAAAGTTGAATCTATTACAACTGCAAGTCCACAGGTTTTTTTCTCAAGGAAGGAAAAAATATGTCAATTTCAAAATAAAGAAATTATGATCTTAAAAGTTTGATTGTATTAGGTGTAATGAAAATCTCAGAGTACTTCTTACTAATTCACTTTCACATCAACAATAATTTAACATATCCTCATTGTGTTATAATAGTCTCCCTTTATCACTTGTCCATATATTTCTTTAATTTCTTGTACAACTTTGTCATTTACTCAATAATTGTACACTTTGAATTGTTTCATCTAATTTAATTGCCTTCATGTTTAAAAACAACACAAACTTACATAAAGAAGACTCAAAACATTTGTACAAAATTCCATCAGCATAGTAATAGTAGTAATTCATATACATTTGGTTTTAGGCTGAACGGCTTTTGTCAGACTATACACAAAATATAAGAAGACTAGAGGAGAGAGTTAGAGAATCAGAGATACAAGCTGGAGATGTAATGAAGCAATTGACTCGTCACAATAGGAAAGAGAAACATAGGATTGTTGAAAAAACAGATTTATCCTCACAGGTTTCTGGAAATCAGAGGTAAAATTTCAGAAAAACAAAACCATTAGAACTAAAGTCTAACCAGTTCAAACCAGAACAAACAAAAAACCTACTGTATATACTTACTTACTATCTACTATATATACTGTATATACTTACTATTCTACTATACTTACTCACTACTATATATACTGTATATACTTACTATCTACTAAACTTACTGTAGATATTGCCTTTCCCAAAATAATAATTATATTAATGAGTTAATTGATTTGATGATTATATTAAGACATTTGCATTTTATTGCATTAATTATTTAGGGTCGCTTATTAAAGTTGTATAGGTCAGTGCACCCTGGATATATGTTGTGAAATCTTCTATGGAAAAATATTAAGATAAGAAAAATGGGAACTGGTTTAATATCTCCATTGTAAGATTGTGTAATTAAAATATATCATATATGTGCCCACAATTCCTACATTTTGATTCATAAAAGAATATACAGATATCTGTGTTTGTGTTTTAAATAAAGTTTTTATTGAAGTAAGTTGAAACTACGGTAATACTTTAGTGTAGCTGGTTCTAGAAAAGTAGGCTTCTAAAAAATTCCAACTGAAAATTTTTTCGCGTGGGGCTATTGATAAGTGTCTTAAGAAGAGCGGCAGACTATTAAAAATGAAAAAAAAAATTTTTTTTTCCAAAAAAAAATATAATTTGTATTGTCTTTACAAAAGCCTTGTGACGTCACAGGCTGATCAAACACAATACATTATTGTCTGCCGATCTTCTTAATTAAGACACTATCAATAGCTCCACGTACCAAAATTTTCAATCAGAATTCCTTAGAATACTACTTCCTGTCCCAAGATATGGCCAGGTTGGCTATGTATAGCTATCCCTATGCTGTAACCTAACCGATACTAATGATTAACAAATACTTAGAAAGCTTAGAAACTAACAGATAATAATGATTAACAAATACTTAGAAAGCTTAGAAACTAACCGATAATAATGATTAACAAATATTTAGAAAGCTTAGAAACTAACCGATAATGGATAAAAAATCTGGTCCGAGAAGCGTGCAGTACATGTAGTCTAGTGTGAAAAAAATAAACAAACCAAAGGGACTTAACACAATAAAACACAAAGTGCTCAAGGGAAGTAAAATTATTTCATAAAACATGCAAAATTAACAAATATTCAACATTAAATAAAAAATCACAGAAAAGGAACCGCTCAATGAAACCTTGATTTTTGTATTCAGGACAAAAAGATCTTTAAAATGATATATGAAACTTAAAAAAAAAAATAGAACCAGTTAGACCAAAGTTTAGCCGAAACTACAATTGTCACTTGATCATTTCTCAAGTTTACGTATGATATGCTGATACTGATATGCTGAATAGAATAAATGAATGTCAGTTGACTGAGTTGGATCTGAATAAAATGTTAAGTTGCTTATATGAATTACCACGCTACCAAAATAATACAAATAATATAAGTACTAACATTTACTACCTACTATAGGGCCTACATACTGTATATACTTACTATTCACTATACTTACTACCTACTATATATACTGTATATACTTACTATCTACTATACTTACTACCTACTATATATACTGTATATACTTACAATTCACTATACTTACTACCTACTATATATACTGTATATACTTACTATCTACTATACTTACTACCTACTATATATACTGTATATACTTACTATCTACTATACTTACTACCTACTATATATACTGTATATACTTACTATCTACTATACTTACTACCTACTATATATACTGTATATACTTACTATCAATATACTTACTATATATACTGTATATACTTACTATCTACTATACTTACTACTTACTATATATACTGTATATACTTACTATCTACTATACTTACTACCTACTATATATACTGTATATACTTACTATCTACTATATATAATGTATATACTTACTATCTACTATACTTACTACCTATTATATATACTGTATATACTTACTATCTACTATACTTACTACCTACTATATATATACTGTATATACTTACTATCTAATCTACTATACTTACTACCTACTATATATATTGTATATACTTACTATCTACTATACTTACTACCTACTATATATATACTGTATATACTTACTATCTAATCTACTATACTTACTAAAATTACTTACTACCTACTATATATATTGTATATACTTACTATCTACTATACCTACTACCTACTATATATATTGCATATACTTACTATCTACTATACTTACGACTTTTATATATACTGTATATACTTACTATCTACTATACTTACTACCTACTATATATATTGTATATACTTACTATCTACTATACTTACTACCTACTATATATGACTTTTTGAGACATTTTATATTAAAAGGTAACTGTATAAATCCCAAAATTAAGGATGCGACGTATCTGCTAATTAAGTACAACAAATAAGTTAAACAACCCTAAACTAATGGCGTGACCTATCCACCTAAACTAATGGCGTGACCTATCCACCTAAACTAATGGCGTGACCTATCCACCTAAACTAATGGCGTGACCTATCCACCTAAACTAATGGCGTGACCTATCCACCTAAACTAATGGCGTGACCTATCCACCTAAACTAATGGCGTGACCTATCCACCTAAACTAATGGCGTGACCTATCCACCTAAACTAATGGCGTGACCTATCCACCTAAACTAATGGCGTGACCTATCCACCTAAACTAATGGCGTGACCTATCCACCTAAACTAATGGCGTGACCTATCCACCTAAACTAATGGCGTGACCTATCCTGGATCCACCTAAACTAATGGCGTGACCTATCCACCTAAACTAATGGCGTGACCTATCCACCTAAACTAATGGTGTGACCTATCCACCTGTGCAAGTATATACAGTATTTGAAATAAAGGATTTATCAAATTTTAAAAAACATTTGCAAACTATGGAAAAAAAAGATTTTTTTTCAAGTTTGCACTAGTTTACTAGTAATTACCTTTTTAATTTATATTTAGACTAATCATAAAATATTCTTGATATATATAGATAACTTGGGGAATTCTATACCAGCATGCAAAGTGTGCTTTTTTTCATAGCAGCATTTGGGGGCACAGTGACAGCAGCGCATTTGACTGGCGATACGAAGGTTCTGGGTTCAAATCCTGGTGTTTTTCCTGGGACTTGAGGGTATCCCTGAGTCTACCCAGCTCTTATGAGTACTTGACATTAGGGGTAAAGTACAGGCGGCTGGGCATTGTGCTGGCCACACATCCCCTAGTATGCCGTGGCCACAGAAACCGGTGAACGCTGCTTCACCAGCCCTATGATCAGTTTGGTCCAAACAGTACTTTACATTGCAGCATTTAAATTTCAGTTCTTTTTGTATAGCTGCAGATACTTGAGCAACTTTATTTAAACAATGAAAATAAATAGTATTTATGGTTTAAACAATGAAAATAAATAGTATTTATGGTTTAAACAATGAAAATAAATAGTATTTAAAGGCCAATTATTTCTAAATGAAAACATATTTTGTCACATTTCAGGGGAGATAATGGAACAAACAAAAGGGAACAAGTAACTCTTGAAAGAAATATTAATGAGGCTTCATTGTCAGGTTCAGGTCACAAAGATGAACTGACACTAGACCACTTCAGGTAGTTCTTCCAAATTTGACAGAAGATATTGTACTGTAATGAAATGGTAATTACTTTTCATTGGGATAAAAAGTCTGTGATCAAAATTTTTGTTTCTTTCTGTGTATAAAATTATTATTTGCTGGGTACTACATTTCCTTATTGAAATTTTCATATCATAAATTGCTTTATACAGAAACATAAAATACTGAGCTAATATGTTTCTACTGTGGCTGTCTATATTACTGCTATTACTTATACTGTTTGCATCAAGTTGTTTTTTCATATATCAACTGACCTATATATTTTGTAAATAATTAGTACAATGACTGTAAAGAATAGCATTTATTTTTTTTTGCAATATAAACAAAATGTTTGTTTGTATCCCAGTAAAAAAGTAAGAAATATACAAGCATTTTTTTGTCTTCTTTCATCTTTTATTTTGCTTAGAAAAAAATTGTTTTTGTAGTATTGTTTGTCATCACAAGTATTTCAATATGTAAAACAACAAACACGAGTATTTAAATATAATTTGTACATATCAATTATTGTAATGACTTGTTTCAAGAGGGCGTAACAAAAAAACATATTTGTAATTATTTAAAAAATTTTATGGTATAAAAAAAAATATACATGGTACCACCAAATCAGATGAAATACAATATCAGAATAAAATGAATACAATTGCATTTTGTTACTATTTTTAATCATCCTAAGAAACAAATTGGAAATGTAAACAATATACTCAATGCAATCTACAATATACTCAATGCAATCTACAATATACTCAATGCAATCTACAATATACTCAATGCAATCTACAATATACTCAATGCAATCTACAATATACTCAATGCAATCTACAATATACTCAATGCAATCTACAATATACTCAATGCAATCTACAATATACTCAATGCAATCTACAATATACTCAATGCAATCTACAATATACTCAATGCAATCTACAATATACTCAATGCAATCTACAATATACTCAATGCAATCTACAATATACTCAATGCAATCTACAATATACTCAATGCAATCTACAATATACTCAATGCAATCTACAATATACTCAATGCAATCTACAATATACTCAATGCAATCTACAATATACTCAATGCAATCTTGAATGTTCCAAAATTTACTCAGCTAGATCAAATATATAATATAACTAGCCGGTATGTGCCCGGTCCTCCGAACCGGCTAAAAGTTATGTTTACATACACTCTAACTACTCAAGCAGTTATAATGAGATTGCCCGCAACAACTACACATTTTATATTTTGTATACGACACGAATTTAAACGTGATGGAATTTTTTATTTGCCCGCTACAACATAAATTACCCATTAAAATCATTACCCACTACCCAGTATAACAATTAAAAAATTTCCCGCTATAAATTACTACGCAAATTAAAACGTGAATATATTTTGTTCTATTCATTCATAAAGTACATTAACAAACATGGAAAGTTAAACTTAACATGAATACGCAAAATTTGATGACGTCATAAAAAAAAGCTGGCTAGCTATCTCTGCGCGAAATTTGATGATGCAATAGAGAAATAATCTCCGCACGTTCCTTTTTCTTATTTATTTTTAGCGCGATCGATCGAAAAATGATAAAATGTTGTACTGGCAAAGTCAAAGTGAATCAAAAGTTGTGTTTTATTCGCGTTTTTTGACCAAACTGACCACTGCTGTCATTTAAATTTTTTTAAAACCTTGACAGTGTTCACCGCCGTAATGCAAAGAATATTTGTAGCAAATTTCAAGTTTTTATGTCCAGTATTTAAAAAGATTATGCGGTATGTACACACATATATACATACATACATACATATTCCTTTTGAGATTTAAATATATATATGATATGATATACCAGTATACACAATGACTTGAAATATGTACAGGCTGGGTGAAAGGAAAGACAACTAGGATCAAATAAAATTCACTGCTGAACTAAGGGAGGTAATTACACACAGCAATTAAAATAAATACATACATAACAGATGTAGTTAGACACATAGGTAATGTTTGCATTATTTGCCAGTAACATTCAGTTGCATTTTCTCACAACTTTGTTACCAAGTTTAGAATATTGGAATCAATTAAAAAATAAAATTTTTACCATATAGCTTACAATGACAAAATAACATGTTTAGAATTAGAATAGAATGACAAAATAACATCTTTAGAATTAGAATAGAATGACAAAATAACATCTTTAGAATTAGAATAGAATGACAAAATAACATCTTTAGAATTAGAATAGAATGACAAAATAACACCTTTAGAATTAGAATAGAAAATATTTTTTTTAAAGAGGTATAAACAAAAGCATTATGCCAGGCCCAAAAAAAATTAAAATAATGTACTTTTAAATCAATGAAATCCCATTATAATGTATTTTGTTTCATATGAAGTTTTTGTTACACAATATTTCATTGTAATATTGTCTCCCTTAAATGTAAATGTCATCAATTCAACAGTTGTCAAAATGTTATCTCCATGGAAACTAATTTCACCACCAACATCAAGGATTTATTAGTTGGGTCAATTTAAATTGTTTAATTGTTGTTTTTTTATAAATAAGAACTCAAATAACACTTTTACTTTTTTCTTGATGAAGGAAGTATTTGCATTATTAACTATATGAGAGTTTCCCTATGAAGTGTTTGCATTATTAACTATATGAGAGTTTCCCTTGGAAGTGTTTGCATTATTAACTATATGAGAGTTTCCCTATGAAGTGTTTGCATTATTAACTATATGAGAGTTTCCCTTGGAAGTGTTTGCATTATTAACTATATGAGAGTTTCCCTTCGAAGTGTTTGCATTATTAACTATATGAGTTTCCCTATGAAGTGTTTGCATTATTAACTATATGAGAGTTTCCCTTGGAAGTGTTTGCATTATTAACTATATGAGAGTTTCCCTTGGAAGTGTTTGCATTATTAACTATATCAGAGTTTCCCTTGGAAGTGTTTGCATTATTAATAATATTAACTAACGTATATCAGAGTTCCCCATATGCCTGGACATGAAAGCAAAATAAACTGATGTCAAAAAGAAAAAGGGAAATGTTCAAACTCAAGGCCTTATTTATCATTTTGTACTAGCTAGAATAATTATCATGATGTACTAGCTAAAGACCTATAACTGTAGAATAATTATCATGATGTACTAGCTAAAAACCTATAACAGTAGAATAATTATCATGATGTACTAGCTAAAGACCTATAACAGTAGAATAATTATCATGATGTACTAGCTAAAGACCTATAACAGTAGAATAATTATCATGATGTACTAGCTAAAAACCTATAACAGTAGAATAATTATCATGATGTACTAGCTAAAGACCTATAACAGTAGAATAATTATCATGATGTACTAGCTAAAAACCTATAACAGTAGAATAATTATCATGATGTACTAGCTAAAGACCTATAACAGTAGAATAATTATCATGATGTACTAGCTAAAGACCTATAACAGTAGAATAATTATGATGATGTACTAGCTAAAGACCTATAACAGTAGAATAATTATGATGATGTACTAGCTAAAGACCTATAACAGTAGAATAATTATCATGATGTACTAGCTAAAGACCTATAACAGTAGAATAATTATCATGATGTACTAGCTAAAGACCGATAACAGTAGAATAATTATCATGATGTACTAGCTAAAGACCTATAACAGTAGAATAATTATGATGATGTACTAGCTAAAGACCTATAACAGTAGAATAATTATCATGATGTACTAGCTAAAGACCGATAACAGTAGAATAATTATCATGATGTACTAGCTAAAAACCTATAACAGTAGAATAATTATCATGATGTACTAGCTAAAGACCTATAACAGTAGAATAATTATCATGATGTACTAGCTAAAAACCTATAACAGTAGAATAATTATGATGATGTACTAGCTAAAGACCTATAACAGTAGAATAATTATCATTTTGTTCTAGCTAAAAACCTATAACAGTAGAATACCGGTAATTATCATGATGTACTAGCTAAAGACCTATAACGGTAGAATAATTATGATGATGTACTAGCTAAAGACCTATAACGGTAGAATAATTATCATGATGTACTAGCTAAAAACCTATAACAGTAGAATAATTATCATGATGTACTAGCTAAAGACCTATAACAGTAGAATAATTATCATGATGTACTAGCTAAAGACCTATAACAGTAGAATAATTATCATGATGTACTAGCTAAAGACCTATAACAGTAGAATAATTATCATGATGTACTAGCTAAAAACCTATAACAGTAGAATAATTATGATGATGTACTAGCTAAAGACCTATAACAGTAGAATAATTATCATGATGTACTAGCTAAAGACCTATAACAGTAGAATAATTATCATTTTGTACTAGCTAAAAACCTATAACAGTAGAATAATTATCATTTTGTACTAGCTAAAAACCTATAACAGTAGAATAATTATCATTTTGTACTAGATAAAAACCTATAACAGTAGAATAATTATCATTTTGTACTAGCTAAAAACCTATAACAGTAGAATAATTATCATTTTGTACTAGCTAAAAACCTATAACAGTAGAATAATTATCATTTTGTACTAGCTAAAAACCTATAACAGTAGAATAATTATCATGATGTACTAGCTAAAAAACCTATAACAGTAGAATAATTATCATGATGTACTAGCTAAAGACCTATAACAGTAGAATAATTATCATGATGTACTAGCTAAAGACCGATAACAGTAGAATAATTATGATGATGTACTAGCTAAAGACCTATAACAGTAGAATAATTATGATGATGTACTAGCTAAAAACCTATAACAGTAGAATAATTATCATGATGTACTAGCTAAAGACCTATAACAGTAGAATAATTATGATGATGTACTAGCTAAAGACCTATAACAGTAGAATAATTATCATGATGTACTAGCTAAAGACCGATAACAGTAGAATAATTATCATGATGTACTAGCTAAAAACCTATAACAGTAGAATAATTATCATGATGTACTAGCTAAAGACCGATAACAGTAGAATAATTATCATGATGTACTAGCTAAAAACCTATAACAGTAGAATAATTATCATGATGTACTAGCTAAAAACCTATAACAGTAGAATAATTATCATGATGTACTAGCTAAAGACCGATAACAGTAGAATAATTATCATGATGTACTAGCTAAAGACCTATAACAGTAGAATAATTATCATGATGTACTAGCTAAAAACCTATAACAGTAGAATAATTATCATGATGTACTAGCTAAAGACCTATAACAGTAGAATAATTATGATGATGTACTAGCTAAAGACCTATAACAGTAGAATAATTATCATTTTGTACTAGCTAAAAACCTATAACAGTAGAATAATTATCATTTTGTACTAGCTAAAAACCTATAACAGTAGAATAATTATCATTTTGTACTAGCTAAAAACCTATAACAGTAGAATAATTATCATTTTGTACTAGCTAAAAACCTATAACAGTAGAATAATTATCATTTTGTACTAGCTAAAAACCTATAACAGTAGAATAATTATCATTTTGTACTAGCTAAAAACCTATAACAGTAGAATAATTATCATGATGTACTAGCTAAAAAACCTATAACAGTAGAATAATTATCATGATGTACTAGCTAAAGACCTATAACAGTAGAATAATTATCATGATGTACTAGCTAAAGACCTATAACAGTAGAATAATTATCATGATGTACTAGCTAAAGACCTATAACAGTAGAATAATTATGATGATGTACTAGCTAAAAACCTATAACAGTAGAATAATTATCATGATGTACTAGCTAAAGACCTATAACAGTAGAATAATTATCATGATGTACTAGCTAAAGACAGATAACAGTAGAATAATTATCATGATGTACTAGCTAAAAACCTATAACAGTAGAATAATTATCATGATGTACTAGCTAAAGACCGATAACAGTAGAATAATTATCATGATGTACTAGCTAAAAACCTATAACAGTAGAATAATTATCATGATGTACTAGCTAAAAACCTATAACAGTAGAATAATTATCATGATGTACTAGCTAAAGACCGATAACAGTAGAATAATTATCATGATGTACTAGCTAAAGACCTATAACTGTAGGCTGTATCTGCCTAAAGCCAACATTTTTGTGATATTTAAATCTTATTTTAGCTAAGCTGCACTATGTTATATGACAATTGTGTAGAAATAAATCTGTTCTTACTTATATTCTAGTTAAGGTAATGAAAAAAAAAAACATTAGCATATAAGATAAGATAAGATTGCTTTATTGATCCAAATAAATGGAAATTTGACTTGATTACAAAAATTCTGTTTTTCAGCATCGGTTTACATATGTTTACAAATTAGAAGTATAAAATTGAGTCAAGAGAAAATGTTTTCAAAGTAAAAGTATGAAATAAACCAAGTGAAGAGAAAATGTTTACAAAGTAAAAGTATGAAATAAACCAAGTCAAGAGAAAATGTTTACAAAGTAAAAGTATGAAATAAACCAAGTCAAGAGAAAATGTTTACAAAGTAAAAGTATGAAATAAACCAAGTCAAGAGAAAATGTTTACAAAGTAAAAGTATGAAATAAACCAAGTCAAGAGAAAATGTTTACAAAGTAAAAGTATGAAATAAACCAAGTCAAGAGAAAATGTTTACAAAGTAAAAGTATGAAATAAACCAAGTCAAGAGAAAATGTTTACAAAGTAAAAGTATGAAATAAACCAAGTCAAGAGAAAATGTTTACAAAGTAAAAGTATGAAATAAACCAAGTCAAGAGAAAATGTTTACAATGTAAAAGTATGAAATAAACCAAGTCAAGAGAAAATGGGGTGTTTAGATCTATAACATAAATTAATTAAAAATCCAAATATCAATTGGGAGTAGTTACTGGTAGATCTACATAGTAGGCCTAGAAAACTGAAAGTCCATGATCTCAGTGAACTCATTTTCTCCAACTTTATATTTTAGTATTTACCCTTTATATTCTAAACATAGGCAGGAAAACAGGAGTCAACTTTATATTAGAAGATATGTGCCATTGAAGAGGTTAAATCAGCTTGTGTCCTATAAACAGGATGTAGTGATGTATTGTGAGGACTAGGTATTACAACTTTCTGCCAGATGTGTTATAAACTATTATATAATAGCAACAACAGCACACACACACAGTAATAAACAACAATATTATCTTACAAACAAATTGAAGCGGCCTAGCCAGAATCACATAATATTCTGGAGGTGGTTTAGCCAGAATCACATAATAATAATATTCTGGAGTGTAGAGTGCAAGATAGTAAGTGCAAGATAGTAAGTGCAAGATAGTAAGTGCAAGATAGTAAGTGCAAGATAGTAAAGATAGTAAGTGCAAGATAGTAAGTGCAAGATAGTAAGTGCAAGATAGTAAAGATAGTAAGTGCAAGATAGTAAAGATAGTAAGTGCAAGATAGTAAGTGCAAGATAGTAAGTGCAAGATAGTAAAGATAGTAAGTGCAAGATAGTAAGTGCAAGATAGTAAAGATAGTAAGTGCAAGATAGTAAGTGCAAGATAGTAAGTGCAAGATAGTAAAGATAGTAAGTGCAAGATAGTAAGTGCAAGATAGTAAGTGCAAGATAGTAAAGATAGTAAGTGCAAGATAGTAAAGATAGTAAGTGCAAGATAGTAAAGATAGTAAGTGCAAGATAGTAAGTGCAAGATAGTAAGTGCAAGATAGTAAAGATAGTAAGTGCAAGATAGTAAAGATAGTAAGTGCAAGATAGTAAGTGCAAGATAGTAAGTGCAAGATAGTCAGTGCAAGATAGTAAGTGCAAGATAGTCAGTGCAAGATAGTAAGTGCAAGATAGTAAAGATAGTAAGTGCAAGATAGTAAAGATAGTAAGTGCAAGATAGTAAAGATAGTAAGTGCAAGATAGTAAGTGCAAGATAGTAAGTGCAAGATAGTCAGTGCAAGATAGTAAGTGCAAGATAGTAAGTGCAAGATAGTAAGTGCAAGATAGTCAGTGCAAGATAGTAAGTGCAAGATAGTCAGTGCAAGATAGTAAGTGCAAGATAGTCAGTGCAAGATAGTAAGTGCAAGATAGTAAAGATAGTAAGTGCAAGATAGTAAAGATAGTAAGTGCAAGATAGTAAAGATAGTAAGTGCAAGATAGTAAGTGCAAGATAGTAAGTGCAAGATAGTAAGTGCAAGATAGTAAGTGCAAGATAGTAAGTGCAAGATAGTAAAGATAGTAAGTGCAAGATAGTAAGTGCAAGATAGTAAAGATAGTAAGTGCAAGATAGTAAGTGCAAGATAGTAAGTGCAAGATAGTAAAGATAGTAAGTGCAAGATAGTAAAGATAGTAAGTGCAAGATAGTAAGTGCAAGATAGTAAGTGCAAGATAGTCAGTGCAAGATAGTAAGTGCAAGATAGTCAGTGCAAGATAGTAAGTGCAAGATAGTAAAGATAGTAAGTGCAAGATAGTAAAGATAGTAAGTGCAAGATAGTAAAGATAGTAAGTGCAAGATAGTAAGTGCAAGATAGTAAGTGCAAGATAGTCAGTGCAAGATAGTAAGTGCAAGATAGTAAGTGCAAGATAGTAAGTGCAAGATAGTCAGTGCAAGATAGTAAGTGCAAGATAGTCAGTGCAAGATAGTAAGTGCAAGATAGTCAGTGCAAGATAGTAAGTGCAAGATAGTAAAGATAGTAAGTGCAAGATAGTAAAGATAGTAAGTGCAAGATAGTAAAGATAGTAAGTGCAAGATAGTAAGTGCAAGATAGTAAGTGCAAGATAGTCAGTGCAAGATAGTAAGTGCAAGATAGTAAGTGCAAGATAGTAAGTGCAAGATAGTAAGTGCAAGATAGTCAGTGCAAGATAGTAAGTGCAAGATAGTAAGTGCAAGATAGTAAGTGCAAGATAGTAAGTGCAAGATAGTCAGTGCAAGATAGTAAGTGCAAGATAGTCAGTGCAAGATAGTAAGTGCAAGATAGTCAGTGCAAGATAGTAAGTGCAAGATAGTAAGTGCAAGATAGTCAGTGCAAGATAGTAAGTGCAAGATAGTCAGTGCAAGATAGGGTCAAGAAGCTCACGCTGCTGCAGCATGCTGGTGGTGTACGTGTGTGTGTGTGGGGGGGGGGGGCTACTACCAATAGGCTATAGGCCAACCTAACGAGCAAAATACTGAACACTAACTTGATTTCAGCCTAAACTATAAGACTATCTCAAAAATAGGCCTAGAGTTTTAAAATTTGCTCATTCTGTCTTATGGGTTATCAACTTATTATATTATAGGCCTAAGCCTAAAAATATCCTAAGCTCCCCCCCCCCCCCCCCCCCCCAAAAAAAAAGTGAATGAATATATAATATGGTGTTAGAGAAAAGGTGGGCCTCATGAAATATGTTAAATTGGTGCGTGTGTGTGTGAAGGGGAGGGGGGGTAAGTGACCCTCTCTCTTGCCCCTTCCTTAGTCACTATATAAGCTCCTATAGCCTATAATATAATAATGAGGCACGGTAGCCGAGCGGCAGCGCGTTCGACTGGCGAGCCGAAGGTCCCGGGTTCGAATCTTGGTGCAGGCTAGGATTTTTTCCCGGGTCTGGAGGGTGTCCCTGAGTCTACCCAGCTCTGATGGGTACCTTACCTTAGACCTTAAAGTAAAGGCGGCTGTGCTGGCGACACAATCACCTAGTATGCCGTATAAGCCGTATTGGCCACAGAAACTGGTGAACGCTGCTTCATCGGACCTATGGATCAACTCGGTCCGACGGGTACTTTACTATAATATAATAACAGTAAGCCGGGCTACTTCTAATTGAACTGAATGTAGGCCTACAATGAGAATGAAATAATAATACAAAATAGACTATGTATAGGTAGGCCTATTTATATATAGGCCCTAAATAAAATGGCAATAAGCCACATTTGTAATAAATCAATTAAAGAAATGATAAACTTAGTGAAATAGCCAAATATTAGGCCTATAATTTGAAAAAACAAATTCTTTGGCTTACTTTTCGAAAGTCATTGCCATGCAGTAGGCTACTGAGTATTGATTTAGTTAGCAAGTCAGATGATCCAATATGTAGTGGCTGGAGGAGACATTTCCATTCACTTAGGAATTAAGAAAAAATCTTGTAGGCCTTAATTAGTATAAGGTCCTTATGGTTTTGTTATTCAACAGAATAACCCTCCCCCCCCCCCCCCGCCACCACTTCCTTGACTGTATGGCCTAATGTGTGTTTACTCACGAAGGCAACACCACTTATATAGTATTATATTAAAGGCCTATACTTATACTTATAGTATAGGCCCTACATAGATCTTTTTATTAGCGATTAGAAAACACACATCCCGCCTGTAGCTAGGCCGTTATTTATTAGGCCTACGTACCCGTACGTATATTACAATTAGTTGGATAATTATTCCTTATTTCATTGTCGAATAATACATTCTTCTTGCTGTTCCTAACTTTGGGTAATAACAACAATATATTCAAGCGTATAATATGATGTGTTTGTGTGTGTGATGGGGGAATGCTTGAATTTCCTTATCTGCTTATGTGGTTGGGTCAGGGATCTAATGATCTTTATTTTGTTTCAAGCAGTTGTGAGCGTGCCCGTTAGCACTAAAGTACTATACCTACCTCTAAATTTCTAAATCTATATTATCTGAAAACATCTAGGCCTACTTCAGCGTGATCATCAGTAACAACAATTTTATAGTTTATAATATCACTATATGTGTTATTATCACAACGTAAACTATTCATGAGAATTGTATTTTATAAACAACGTTTAGATCTAAATATAATCAATGGATAAATTTTCCCCATTCAATGTCACTAGGCCTAACTACCCCAGCGTAATGTTTCAGCCAATCAGCTGATGCCGACAAAGTCAGCTGATTTATTGTAAACGATCAAGGTCGACAGTCGTCTATGGTCTCGACGAAATAATTGAGAATATAACATATCTAAATTTAGCATTTATTTAAAGATAAGCGTGTGTATCTTATATTTTGTGTAAAAAAAAAGAATGCTATTAAGAACATAATACTTAAATTTATTTTCAAAGAAAGGGGGAAAAAAAAGAAACTTTTTATAAGATCAAAACTCAAAAGTTAATTTTCTCCTTCAAGAACTAGACGCTGGAAGCTTGCCAAGTAGGATAAGGGAATGTTTATTTTATCTTTCGCGCCTCTTGCCAACGGAACTACTTATTGTCATGAACTCACAAGAACATCCACTATAACAAGTAGCGCAACATGTTTTACTAATTTTCACAAATTAGACATTTTATTTTATACTATCGTCATTTTTATTAGAATATAACTCTATTTAACCACTTTGTAAAATGATTTATTTTCATCGTTTTAAGCTAGAACAAATTCCTTAAGCAAGAACATGTTTTAGTAGTAGGGGTCTTGAATTGACCAACAGCTGTTTCCCGCCAATTATTACTCATTCTACTAGGAGCGTTACGTCGGGATTGTTGTTGAGAACTATCGTAAAACTGTAAACAATACCATTTATACGTGAAAAAAGAATATATAATTTCATAACTGACTATTTCATAATGTCTTTGGAAATTCGTAGTAGTGATCGAAGACGTTACATGAACGAATTACAAGCCAGGGAGAAGGAAATTGCAGCTGGGCTACTCAAGTAAGTTGTAGAAAGTAGTACGCAAGCATGTCAGGCATAAACATTGTAGTATGACGAGCGCGTGGTCTTGTTGAGTGTTTGTTAGTACTTACGAACCGTTTTAGTTTCCATGATTTTATAATTGTTTTTTCGTAAAATAATTATATTTCTGTACAAATTGGACTTTTAATAAATAGAAATATTTCGCCTCAGTTATAAATTTTTGTACAAATTTTAATATGGCAATCGAAGTCAAGTCCGCCGCATCCATTGCAATTTGCATGGGGCATGGCCATGGCTGTCGTGTACTGTAAAAGTAAAGGCATACACTTAGCTTAGCCGACTTAGTCTTCCCAAGTAGCATCCGGGCATCGAATGGGTTGCTTGAAAAAAACAGGAAAATCAGTAACTTTATAGGCCCTAATATCATTTAAAATACTGATCAAAATACATAATAAAAATAATCCTGTCGCCCTGCAGGAGTTTTGTGCCTAGTGGACGTAATAATCTTCTACCTAGAAGGAACGTCTGTAAACTTATAATTTAGACAAGTGACAAGACTCAGACATTACATTTGCATTCATAAGGTCATATAGTCATATTCATATAGGCCTATATAAGGCATAAGGTTATAGTTATAAGGCTTATGATTATGACTTGTAAAACAAAAGTTATCGAATATTCATATTGGCAATTCAATATGTATTAAATCAACAGGACCGATCATAATCAAACCTACAATTATTGAGTCCATTTATTTCCATTTATTTTGATCAATAAAGTAAGTTATCTTATCTTAGTCTTATTATTGAACCAGCCTAGGCCTTCCCACTCACATCCTACATATGTTCAGAGAGGGTCACTACTGGCTACCAGACTATCAACTTCTGAATATCCCTGTTTTATTGTAATTCTGTAATGTAAATGTAAGGCTATGCGGCGGGCTATACTATAGGCCCTATACCTTTTAGCCTTTATGATAATATCATGGTTGAAACTTGAAACTATTCCAACAAATGAGAGTCGCTATAATACTATATATACTCTACTGTATATAGCCTAATATAGGCTACTAGTAGGCCTATATATATATAGTATGTAGGCCTAGGCATATATATTAAGCGGCTCAAGCCCATACGTTCTTCTTTATATGTTACAGACGCTCCTTCTAATGAGTCATAAGTCTACATTGTCATTGGAAATGTAAACCTTTTAACCCTATTTATCGCACTGCAGTTTCTTGTTTCTGATTAATTATTTTTTTAAACAATCATTCATGCCTAGAAGAGTAGTTGAGCTACGTCTTAGTCTTAGGCCCAGCCATATTAACATATTTATTATCTTTTACTAAGTCAAGTCTAAGTAGTCTATGAAATAAACATAGACGTAGGTCTACTTCTAACTAGTAGGAATAGGATAAGCCTACGCCTAGCTTTACATAATATATGATATAACATTCATTATAGTAAATAAATTTAGTAATGTTTTCGTGATTTAATCCATTTAAACTAAGTATATAATATTGTGACCACCAATGTTAAGTGGCCTACTATAATTCTGTAGGCCTACGTATCTAAAGGTAAAGGCTATTATGACTGTCACGGCAGGTCACTAGCCTACTATAATTCTGTACGTATCTTAAGGCTATTACTATTAGACTGTCACGGCAGGTCACTAGCCTACTATAATTCTGTACGTATCTAAAGGCTATTAGACTGTCACGGTAGGTCACTAGCCTACTATAATTCTGTACGTATCTAAAGGCTATTAGACTGTCACGGTAGGTCACTAGCCTACTATAATTCTGTACGTATCTAAAGGCTATTAGACTGTCACGGTAGGTCACTAGCCTACTATAATTCTGTACGTATCTTAAGGCTATTAGACTGTCACGGTATAGTTGACAAGATTTGTTAGGATCTATTACACTATTAGGTGTATTTATAAAATATAGCTTGTATTATATAACAATATATTATAGTTTAGCCCTCATAGACCTATCATGTAAATTTAGGCCTAATAAACTGACATTAGTCAAGAAAAAAAGCCAAATTAATAGGCATAATAAAATCATATTAAAATGGACTGCGAGTATCGGTGCTTAGCTATTCTGATACTAAATATTTATAATTATTATAAAATGTAATAAATAAGAGCTCATAGTATTTTTATGAATGTGCCCAATGACTATGGAATGCGTGCCCTCCTTCGTCAGCACCGCGTCACACAGGTAAATCTGCCGCTTCGTCCAACTCCGCCATTGATGGCTACATGCCAGCGTTTTATTTTATATACGGTACGCGAGACATGAGAGCTATTGGCTCATGGCCAGGTTAAAACGCCGTCTGCTAATTTTTAGTAACCTGCATTTCTCCATATTTATTCGTATTTCGTCCTTTTTTAGAAAATTAAAATACCTAAACATGGGCAGATATTCTGTTGTTTTTTTTTACTTGGCCTGCTATTTATGCCATGTTTTATCTACATTTTATATAAGATAGTGCAGTTTAAGATTTAAGTAGTCTAATAATATTATTGAAATTTACTAACAAAACAACGTATTAATTTACTATATAGGCCTAGTTATAGAGATAATAGTATGGTGTATATTAATGACACTTCTCCTTATTTCCACGTACATGTTTCTAGTTTACACGTCTTAACATATATTATTGTGTTGGTATATATTCCATTAAAATATTGGATAGTAAAACTTACAGAATTGTATTTGCTACGGGGACTGTTGTATTTTATAGTTTATACATTGTCTTGTAGACATGGACTCTCTTCAAATAAATCTTCATATCTTTAAAAAAAACAATTTCAATAATGGGTCTAGGTCGAGCCCATTGTGAAGTCTTTAAAAAAATATATAGGCTAAAGATAAACGTGTGTAGGCCAATAGGCAGTCACTGGCAGTCCTTAATTTTCGATGAAACTTTTAAAATTAAGTCTAGGTTACTCACTCTGTCATTTCTTCCTTCCTTCTTTCTTTCCTTTCCTTGTGGAAATTAAAATCGAATTGTCACCCACTTCCCTTTATATCCCATCGAGTTGGAACCTGGGTCATAGATGTGAAGCCCTGTCTAATGCATTTTATATAATTTTCATCCAGACCACCCCCTGAACTCGTCTACACACAACACACACACGCAATCATTATTTAATTAGTTTTCTCTTGACACTTATGGTGTGCATCGGGAAAACCCCATTGATAGAACGGAAATTCAGCATTTCAAACATTAACAATTTTAGTGCACTTCTAAAATAGCCTACAATAGATGATTTTTTAAAGTAGTATCTAGACTATACTAGAATATATACATCTTCTGTATGGGAACTATCAAGTAAAGAATTAGAATATATACATCTTCTGTATGGGAACTATCAAGTAAAGAATTAGAATATATACATCTTCTGTATGGGAACTATCAAGTAAAGAATTAGAATATATACATCTTCTGTATGGGAACTATCAAGTAAAGAATTAGAATATATACATCTTCTGTATGGGAACTATCAAGTAAAGAATTAGAATATATACATCTTCTGTATGGGAACTATCAAGTAAAGAATTAGAATATATACATCTTCTGTATGGGAACTATCAAGTAAAGAATTAGAATATATACATCTTCTGTATGGGAACTATCAAGTAAAGAATTAGAATATATACATCTTCTGTATGGGAACTATCAAGTAAAGAATTAGAATATATACATCTTCTGTATGGGAACTATCAAGTAAAGAATTAGAATATATACATCTTCTGTATGGGAACTATCAAGTAAAGAATTAGAATATATACATCTTCTGTATGGGAACTATCAAGTAAAGAATTAGAATATATACATCTTCTGTATGGGAACTATCAAGTAAAGAACAGATAAAGAATAAGAACAAATCTAGAAAAGAAGTGCAAGGTTCATTACAAGTAAATATTCATAACTGACAAGTGTAAATCATAAATGGCACGTGTAAATCATAACTGACAAGTGTAAATCATAAATGGCACGTGTAAATCATAACTGACAAGTGTAAATCATAAATGGCACGTGTAAATCATAACTGACAAGTGTAAATCATAACTGACACGTGTAAATCATAACTGACAAGTGTAAATCATAACTGACAAGTGTAAATAACAAATGGCACATGTAAATCATAACTGACAAGTGTAAATCATAACTGACAAGTGTAAATCATAACTGACAAGTGTAAATCATAACTGACAAGTGTAAATCATAATTGACAAGTGTAAATCATAACTGACAAGTGTAAATCATAACTGACAAGTGTAAATCACTAAACTTAGAAATCCTTTAATAAAAAAAAGGGACAAACAACAAAGTAGTAACAATAAAGCATTAAATTTTAACTTAAAAATATAACACGCTATCACTCTATTACAACCAGATAAACGCTTTTCTTATTCTATATGATTAATATGCAAGAAGCAAGGCCAATGTTTCTTCCCAGGTGGCATATGGGTAGGGAATAGATTTCCTGAACCAACCAGGAAAACGAATATCATCATTTGAAAACACTATTCAAAATGGAAGACTAGACTCTAACTACGGATAAGCGTAGGGAGTAATATTCTTCTATATATAAGGAACGTTTTCAAAATATAAGATAAGGATAGACTGCTACTGAAAAAGGTCTATTAGTGTGTAGATGTAGTTTTTTTTAAATTTAGTTTCACTATCCTTGTAAATGAAATTGTATTTCCACCAATTCACAGAGCCTCTCAACCCTCTTCCCCAAAAGCCGTGCAGGAAAACGAGAAAAGAATGCGAAGAGAAATAGCCAACAGTAATGAAAGGAGACGAATGCAGTGTATTAATGCAGGTTTCTCTAACCTAAGGGCTCTTATACCTCAGCTGGAAGGAGAAAAGCTTAGCAAGGTGGGGTTTTATTTTATATACAATGTTGTACAAGCATACTCTGGGTTTTATATACACTGTTGTACAAGCATAAAGTACTGTAGGTTTTATATACACAGTTGTACAAGCATAAAGTATTGTGGGCTTTATATACACAGTTGTACAAACATAAAGTACTCTGGGTTTTATATGCACTTTTGTACAAGCATAAAGTACTCTGGGTTTTATATGCACTTTTGTACAAGCATAAAGTACTCTGTGTTTTATATACACAGTTGTACACGCATAAAGTACTGTAGGTTTTATATACACTGTTGTACAAGCATAAAGTACTCTGGGTTTTATATGCACTTTTGTACAAGCATAAAGTACTCTGGGTTTTATATGCACTTTTGTACAAGCATAAAGTACTCTGGGTTTTATATGCACTTTTATACAAGCATAAAGTACTCTGGGTTTTATATGCACTTTTGTACAAGCATAAAGTACTCTGGGTTTTATATACACAGTTGTACACGCATAAAGTACTGTAGGTTTTATATACACTGTTATACAAGCATAAAGTACTCTGGGTTTTATATACACAGTTGTACACGCATAAAGTACTGTAGGTTTTATATACACTTATACAAGCATAAAGTACTCTGGGTTTTATATACACAGTTGTACACGCATAAAGTACTGCAGGTTTTATATACACTGTTATACAAGCATAAAGTACTCTGGGTTTTATATACACAGTTGTACACGCATAAAGTACTGTAGGTTTTATATACACTGTTATACAAGCATAAAGTACTCTGGGTTTTATATACACAGTTGTACACGCATAAAGTACTGTAGGTTTTATATACACTGTTCTACAAGCATAAAGTACTCTGGGTTTTATATGCACTTTTGTACAAGCATAAAGTACTCTGGGTTTTATATGCACTTTTGTACAAGCATAAAGTACTCTGGGTTTTATATGCACTTTTATACAAGCATAAAGTACTCTGGGTTTTATATGCACTTTTGTACAAGCATAAAGTACTCTGGGTTTTATATACACAGTTGTACACGCATAAAGTACTGTAGGTTTTATATACACTGTTATACAAGCATAAAGTACTCTGGGTTTTATATACACAGTTGTACACGCATAAAGTACTGTAGGTTTTATATACACTTATACAAGCATAAAGTACTCTGGGTTTTATATACACAGTTGTACACGCATAAAGTACTGCAGGTTTTATATACACTGTTATACAAGCATAAAGTACTCTGGGTTTTATATACACAGTTGTACACGCATAAAGTACTGTAGGTTTTATATACACTGTTATACAAGCATAAAGTACTCTGGGTTTTATATACACAGTTGTACACGCATAAAGTACTGTAGGTTTTATATACACTGTTCTACAAGCCTAAAGTACTGTGGGTTTTTTAAACACAATTGTACAAGCATAAACAGTAAATTTTTTGTTATAGAAATTATTTCCTAAACGTTATAGACTATCATCTAAATACTAACATCAGACATGTACCGGGTACCTACGGATTGTTTCTAGGAGTGGTCATGTTTCTCATAATAGCAGGACTACTTTGGCCTAGTTCTCCCCCCCCCCCCCCCCCCAACAACAACGACACCGCGTTGGAATAAGTCTTGGAGGGGGGACGTGAGGGCATATGATATTTCCTTTTTTGATGTGTGTTTGATTACACCGTGTCATGTGTGCCAAACCGTTCATTCTGGTACCAGGGGTTAAGCTTGGGGTGTAAGTTTGACTAGAACAACCTCAATGAAACCATGAATGAAACTTGTTTAACTAGTTGTGAAACACAGTTATAAAACGTATAGAGTTAAACTCTGTAGTTTGATTGAAGATTTATGTGTTCACTAATCAGCCAAGCATAATGTTGTTTGTTTTAGCGATCAGGGGCCCAACCCATAAGCATTGGTTTTTAAATGCATAGTTTAGTAGTGGTTTAGTTTGAATTGTGTGTTCCCCATCCCCCACCCGTTTTTAGTGTTACATGGGTGTTTGTTCTTTTAAATAACAATTTCATAGCTTTAAGGGGAGATTCTTACACAGATCTAAAGATGTTGTATTTAATAAAATATTTATATTTAGCCAGTTAAATCTATGATTCTATAGTGTTCTCTACTGTTGTATAATATAAACTAAATAGTGAAGAAAAATATATTTCCAAAAATTGGAATTAGCGTCTTATACTTCTTCTTGTAGGCCTGTTTCAGATTATATAATTTATGAGAAATTGTTATCAAATAAAACAACTGATTAGCGTCATAATTAATCCGAAAAAATTATTCGGTTTGGGACATTAAACATTTGAATTTATTTTACTGCAATATCACACAAGCGATAGGTTATAGTCTTTGTAATACTTCAATGCTCACGTTGTATGTAGGTTATAGTACCGTTATAGTCATTGTAATACTTCATGTTCACGTTGTATGTAGGTTATAGTACCGTTATAGTCATTGTAATACTTCATGTTCACGTTGTATGTAGGTTATAGTACCGTTATAGTCATTGTAATACTTCAATGCTCACGTTGTATGTAGGTTATAGTCATTGTAATACTTCAATGCTCACGTTGTATGTAGGTTATAGTCATTGTAATACTTCAATGCTCACGTTGTATGTAGTTTATAGTCATTGTAATACTTCAATGCTCACGTTGTATGTAGGTTATAGTCATTGTAATACTTCAATGCTCACGTTGTATGTAGTTTATAGTCATTGTAATACTTCAATGCTCACGTTGTATGTAGGTTATAGTATCGTTATAGTCATTGTAATACTTCATGTTCACGTTGTATGTAGGTTATAGTACCGTTATAGTCATTGTAATACTTCATGTTCACGTTGTATGTATTGAATTGAATCATGGGTAAAATCGAAAAGTTCCCGAACTAGTTTAAACACTGAATGCTGCTTGAATTTTATACAGATATATTCCTTATATAGATCTAGTTGTTGTGGTTTACTTCATCTGAACGGCAGTAGTAAAAGTAGTATAGTTAATGCTTACTGGTGTAAACATTGGAGTTGAAGCATTCTGTCTGTATAAAGTCGTGTATTTATCAAATGTTATTGTTGGAGTGTCAGTCTCTGTATAAAGTCGTGTATATATCCAATGTTATTGTTGGAGTCTGTGTATAAAGTCGTCTATATATCCTATGTTATTGTTGGAGTCTCTGTATAAAGTCGTGTATATATCCAATGTTATTGTTGGAGTCTGTGTTTAAAGTCGTGTATATATCCAATGTTATTGTTGGAGTCTGTGTTTAAAGTCGTGTATATATCCAATGTTATTGTTAGAGTCTGTGTTTAAAGTGGTGTATATATCCAATATTATTGTTGGAGTATGTGTTTAAAGTCGTGTATATATCCAATGTTATTGTTGGAGTCTGTGTTTAAAGTCGCGTATATATCCAATGTTATTGTTGGAGTCTCTGAATAAAGTCGTGCATATATCCAATGTTATTGTTGGAGTCTCCTTTTAAAGTCGTGTATATATCCATCCATCCCTGTGGCACTACAGCCCATGTAGGGCTTTGGCCTGCTTCACCACCTCCTTCCATTCGGGCCTATCTCTGGCTTTCCTTCGCCAAGCCCGTACACCAAGCTTTTGCAAATCTGCTTCTACAGCTTCAAGCCATCTTTGTCTTGGTCTGCCCCTAAGCCTCTTTCCTTTTGGCCTCTGGTGATGTGCTGTTCTGGCTGCTCTGCCTTCTGTCATTCTTTCCAAGTGGCCTGCCCACCTCAGTCTGCCCCTCTTTATTTCAGCTACCACCGTTGGATCCTTGTACAGGGTGTACAGTTCTTCGTTTGTCCTTGACCTCCAGCCATCTAGGTCTTGCACAGCTCCATATATCTTCCGCAGCACTTTTCTCTCCCAGGTATTAAGCAGGGCTTCAATGGATTTTGTCATTGTCCATGTTTCACTGCTATACATCACCACTGGTCTTATTATGGTTTTGTATATTACCTTCTTCGTTCTTTTTGAGATGTTTTTGCTGCGGAATACATTTTGGAGGCTGAAATAGGCACGATTTCCTGCAGCTATTCTTTCTTTTATTTCAGGTAGTATCTCATTCCTTTCATTAAGGCTTGACCCTAAGTATTTGAAAGTATCTACTCTTTCAAATGTGTGGTTCTTGGTTTTGAAGTCTTCCTTATCTTCTTCCTTTGTATCATCCCTCATCAGTACCATGTACTTTGTTTTGTGGTCATTGATCTCAAGTCCTGCCAGCTTGGAGGCATCTTCCAGCTCTGTAAGAGCTTGTTGTATGGCATTTTTATTCTTTCCAAGCAAGGCTATATCATCAGCATATGCTAGATACTGCAGAGGTTGGCTATATAGAGTTCCGCTGGGGCGCATGCCTGGGGCTTCTCTATTGAAGTATTCTGTTATCGTCCCTCTAGTGTCTATGTTAATGTTTCTTATGACTCTCTCTAGTACTAGGTTGAATAGCATGCACGATAGTGAGTCTCCTTGTCGTAGTCCTTGTTGAATTGGGAATTCACGCGAGTACTCTCCCTGGGCCTTGACTTTACTTCTAGATCTATGTAGGGTCATGTATATTAGTCTAGTTAGCTTATTAGGGATCCCAAAGAATTCCAGTGTTTCATATAGATATTTTCTATTGATACTATCATAAGCCATTTTGTAGTCTATGTAGAGCTGATGTACTGGTAAAAGTCGTGTATATATCCAATGTTATTGTTGGAGTCTCTGACGTCATGCACAATGAGCAATGGTTTGGTGATGACATGTGACTCTTGTTACTATTGGCTATCTGGGTCACAGCCGTTTTGTGCACTTGAATCACTCACACGATGGCGGTGGTTGCCGACTGTTGAGACGTGTCGCTCTGCTAACGCCGACCTCTCTACTTTCTGCCTGAAGCCAGCGGCCGCATGTAGTTGATGAAGTCTCGCGTGTGTTGGATTGGCCAATGGGACGCGTTCTTCTAGTATGGTACGACATAGCCCGATTTAGTATTTAGAGCGATTGGTAGGGGGGGGGGAGGTAGCGAACAATGTGCTTCACATTACTACTAGTTGATATCGGCTGCACAACTTGTTGATATCGGCTGCCGCCTTGTGTGAAAGAATTTGTTTAATAAACTTTTAGGATACTCCCCTCGCCCTTGTCCCCTCCAGGCTGAACTCCATTCATGTACTGATGTCTGTATGACCTTTTCATTTGTGCACACTTAACATTTTATTTCTATATTAGTATATTATAGGGTATTTGTTCATTGTGCACACTTATCATTTTATTTCTACATCAGTATATTATAGGGTATTTGTTCATTGTGCACATTTATCATTTTATTTCTATAGCCTATCAGTATATTATAGGGTATTTGTTCATTGTGCACATTTATCATTTTATTTCTATAGCCTATCAGTATATTATAGGGTATTTGTTCATTGTGCACATTTATCATTTTATTTCTACATCAGTATATTATAGGGTATTTGTTCATTTGTGCACACTTATCATTTTATTTCTACATCAGTATATTATAGGGTATTTGTTCATTGTGCACACTTATCATTTTATTTCTACATCAGTATATTATAGGGTATTTGTTCATTGTGCACATTTATCATTTTATTTCTACATCAGTATATTATAGGGTATTTGTTCATTTGTGCACACTTATCATTTTATTTCTACATCAGTATATTATAGGGTATTTGTTCATTGTGCACACTTATCATTTTATTTCTACATCAGTATATTATAGGGTATTGGTTCATTGTGCACATTTATCATTTTATTTCTATAGCCTATCAGTATATTATAGGGTATTTGTTCATTGTGCACACTTATCATTTTATTTCTATAACCTATCAGTATATTATAGGGTATTTGTTCATTGTGCACACTTATCATTTTATTTCTATAGCCTATCAGTATATTATAGGGTATTTGTTCATTGTGCACATTTATCATTTTATTTCTACATGAGTATATTATAAGGTATTTGTTGATTGTTCTGTCTAGGCTGCCATTCTCCAACATACAACTGAATACATTGCAAATATTGAGAAAGAAAAGACAAGACTTCAAGTTCAACTAGACCATACAAGAAGACTTCTTACTGAATTGGGCCAAGATCGTGTATTGACAGAACCTTACTTGTCTACTTCACCCCCACCTTCTAAACGTAAAAAACGAGACACAGGTAGTTTTCTAATGTATTATGTATACCAAACTCTAGTTTAAATTTTGTTCAGTTTATTGATTTTGTATTGGTTGTGATATTTATTTCTCGCCTTCTCTTCTGACAGAATCATCAGATGAAGGTGTTGGAATGATGTCTGATGGCTCGGATGAGGGAAGCTCAGATTTGCAGCAAGAAAATGTCTCCCTTCGACACCAGCTTGAGAGCCAGAAACAGCAATGTGCTGTTCTAGAGGACCGGAATCGCTTGTTAGAAGCGGAATTGCTTTCACTGTTGCAGGCAAAGACGACACAGTCTTCAAGCAATCTGGATGTAAGGAAACATTCTCATCACTTCTCCAACACATAGTTTTTATAAAGGAAACATTCTCATCACCTCTCCAACACATAGTTTTTATAAAGGAAACATTCTCATCACTTCTCCAACACATAGTTTTTATAAAGGAAACATTCTCATCACTTCTCCAACATAGTTTTTATAAAGGAAACATTCTCATCACTTCTCCAACACATAGTTTTTATAAAGGAAACATTCTCATCACCTCTCCAACACATAGTTTTTAAAAAGGAAACATTCTCATCACTTCTCCAACACATAGTTTTTATAAAGGAAACATTCTCATCACTTCTCCAACACATAGTTTTTATAAAGGAAACATTCTCATCACTTCTCCAACACATAGTTTTTATAAAGGAAACATTCTCATCACTTCTCCAACACATAGTTTTTATAAAGGAAACATTCTCATCACCTCTCCAACACATAGTTTTTAAAAAGGAAACATTCTCATCACTTCTCCAACACATAGTTTTTATAAAGGAAACATTCTCATCACTTCTCCAACACATAGTTTTTATAAAGGAAACATTCTCATCACTTCTCCAACACATAGTTTTTATAAAGGAAACTTTCTCATCACTTCTCCAACACATAGTTTTTATAAAGGAAACATTCTCATCACTTCTCCAACACATAGTTTTTATAAAGGAAACTTTCTCATCACTTCTCCAACACATAGTTTTTATAAAGGAAACATTCTCATCACTTCTCCAACACATAGTTTTTATAAAGGAAACATTCTCATCACTTCTCCAACACATAGTTTTTATAAAGGAAACATTCTCATCACTTCTCCAACATAGTTTTTATAAAGGAAACATTCTCATCACTTCTCCAACACATAGTTTTTATAAAGGAAACATTCTCATCACCTCTCCAACACATAGTTTTTAAAAAGGAAACATTCTCATCACTTCTCCAACACATAGTTTTTATAAAGGAAACATTCTCATCACTTCTCCAACACATAGTTTTTATAAAGGAAACATTCTCATCACTTCTCCAACACATAGTTTTTATAAAGGAAACATTCTCATCACTTCTCCAACACATAGTTTTTATAAAGGAAACATTCTCATCACCTCTCCAACACATAGTTTTTAAAAAGGAAACATTCTCATCACTTCTCCAACACATAGTTTTTATAAAGGAAACATTCTCATCACTTCTCCAACACATAGTTTTTATAAAGGAAACATTCTCATCACTTCTCCAACACATAGTTTTTATAAAGGAAACATTCTCATCACTTCTCCAACACATAGTTTTTATAAAGGAAACATTCTCATCACCTCTCCAACACATAGTTTTTAAAAAGGAAACATTCTCATCACTTCTCCAACACATAGTTTTTATAAAGGAAACATTCTCATCACTTCTCCAACACATAGTTTTTATAAAGGAAACATTCTCATCACTTCTCCAACACATAGTTTTTATAAAGGAAACATTCTCATCACTTCTCCAACACATAGTTTTTATAAAGGAAACTTTCTCATCACTTCTCCAACACATAGTTTTTATAAAGGAAACATTCTCATCACTTCTCCAACACATAGTTTTTATAAAGGAAACTTTCTCATCACTTCTCCAACACATAGTTTTTATAAAGGAAACATTCTCATCACTTCTCCAACACATAGTTTTTATAAAGGAAACATTCTCATCACTTCTCCAACACATAGTTTTTATAAAGGAAACATTCTCATCACTTCTCCAACACATAGTTTTTATAAAGGAAACATTCTCATCACTTCTCCAACACATAGTTTTTATAAAGGAAACATTCTCATCACTTCTCCAACACATAGTTTTTATAAAGGAAACATTCTCATCACTTCTCCAACACATAGTTTTTATATAGCCAGATGTTTAAATGATGACTTGTTATTGTTATTTTATATACAAGTTCCAAATGATTACTTGTTATTCAGTTATTGTTATAAGTGCATCTCTTATTTCTCCAGGAATTACAACCAGTGAATCTTGAATCTCGTCACTTGCAGCATTCCAGCATATACAGTCGTGAGTTGGCGGTTATATCTTCAAGAGAAAGTTTTGCTCCCTCACCTGCAGATTCATACCAGCCTCCAAGACCTATGTCCCCAACACCTGAGAGAAGCATGTCTGTTGACACTTCCAGTCGAGTGGCGAGTACTTCACCTGGATATTTCCTGGTGTCTTCCCCTCATTGTGCTAAAGGTCATACTGTAGAGGAGCCTATTTCTTTTGATTTGAAAGTTGAGGCGGCTCTTTCAGATACCAATGGCAAGGGGAGTAATCCGACTTCTTACCCTTCTGCTATTGTTAGTGCCCTTGCCAGCACTGAGCAGCACAGCTATAATCACCATCATAATTATTGCCACCGTGACCATCCACGTCGCAGACACCGCCAGCAAGCACAGATGGATCAACTGAGAGCAGAGGAGGATCTCCGTCGTCAGCAGGAGCAGACTGCGCCGATGCCGTACAAGCCAAAACACACGACTCAGAACCTTGAGAACCTTGTGGAAGCCATCAGACAAATTGAAGGAGATCGTCTCCTGTGTGATGACCAAACATTGTACAATGAACAAAGAAGTTATGATAATGGTCAGCCAAGGACTCACTCAGAAGAAAGAGAAACAAGCAGCATGAGTGACCAAGACGAGATTAAATCTGAAAATTCAGGTCAGGATTCTCCTATTGGTCATCATGATTTACCCCAACAACAACTTGCTGCTCCTGTAGTGAATCATGCACAGATCTCTCCAGTAACAACAGCATGTAGCCAACCAGCTAGTAGTAGTAACAATGTTAGGAGTAGCTCATCTTCAGACAAATATCCTATTGCAACTCATCTTCTACATAGTCCTATCCACCAGTCATACTACAGACCAGGAGTTATTGTCCATAAGCAGTGATTACTTTTCCTTGTCATCATTACATGAAGAACAAATCAAATGTGCCTTGGAATAGACTATTTCTTTACCATTTCTTCTATAATAGACAAGTATTTTCAATGGATAATATGATTATGGTATTTATTGAAATGTTGGACATCATCATTGATGTATTTATTGAAATGTTGGACATCATCATTGATGTATTTATTGAAATGTTGGACATCATCATTGATGTATTTATTGAAATGTTGGACATCATCATTGAAACAGTTTTTTCTTGTACTTTACCTTTCATTGTGACGTGTAGAAATGAAAGTAACCTCTGATAGCCAGAGTAAATATAACTAGGAACTTGTACTACATAAATACATTAACACTTTGCACTTGTGTGGACAAGAGAAGCTAAAGTTCAACAGCCTGAATCTTTGTAACTATTCCAGAACAAAGGAACTCTTTATATTGTCCAGTAAGTCAAAGAGAATCTTGATTTGTTGAAATCAAAAGCAAGTTGTGCAACATATCAATTCACTCGCCATGAATAGTAATAGAACATTAATTTACTTCTATTCACTCGCCATGAATAGTAATAGAACATTAATTTACTTCAATTCACTCGCCATGA
This sequence comes from Anisus vortex, assembly GCA_949126835.1. NCBI lineage: Eukaryota > Metazoa > Mollusca > Gastropoda > Planorbidae > Anisus > Anisus vortex. The sequence continues at coordinate 1,902,848 of OX421502.1, read as the reverse complement.
ATAGTAATAGAACATTAATTTACTTCAATTCACTCGCCATGTATTGAGACATAGGACAATGAATTCACTTTTGTGGAAAGACTTATTCAATAATGCTGACTAATATTTCCAATGTGTACTACTGATTGATCATTCAATTTCATCATGCCAAGGCCAAAAACACCATGAATACATGTCTTAATATTTATTTCATCCACTCCATCATACTGTAATATAGCATCAATTAGACCATGTCTGCTCCATCATACTGTAATATAGCATCAATTAGACCATGTCTGCTCCATCATACTGTAATATAGCATCAATTAGACCATGTCTGCTCCATCATACTGTAATATAGCATCAATTAGAACATGTCTGCTCCATCATACTGTAATATAGCATCAATTAGAACATGTCTACTCCATCATACTGTAATATAGCATCAATTAGACCATGTCTACTCCATCATACTGTAATATAGCATCAATTAGACCATGTCTACTCCATCATTCTTTAATATAGCATCAATTAGAACATGTCTGCTCCATCATTCTTTAATATAGCATCAATTAGACCATGTCTGCTCCATCATTCTTTAATATAGCATCAATTAGACCATGTCTGCTCCATCATTCTTTAATATAGCATCAATTAGACCATGTCTGCTCCATCATACTGTAATATAGCATCAATTAGACCATGTCTGCTCCATCATTCTTTAATATAGCATCAATTAGAACATGTCTGCTCCATCATTCTGTAATATAGCATCAATTAGACCATGTCTGCTCCATCATTCTTTAATATAGCATCAATTAGAACATGTCTGCTCCATCATTCTTTAATATAGCATCAATTAGACCATGTCTGCTCCATCATTCTTTAATATAGCATCAATTAGACCATGTCTGCTCCATCATTCTTTAATATAGCATCAATTAGACCATGTCTGCTCCATCATACTGTAATATAGCATCAATTAGACCATGTCTGCTCCATCATACTGTAATATAGCATCAATTAGACCATGTCTGCTCCATCATACTGTAATATAGCATCAATTAGAACATGTCCACCATTTATTTATTGAAATATTGACAGATCTATTTTTATATTAGAACAGAATAAAATTCAACTTTGATACAAAAAATGTAATATACATATATTATGGTATATATATATATATATTATATACAAATATTTTGGTGTATATTATTATATACATATATTATGGTGTATAATATACATATATATTATATACATATATTATGGTATATATATATTATATACATATATTATGGTGTATATATATGTGTTTATAAATATTTGTATGTGTATATAAACTGTTTCTGTAATTTGTTGTATTTATTTCCATATATAAAATTGAAATGATTGTTTAAAGAATGAATGAGGTTGTATATGACTTGAACCCCTCACCAGGTTATACAGTTGGTTTATTGGCTCTATGTGTCATGTACAAATAAACATATTATGGTATTTCATTATAGGGTGGGCATGGGACAAATTCATTTTAAATACTTTAAACAGCCATAACAGCGTGTTCAATCTACAATATCCAATTGTAATGTGGTGACATGTTCCACTTCTTTGTTGCTATGTAAAATACACATTTGAGAAAATATAATGACAAGAGAGAATTTTTTCAACATATTTTTTTTTATACTGAAGGTACTGTAGCTGTATGTTTTTTTTATGTTTAAATACAAGTCCTGCTGTCATGCTTGACTAGATACAAGGAAATGGCTTTATACTGAGCCATCTGGGGGGGGGGGGGGGGACTTTATACTGTAGTGTTATTCTGTTTGGATACAGATATTGTCAAACATGTCTATTTCCTCTATGTATGTATTCCAGTGAGCTTAGTGTAAGGAAACTTTCTTCATGACAGGTGACAGAGAATTGTTTCTGTGAATAAATAAATAACTTTTTCAAAGCATGTTAAGTCATTGCTAGGAGTTCCTATTATTATTGTATAATATACTTCAAAGTATAAATGATCATTTCTTTGAGTGAAAGTAGGTATGTGTGTATAGAGTTATGTTTACTGCTTCTTTTTATCAAGGCATATTTCTTTGTGATAAATTTGTTCTGTCTGTACTGTAAGCAGTTTAGTATTTTAGTTATAGTTTTGTTTTATTTAATTTTTGTGTTTTAGAAATTGAACACTAAATGATTCTTTGTTAAAATATTACATTTACATAAAACTTTATTACAGCCTATCAAAAGCACTTTGTATAGCATAGCTGAAGGGAAACTTCTTTATCTTTGCTGTATGACATAGCATAGCTGAGGGGGAAACTTCATCTTTGCTGTATGACATAGCATAGCTGAAGGGAAACTTCTTTATCTTTGCTGTATGACATAGCATAGCTGAAGGGAAACTTCTTTATCTTTGCTGTATGACATAGCATAGCTGAAGGGAAACTTCTTTATCTTTGCTGTATGACATAGCATAGCTGAAGGGAAACTTCTTTATCTTTGCTGTATGACATAGCATAGCTGAAGGGAAACTTCTTTATCTTTGCTGTATGACATAGCATAGCTGAAGGGAAACTTCTTTATCTTTGCTGTATGACATAACATAGCTGAAGGGAAACTTCTTTATCTTTGCTGTATGACATAGCATAGCTGAAGGGAAACTTCTTTATCTTTGCTGTATGACATAGCATAGCTGAAGGGAAACTTCTTTATCTTTGCTGTATGACATAGCATAGCTGAAGGGAAACTTCTTTATCTTTGCTGTATGACATAGCATAGCTGAAGGGAAACTTCTTTATCTTTGCTGTATGACATAACATAGCTGAAGGGAAACTTCTTTATCTTTGCTGTATGACATAGCATAGCTGAAGGGAAACTTCTTTATCTTTGCTGTATGACATAGCATAGCTGAAGGGAAACTTCTTTATCTTTGCTGTATGACATAGCATAGCTGAAGGGAAACTTCTTTATCTTTGCTGTATGACATAGCATAGCTGAAGGGAAACTTCTTTATCTTTGCTGTATGACATAGCATAGCTGAAGGGAAACTTCTTTATCTTTGCTGTATGACATAGCATAGCTGAAGGGAAACTTCTTTATCTTTGCTGTATGACATAGCATAGCTGAAGGGAAACTTCTTTATCTTTGCTGTATGACATAGCATAGCTGAAGGGAAACTTCTTTATCTTTGCTGTATGACATAGCATAGCTGAAGGGAAACTTCTTTATCTTTGCTGTATGACATAGCATAGCTGAAGGGAAACTTCTTTATCTTTGCTGTATGACATAGCATAGCTGAAGGGAAACTTCTTTATCTTTGCTGTATGACATAGCATAGCTGAAGGGAAACTTCTTTATCTTTGCTGTATGACATAGCATAGCTGAAGGGAAACTTCTTTATCTTTGCTGTATGACATAGCATAGCTGAAGGGAAACTTCTTTATCTTTGCTGTATGACATAGCATAGCTGAAGGGAAAATTCTTTATCTTTGCTTCTTTGTAAATAGCTGAAGCAGTGTTTTTATTTGTTTTATAAATAAATTGATGAACAATATTTGTTGAGTTGATTTTATTTAGTTTTGTGTATAATTTTCTAGAAATATTCAATAGTTCTTCTGTCAACCAGCTGCAGGACTGATTGCTTTCTTGCAGGAAATGTCAGATAACAAATATATCTTGTTTTATTTTTTAAATAAATGTCCTTTGATGTGCAATGTGTTATGGTTGATTTGTGCAATATATGATACATGGACCATAGGCTAGTCCTACTTCATATCACAATCACAGACATCTATTAATGCCCAACTGGATTCCAAGATGCAACCCACATGTGCCCAACTCGCAAAATAGCTTAAACCCAGGGTCTGAACCAAACAGCCACAAGAAACATGAAAAAGTTCAACCTAGTACTAGTAATAGTGTGATTATTTACTACAGCATTGATAATCAGATTTGATTAAATATTACAATAAAACAAGTTGTGAATAAGATAATCATATGTGATTAAATATTTCAATAAACAAGCTGTTAAGATAATCAGATATGATTAAATATTACAATAAACACGTTAAGATAATCAGATGTGATTAAAAATAATATAATAAACAGGTTGTTAATAAGAAAACCAGATGTGATTAAATATTGCAAAAAAAAATTGTTAATAAGATAATTAGATGTGGTTAAATATTACAATAAACAAGTTGTTAATAAGATAATCAGATGTGATTAAATATTGCAATAAACAAGTTGTTAATATTAATAAGATTATAATCAGATGGATGTTACCCAGTGTCCATTAGCTCCCCCCAACAACCGCCAAGGTTAATTAAGGGACTACAAAAAAATAAATAAAAAAAATAATCAGATGGGATGAAATATTTCAATAAAGTTGTTAATAAGATTATAATCAAAATATTATTAAATATTTTAATAAACAACTTGTTAACATAAAACTTTGGTGGAAATTTCACTGAAAGAAGCAATATTTTTTGTTGTGACTTTATATGGTTTAAACACTCTCCTACTTCCAAGTCAATATCATCACATATCACTAAAAATTGATTCCCCCCTCCTCTCGATCTCTTCTGGTAGGCCTATATGAGGTCATTTATGGACGGCTCCCCATATGTGAACAACAAAGGTTATGATATTCATTGACATCATCGGCGTTAAAAATAGTTGTTGTTCATTTGTGAGAGGGAGGGAGGGGATGATATTCTATATAATTAAAGGGTAACATGTATCAATAAATCAAATGGAAGGGTGACATGTATCAATAAATCAAATGGAAGGGTGACATGTATCAATAAATCAAATGGAAGGGTAACATGTATCAATAAATCAAATGGAAGGGTGACGTATCAATAAATCAAATGGAAGGGTGACATATATCAATAAATCAAATAGAAAATGAAAGGGTAACATGTATCAATAAATCAAATGTAAAATGGAAGGGTGACGTGTATCAAATCAAATGGAAGGGTGACGTGTATCAATAAATCAAATGGAAGGGTGACATATATCAATAAATCAAATGGAAGGGTAACATGTATCAATAAATCAAATGGAAGGGTGACATGTATCAATAAATCAAATGGAAGGGTGACATGTATCAATAAATCAAATGGAAGGGTGACATGTATCAATAAATCAAATGGAAGGGTGACATATATCAATAAATCAAATGGAAGGGTAACATGTATCAATACATCAAATGGAAGGGTGACATGTATCAATAAATCAAATGGAAGGGTGACATATATCAATAAATCAAATGGAAGGGTAACATGTATCAATAAATCAAATTAAAAAGTAACATGTATCAATAAATCAAATGGAAGGGTGACATGTATCAATAAATCAAATGGAAGGGTGACATGTATCAATAAATCAAATGGAAGGGTGACATGTATCAATAAATCAAATGGAAGGGTGACATGTATCAATAAATCAAATGGAAGGGTGACATGTATCAATAAATCAAATGAAAGGGTAACATGTATCAATAAATCAAATGGAAGGGTGACATGTATCAATAAATCAAATGGAAGGGTGACATGTATCAATAAATCAAATGGAAGGGTAACATGTATCAATAAATCAAATGGAAAGGTGACATATATCAATAAATCAAATGGAAGGATAACATGTATCAATAAATCAAATGGAAGGGTGACATGTATCAATAAATCAAATGGAAGGGTAACATGTATCAATAAATCAAATGGAAGGGTAACATGTATCAATAAATCAAATGGAAGGGTAACATGTATCAATAAATCAAATGGAAGGGTGACATGTATCAATAAATCAAATGGAAGGGTGACATATATCAATAAATCAAATGGAAGGGTAACATGTATCAATAAATCAAATGAAAGGGTAACATGTATCAATAAATCAAATGGAAGGGTGACATGTATCAATAAATCAAATGGAAGGGTGACATGTATCAATAAATCAAATGGAAGGGTGACATGTATCAATAAATCAAATGGAAGGGTGACATGTATCAATAAATCAAATGGAAGGGTAACATGTATCAATAAATCAAATGGAAGGGTGACATGTATCAATAAATCAAATGGAAGGGTGACATGTATCAATAAATCAAATGGAAGGGTAACATGTATCAATAAATCAAATGGAAAGGTGACATATATCAATAAATCAAATGGAAGGGTAACATGTATCAATAAATCAAATGGAAGGGTGACATGTATCAATAAATCAAATGGAAGGGTAACATGTATCAATAAATCAAATGGAAGGGTAACATGTATCAATAAATCAAATGGAAGGGTAACATGTATCAATAAATCAAATGGAAGGGTGACATGTATCAATAAATCAAATGGAAGGGTGACATATATCAATAAATCAAATGGAAGGGTAACATGTATCAATAAATCAAATGAAAGGGTAACATGTATCAATAAATCAAATGGAAGGGTGACATGTATCAATAAATCAAATGGAAGGGTGACATGTATCAATAAATCAAATGGAAGGGTGACAGGTATCAATAAATCAAATGGAAGGGTGACATGTATCAATAAATCAAATGGAAGGGTGACATGTATCAATAAATCAAATGAAAGGGTAACATGTATCAATAAATCAAATGGAAGGGTGACATGTATCAATAAATCAAATGGAAGGGTGACATGTATCAATAAATCAAATGGAAGGGTGACATATATCAATAAATCAAATGGAAGGGTAACATGTATCAATAAATCAAATGGAAAGGTGACATGTATCAATAAATCAAATGGAAGGGTGACATGTATCAATAAATCAAATGGAAGGGTGACATGTATCAATAAATCAAATGGAAGGGTAACATGTATCAATAAATCAAATGGAAGGGTAACATGTATCAATAAATCAAATGGAAGGGTAACATGTATCAATAAACCAAATGGAAGGGTAACATGTATCAATAAATCAAATGGAAGGGTAACATGTATCAATAAATCAAATGGAAGGGTAACATGTATCAATAAATCAAATGGAAGGGTAACATGTATCAATAAATCAAATGGAAGGGTAACATGTATCAATAAATCAAATGGAAGGGTAACATGTATCAATAAATCAAATGGAAGGGTAACATGTATCAATAAATCAAATAGATAATGGAAGGGCGACATGTATCAATAAATCAAATGTAAAATGGAAGGGTGACATGTATCAATAAATCAAATGGAAGGGTAACATGTATCAATAAATCAAATGGAAGGGTAACATGTATCAATAAATCAAATGAAAGGGTAACATGTATCAATAAATCAAATGGAAGGGTAACATGTATCAATAAATCAAATGAAAGGGTAACATGTATCAATAAATCAAATGGAAGGGTAACATGTATCAATAAATCAAATGGAAGGGTAACATGTATCAATAAATCAAATGGAAGGGTAACATGTATCAATAAATCAAAAAGATAATGGAAGGGCGACATGTATCAATAAATCAAATGTAAAATGGAAGGGTGACATGTATCAATAAATCAAATACAAAATGAAAGGGCGACATGTATCAATAAATCAAATGTAAAATGGAAGGGTGACATGTATCAATAAATCAAATAGATAATAGAAGGGTGACGTGTATCAATAAATCAAATAGATAATGGAAGGGTGACATGTAGGCCTATCAGTTTGTTTTGTACAGTAATAACATTCAACTTGACTGGTCAATAATATTAATAAGTAGGCCTATATTCTTTATCGCATAAAACAATAACAATATCCTAACAACATCTCTTACGTTTCTTTTATACGGTTTAGGTGCAGAAAGTGCCGAAGTTTCAAGGATGCAAATGATGTAAAAAGAAGATGTGTACTAGAAAGTTGTAGAGACTACGAGAAAACATTAATGTTATGACGTCATAATAAATAAATATCTAGAATCTAGATCTATGCAATTGAACGCAATTACTCTCGACGCCGACGCTATAATTAAATGTAAATTTAAAAAAATCTAAATGAATTATCAAGAGAATTCTAAACACAATGTAAAAACTGTTTAAACCTACGATACACCTATAACAATTTAATATTTTACTGACAACTTAGTGGTCTACTGTTTGTACACATATAACAATATTGTACAGAGAGCTTAGTTATCTTCTGTTTGTACACATATAACAATATTGTATAGATAATTTAATAATCTAGTGTTTGTACATATATAACAATATTGTAGCCTACAGGGAATTTAGTAATCTACTGTTTGTACACATATAACAATATTGTACAGAGAACTTAATAGTCTACTGTTTTTACACATTGCCAGTGTACACATATAACAATATTGTACAGAGAACTTAGTAGTCTACTGTTTGTACACGTTGCCAGTGTACCTGTCCATTCAATGTCATCAACGTGAACAGTCCGCCGCTGAACATTGAACTCTACCCATGCCACACGGCGGCAAGAAATTCCACTACGCTTGACATTTCAAGCTGTCCCACCCACGCAGTCAGTGTTAGTGTGTTGAATGGGTTCCTCGGATTTCACACTCCTCTATCTATCTACTACACAGCTTTCTGTCTTGTCAATGTTTCCATTGACTAGCTTGTGTAGTTTTCTACTGTCTTGTCAATGTTTCCAGAGACTAGCTTGTGTAGTTTTCTACTGTCTTGTCAATGTTTCCAGAGAATAGCTTGTGTAGTTTTCTTGTCAATGTTTGCATTTACTAGCTTATGTAGTTTTATACTGTCTTGTCAATGTTTCCATTGACTAGCTTGTGTAGTTTCCGTCTGTCTTTTCAATGTTTCCATTGACTAGCTTGTGTAGTTTTCTACTGTCCTGTCAATGTTTCAATTTACTAGCTTGTGAAGTTTACTTGACAATGTTTCCACTTACTAGCTTGTGTAGTTTTCTACTGTCTTGTCAATGTTTCCTGTGACTAGCTTGTGTAGTTTTCTTGTCAATGTTTCCATTGACTAGCTTGTGTAGTTTTCCAATGTCTTGTCAATGTTTCCATTGACTAGCTTGTGTAGTATTCTTGTCAATGTTTGCATTTACTAGCTTATGTAGTTTTATACTGTCTCGTCAATGTTCCCATTGCCTAGCTTGTGTAGTTTTCTTGCATTTACTAGCTTATGTAGTTTTCTACTGTCTTGTCAATGTTTCCATTGACTAGCTTGTGTAGTTTTCTACTGTCTTGTCAATGTTTCCATTGACTAGCTTGTGTAGTTTTCTTATCAATGTTTCCATTGACTAGCTTGTGTAGTTTTCTACTGTCTTGTCAATGTTTCCATTGACTAGCTTGTGTAGTTTTCTTGTCAATGTTTCCATTGTTTAACTTGTGTAGTTTTCTACTGTCTTGTCAATGTTTCCATTGACTAGCTTGTGTAGTTTTCTTGTCAATGTTTCCATTGACTAGCTTGTATAGTTTTCCAATGTCTTGTCAATGTTTCCATTGACTAGCTTGTGTAGTTTTCTTGTCAATGTTTGCATTTACTAGCTTATGTAGTTTTATACTGTCTTGTCAACGTTTCCATTGACTAGCTTGTGTAGTTTTCTTGCATTTACTAGCTTATGTAGTTTTCTACTGTCTTGTCAATGTTTCCATTGACTAGCTTGTGTAGTTTTCTACTGTCTTGTCAATGTTTCCATTGACTAGCTTGTGTAGTTTTCTTGTCAATGTTTCCATTGTTTAGCTTGTGTAGTTTTCTACTGTCTTGTCAATGTTTCCATTGACTAGCTTGTGTAGTTTTCTTGTCAATGTTTCCATTGACTAGCTTGTGTAGTTTTCTACTGTCTTGTCAATGTTTCCATTGACTAGCTTGTGTAGTTTTCTTGTCAATGTTTCCATTGACTAGCTTGTGTAGTTTTCTTGTCAATGTTTGCATTTACTAGCTTGTGTAGTTTTCTTTTCAATGTTTCCATTAACTAGCTAGTGTAGTTTCCCACTGTCTTGTCAATGTTTCCATTGACTAGCTTGTGTAGTTTCCCACTGTCTTGTCAATGTTTCCATTGACTAGCTTGTGTAGTTTTCTTGTCAATGTTTCCATTGACTAGCCTGTGTAGTTTTCTTGTCAATGTTTCCATTGACTAACTTGTGTAGTTTTCTTGTCAATGTTTCCATTGACTAACTTGTGTTGTTTTCTTGTCAATGTTTCCATTGACTAGCTTGTGTAGTTTTCTTGTCAATGTTTCCATTGACTAGCTTGTGTAGTTTTCTTGTCAATGTTTCCATTGACTAACTTGTGTAGTTTTCTTGTCAATGTTTCCATTGACTAACTTGTGTAGTTTTCTTGTCAATGTTTCCATTGACTAGCTTGTGTAGTTTTCTTGTCAATGTTACCATTGACCAGCTTGTGTAGTTTCCCAATGTCTTGTCAATGTTTCCATCAACTAGCTTGTGTAGTTTCCCACTGTCTTGTCAATGTTTTCATTGACTAGCTTGTGTAGTTTTCTTGTCAATGTTTCCATTGACTAGCTTGTGTAGTTTCCCACTGTCTTGTAAATGTTTCCATTGACTGGCTTGTGTAGTTTTCTTGTCAATGTTTCCATTGAATAGATTGTGTAGTTTTCTTGTCAATGTTTCCATTGACTAGCCTGTGTAGTTTTCTTGTCAATGTTTCCATTGACTAGCCTGTGTAGTTTTCTTGTCAATTTTTCCATTGACTAGCCTGTGTAGTTTACTTGTCAATGTTTCCATTGACTAGCTTGTGTAGTTTTCTTGTCAATGTTTCCGTTGACTAGCTTGTGTAGTTTTCTTGTCAATGTTTCCATTGACTAGCTTGTGTAGTTTTCTTGTCAATGTTTCCATTGACTAGCTTGTGTAGTTTTCTAGTCAATGTTTCCATTGACTAGCTTGTGTAGTTTTCTTGTCAATGTTTCCATTGACTAGCTTGTGTAGTTTTCTTGTCAATGTTTCCATTGACTAGCTTGTGTAGTTTTCTTGTCAATGTTTCCATTGACTAGCTTTTGTAGTTTTCTTTTCAATATTTCCATTGACTAGCTTGTGTAGTTTTCCACTATCTTGTCAATGTTTCCACTGACTAGCTTGTGTAGTTTTCTTGTCAATGTTTCCATTGACTAGTTTGTGTAGTTTTCTATAGCATGATTGTGGCAGCTGAATCAGTAACTAGTAAGGTATGTAGAGGAGGGGGTATGGGGCGGAAGGGCGGTCACCCAAGCTTTGATATGCACCCAACTTTAATTTTCTTAACTAAAAAAGCTTACCAATAAATGAAAACTAACATTTTTAATGGGCGCCATTTCGACCCTCCTCTTTAAGCGCCCTAATTACCTAGTTACGCCTAGTTGTACAACACATTAAACACATTTAATCATCATTCTATAATATGTTCAGTGGTCTATTCTTATTTAGCCTAAACCTAATAATTCATTTTATAAATTTACCACATTATCCTATTATAGAAACATTTGGTCTACGGCGATAAATAGGCCTAGGGATATTTAGTTAGGTTAAGTAAATTAGCTTCAGGTAAAGAAGCTTCAATAAAACGTCGTTGTAGGTCACTGGTTCAATATAACGACGTATGCCACTGGTTCATATAGCGTCGTTGTAGGTTTTTAGTTCAATATAGCGTCTTTGTAGGTCACTGGTTAAATATATCGTCTTTGTAGGTTATTGTTTAAATATAGCGTTGCTGTAGGTCATTGGTTCCATATAGCGTCTTTGTAGGTCACTGGTTAAATATAGCGTCGTTGTAGGTTATTGTTTAAATATAGCGTTGCTGTAGGTCATTGGTTCCATATAGCGTCTTTGTAGGTCACTGGTTAAATATATCGTCTTTGTAGGTTATTGTTTAAATATAGCGTTGCTGTAGGTCATTGGTTCCATATAGCGTCTTTGTAGGTCACTGGTTAAATATAGCGTCGTTGTAGGTTATTGTTTAAATATAGCGTTGCTGTAGGTCATTGGTTCCATATAGTGTCTTTGTAGGTCACTGGTTAAATATAGCGTCGTTGTAGGTTATTGTTTAAATATAGCGTTGCTGTAGGTCATTGGTTCCATATAGCGTCTTTGTAGGTCACTGGTTAAATATAGCGTCGTTGTAGGTTATTGTTTAAATATAGCGTTGCTGTAGGTCATTGGTTCCATATAGCGTCTTTGTAGGTCACTAGTTAAATATAGCGTCGTTGTAGGTTATTGTTTAAATATAGCGTTGCTGTAGGTCATTGGTTCCATATAGCGTCTTTGTAGGTCACTAGTTAAATATAGCGTCGTTGTAGGTTATTGTTTAAATATAGCGTTGCTGTAGGTCACTGGTTCAATAAAGCGTCTTTGTAGGTCACTGGTTTAATATAGCGTCTTTGTAGGTCACTGGTTAAATAAAATTAAATGCGTTGCTGTAGGTCACTAGTTCAATAAATTCGTTGCTGTAGGTCACTGGTTCAATATAGCGTTGCTGTAGGTCACTAATTTGTAGAAGTATGTCTTTTTTTCATCTGTGCTGTTAGTTGGAATAGTGTGTGATCTTCCATTTGATTTAGTTGTTTGGAATTGTCTGTGATCTTTCTTACATTTGATTTAGTAGTTAGGTTTTGTTGATCTTTTTTGTTGAATTGGTTGCTGTAGCAGTTGATTAATTTTACACGGTAACAATGCTAGCTCCACGCCAAACCCTCCTCCCTTTTTCTGGGCAGGGTAGCCAGCAATGATGGATTTATAAAGGATTAATTCATAAATACCCCGGTACAATCTTCTCACGAGTACTATCTTCTCACCGGTACTATCTTCTCACCGGTACTATCTTCTCACCGGGCGGCATTATGGAAAAGCGCCCGAACTGACTAGGAAAGCCTATATCGAATTGCAAAACGCAAAGCAAACCAAGCGTATGATGCAATAATCGTGTGTAAGCTTAGGCTATACAATGACTTTCTGCAAGATGCAAATAAGTAGGCAGATCTAAACATATTTTTATTTGAAACCAAACAAATGTTCATATTATACATTTACTAACATTATTCTTCACTATACACAATACTCATACCGGTAGTCTCGATATAACTGCTCTAATCATTTTATCATCATCATCATCATCATCACCATCAACATATATAATTGCCGTGAGTTTGTTTGTTTATATCATAGACTATAATATACATGGACCGCTTGCTTTAGTTTTTCTGCTATATATGATGACTCGAAAGACTGCTTTTTTCGGAATTCCCGATTCTAAATGAAGTAATTGTAATACAAATTCCGTTTTATTGAATCGCACCATTTTTTTTTAGAAATTTTGTGCGTCAATCTATGACTAAGGTATGGACGCTATGGATGAGGAAGTTTTTGTTGGTGAATTGAAAGGCATACTGGAGGTAAATGTTCAAATTAAATAATTACTTATTGAAGAAGTATGGAGTTTATCTGTTAGACTCATGTTCGGTGTATATTATAGTCTATGGTATTTCTGCTATATGATGACTTGAAACACTGATGATCGGAATTCCCGATTCTAAATAACGTAATTGCTATACAGGAAATAAAGTTATTGATATACAAGTTCCGTTTTACTTAATCGCTATGATTTTCTCAATGAAAAATTAAAATCGAAAGTAGTACAGAGCGGAAACATTTATAGATCAGTGTGGTGTGCGCACGGAAAAAAGAAAATAAGCTCTAAAAATAGAGCAGGCGGTCCATCTTATTATAGTCAATGATATATTAATAGGCCTACAAGTATTCATTTAAAGTCGAAAAAAATGCCATTTAATAAAACGGAACTTGTATTACAATTAGGCTACTTCATTTAGAATCGGGTTTTGCAAAGAACAGAAATAATAGCATAAAAAACTAAAGCAAGCGGTCCATGTATATTAGGCCTATGGTCTATGGTTTATATATATATATATATATATATATATATAATATATATATATATATATAATATATATATATATATATGTTCGCTATAGGCTCCTTTGACTAATCGGGACAAAAGTTAAATGTATAAATCGGAAACGTCATCCAAAAGAAAAATGTTATTTTATGGCTTATAATCATGAATGTGTTGATTTTATAAATAAAAAAAAAGTATATCCAGCTATACAAATACCTATAACCGTAGGCTACATAACAAATGGGCATTTCCGTTTATTTACTATATTGAACGCGATATTTACTATGTTAAACTCGAGGGTCTAATCGGGTTTTCCCATAGACTAGGCCTATAATAAGATGGACCGCTTGCTATATTTTTATATGTACTTTTTTTCCGTGCGCAACCAATAAGGATGTCTTAAATTACTTCTACGCTCCTCGTTGTTTCTTAAATGTTTCCGCTGTATAGAACTTTCGATTTTAATTTTTCATTGAGAAAATCAAAGCGATTCAATAAAAAGGAAGTGCAAAGTATTATACGAATAGGGAATTCCGAAAAGCAGTCTTTCGAGTCATCATATAACAGAAATACTAAAGCAAGCGGTCCATGTATATTATAGTCTATGGTTTTCCCTATTCTGCTGTAACTTTTTTATGTGGCGAGACCTTTTTTAAAAGTTTAAGTGCTTAAATGGTGTACTTTTAAAAAAAATACTAGCGTATGACGTAGGCCTAATGTCTATCAAATCATTCCTTTTTTCATTATAGATGTTTGCATCCTTCTTTTGAGTAACCAAATGTTTTACTCATTTAATGGATTCACGTCGCTATTGAGAACATCCTTTAATATGCGACTTTATACACTCTATTCTAATTAAATGATAGCCCTAGTCTACGAATTATAAAGGACAAGTTATAAATGATTACTTTTAAATACCTGAAGCTTGACAGCAAAGATTTGTATGCGTTTGCCCGTGTCAGGGGGACCGTACACAATATAAAATAACTAAAACTAAATACCGAAAGAAACATTCTCAAAAGTGTTTTATTTATACAATAAGCAAGAACACAATTAAATACCGAAAAAAAAATCGTTCTTATTTAAGTTTGTATTGTATTGAAATATTATTTTCTATGTTTTTTTTATTATTTACATTTTTATTGTTTGGTTTTTGTTTTTTTCTTTTAGATAGTATATTATGGTTAATTTAATATTATTAATAACAAGTCAAGTCAACACAACTGTTCGCTACGTTACAGAAGCTTGACAACAACAATTCTTATGCATATGCCAGGGTCAGGGCGACCGAATTAAAAAGTCGCTTAGAAAACACGGACGAGCCTTTCGGCTCTTGTATCCAGGGCGTAACGTTTAGGATTGAGTGAACTCTATCCGGGCTCCAGCCACCCCACGACACGCCGAAGGCGTGGCGGGCCGTGTAACAGGGAAGGTTTCCGAAGGCCAGCGACCGTTCACAGCGGTTCTCCTAAGGATCATTATCGTGGTGGCTCGCCCGTATAACTGCACTGTCACCCGGTAGCGCAAATCCTATACTATAAGTACAGGCATCCAGGCACCGGGTGGTTCTCGAGACGGGAATGCAACGTCCATGGTTTCCTCCCCACCGAGACCCCGTGGCCTCTCGGCAGTGCAATGGATCTCAAACCCGCTGCGGGGGCTGTCCCCCCACGCTTCGCCCGCCGGTGTATTCTTAATAGGAATGTATCGGCGGTTTACAGACTACGCCAGTCTTTGAGGTCCATGGGTACAGTATTGGGTCAGGGCGACCAGAAACAAGTAAAAGAACAAAAACTAAATACCGAAATGAAACGTTTCATTCCAGTTTTTAGTCTTTTTTCTTTCTCTCTTAACAAAACACATTGTAGTCATTCGTTTCTCCGTCATTTTGACGGGCATAACCACACAAGCATACAAAATTTGCCGTCAAGCTTCTGGTATTTAATTTAAAAGTAATACATTCTCAATACTGTTTTATTGTTACAATAAGCAAGAACAAAAAATTAAATACCGAAAAAAAATCGTTCTCACTTTAGTTTTTATTGTAGCCATATTGAAATATTATTTTCTAAGTTTTTTTTTATTATTTACCTTTTTATTGTTTGGTATTTGTGTTTTTTTTCTTTCTTTTAGATAGTATATTAGTGTTGATTTAATATTATTAATAACAAGTCAAGTCAACACAACTTTTCGTTACTTTTTAATACCAGAAGTTTGACAGCAACAATTCTTATGCATATGCCAGGGTCAGGGCGACCAGAAAGAATTAAAAAGAACAAAAAACTAAATACCGAAAAGAAATGATCTCACTTAAGTTTTTATTGTCATAGTCTTTTTTTTCTTTCATTCTAAAAAAAACATAGTTGTTTCTCCGTAATTTTGACGGGCATAGCCACTAGTACTTTCATAAACAACTTTTGGTTCGCACAAGATGTTTTGATAGTTTAGTTTTTGTTCGCACAAGATGTTTTGATAGTTTAGAGTTTAGTTTTTGTTCGCACAAGATGTTTTTATAGTTTAGTTTTTTGTTCGCACAAGATGTTTTGATAGTTTAGTTTTTGGTTCACACAAGATGTTTTGGTAGTTTAGTTTTTGGTTCACACAAGATGTTTTGATAGTTTAGTTTTTGGTTCACACAAGATGTTTTGATAGTTTAGTTTTTGGTTCACACAAGATGTTTTGATAGTTTAGTTTTTGGTTCACACAAGATGTTTTGATAGTTTAGTTTTTGGTTAGAAAAAGATGTTTTGATAGTTTAGTTTTTGGTTCACACAAGATGTTTTGATAGTTTAGTTTTTGGTTAGAAAAAGATGTTTTGATAGTTTAGTTTTTGGTTCACACAAGATGTTTTGATAGTTTAGTTTTTGGTTAGAAAAAGATGTTTTGATAGTTTAGTTTTTGGTTCACACAAGATGTTTTGATAGTTTAGTTTTTGGTTAGAAAAAGATGTTTTGATAGTTTAGTTTTTGGTTAGAAAAAGATGTTTTGATAGTTTTGTTTTTGGTTCACACAAGATGTTTTGATAGTTTAGTTTTTGGTTCACACAAGATGTTTTGATAGTTTAGTTTTTGGTTCACACAAGATGTTTTGATAGTTTAGTTTTTGGTTCACACAAGATGTTTTGATAGTTTAGTTTTTGGTTAGAAAAAGATGTTCTGATAGTTTTGTTTTTGGTTCACACAAGATGTTTTGATAGTTTAGTTTTTGGTTCACACAAGATGTTTTGATAGTTTAGTTTTTGGTTCACACAAGATGTTTTGATAGTTTAGTTTTTGGTTAGAAAAAGATGTTTTGATAGTTTAGTTTTTGGTTCACACAAGATGTTTTGATAGTTTAGTTTTTGGTTCACACAAGATGTTTTGATAGTTTAGTTTTTGGTTCACACAAGATGTTTTGATAGTTTAGTTTTTGGTTAGAAAAAGATGTTTTGATAGTTTTGTTTTTGGTTCACACAAGATGTTTTGATAGTTTAGTTTTTGGTTCACACAAGATGTTTTGATAGTTTAGTTTTTGGTTCACACAAGATGTTTTGATAGTTTAGTTTTTGGTTAGAAAAAGATGTTTTGATAGTTTTGTTTTTGGTTCACACAAGATGTTTTGATAGTTTAGTTTTTGGTTCACACAAGATGTTTTGATAGTTTAGTTTTTGGTTCACACAAGATGTTTTGATAGGTTAGAAAAAGAAGTTTTGATAGTTTAGTTTTTGGTTCACACAAGATGTTTTGATAGTTTAGTTTTTGGTTAGAAAAAGATGTTTTGATAGTTTAGTTTTTGGTTCACACAAGATGTTTTGATAGTTTAGTTTTTGGTTCACACAAGATGTTTTGATAGTTTAGTTTTTGGTTAGAAAAAGATGTTTTGATAGTTTAGTTTTTGGTTAGAAAAAGATGTTTTGATAGTTTAGTTTTTGGTTAGAACAAGATGTTTTGATAGTTTTGTTTTTGGTTAGAACAAGATGTTTTGATAGTTTTGTTTTTGGTTAGAACAAGATGCTTTGATAGTTCAGTTTTTGGTTCGCACGAGATGTCTTGATAGTTTAGTTTAGTTTTCCACATGTAAATCGTGTCACTGTGTGTGTATATAGAATAGAACTCCTGGATATATTAAATATATTCCCCCACATTCTAACCATTCTGTTAAATCACACTATTGTTACTGTTGGGAAAAAAACCTCAACAACAAGAAAACATCAACAACAAGAAAACATCAACACCAAACTATAAATTGGTTGTCCTTTCAGTCTATTAGTGCTTGTTTCTCTATCTAATGATAACATCTTATCTCAATAAGCTTGTCACCAATCGAACTTAGGTCTAGTCAACTAAAGGCCAAAGGTCATATTATAGTCGTATAGATCATCCAGCATATATCATGTTACGTGTGTTGAAATGTGTCAATATAATATACATTTATTTATACATGCAGCATACTCCAGAAATCCAAGCAAGATGAAAGGGGAGAAAGTGTATGCCCACATTTTTAATATGTATTGTTTAAGAATATTTGTGTGATTAAAACTATTTTTTTCAAAAAGAAAGAAAAATAGTTTCCTCTTTAAAAAAAAATCCTTTGTTGACATACACATCAATGCTATACACATGTTTATTTACATACACAGCAATGCTATTCACGTGTTTGTTTACATACACATCAATGTTATGCATGTGTTTGTTTACATACACAGCAATGTTCTATGCGTTTTTGTTGACATACACACCAATGTTATGCAAGTGTTTTATTACATAAACACCAATGCTCTAGAATATAAATATTTAATTGTTTTACTTTTATGCAAGCGCGCACACACATACACACACACACACATCGACCCTCACACACACACGCAAAGTCTTAAAAATCATCTCACACCTAAGACATAATATGTAACGTGAAGAAAAGTTTATGTAAAGGACTGTACATTACTGAAGTGTGCTCGTGCTAATTGTTGCAGGTGTAAACATCAACACGTCAGTTCATTATATAATTGTTGCAGGTGTAAACATCAACATATGAGTTCATTATATAATTGTTGCAGGTGTAAACATCAACACGTCAGTTCATTATATAATTGTTGCAGGTGTAAACATCAACATATCAGTTCATTATATAATTGTTGCAGGTGTAAACATCAACACGTCAGTTCATTATATAATTGTTGCAGGTGTAAACATCAACACGTCAGTTCATTATATAATTGTTGCAGGTGTAAACATCAACATATGAGTTCATTATATAATTGTTGCAGGTGTAAACATCAACACGTCAGTTCATTATATAATTGTTGCAGGTGTAAACATCAACACGTCAGTTCATTATATAATTGTTGCAGGTGTAAACATCAACACGTCAGTTCATTATATAATTGTTGCAGGTGTAAACATCAACACGTCAGTTCATTATATAATTGTTGCAGGTGTAAACATCAACACGTCAGTTCATTATATAATTGTTGCAGGTGTAAACATCAACATATGAGTTCATTATATAATTGTTGCAGATGTAAACATCAACATATCAGTTCATATGTTAAGAGATAAAAGCTTGTTTTTGTTTTGAATAGTAGGCTATATCTTAGTACCATGACCCAGGACCGTTGATCAGCTGATCGTGACAACAGAGTCAGTTAACCTCTGGGGAGGGGCGGGGGGAGGGCTTGAATGTGACACACTATCCGCGGAGGCCTAATGACCTAGCACGTCCTTGGCTACGGGGTTACTGTATGCTTAAACTTCTGTTCTCTGGCTAATCTGTGCATGGGGCAGCAGATGGCAGAAACACATAAACACATGTTTGCTAACAATATTCTTAGATTAATATTTCTAGACTTGGTTGATTCTGTGCAGTTCCGGTTTCGTTTTGTAAGATCCACAAGTTTCAACAAACTGTTTTTCAACACGACAAAAACAGCTGACCAATTAATCAATATATTAAAATGGATTCATTTAAAGGTGTTTTAAATTTAAATTACATTTTAACAGTCAATCTATAATTATATCTCATAACCAAATAGCTTGTACGCCAAACGTAAAAATAAAATTGAAGCGTTTAAGCGTTTTAAAAATGATAAAAAAATATTTTTTTTTCCTTCTGCGTAATATAGTCACAAAAAAAAGGGTTACTTAATCTTTACAATTTTTTGTAAAATGGCTAACAATTTTAATTTAATTGTTAAGATTTTTCTAACACCTGCTAAAATAATTAGGCCTAAAGATACGACAATATGTCTTGTAATTGCTAGTGTCTGCTCCTGGATGACGGAAAACAAACTTAACCCTTCCCGTACCGACCTACTTCTATCTATGCTGCCTTCAGTTCCGCTATATACGCGCCCGGGACTGTAAGGGTTAAGATGAATGAAGACAAGACGGAGGTAATTCTACTTGGAACTCAAAGTAAAATTGCCAAAGTTGAGGGTTTGGAATCACTGACAGTCTTGAACCCTTTGCAGAAAATGTAAAACCTGGGTGTCATCCTCGAATCACAGTTGTCTAGCGATGTCCACATAAGAAACTATGCAGTTACGTAGAATTGGTCAGATACCTTATTTGTCATTTGACTCTGCAAAGAAACTTGCTGCTGCCTTTATACTCTCACGCCTCGATTACTGTAATGCTCTCAGTGGCGTAGCTTAATCTTTTAAGAAAAAGGCCCCGCTTTTGGCACTTTTTCTAGATTAACAGAATAACAAAAATGTGTACCTACGTATCAAGTCTTACAAGAGAACCATGTGCCTCGGTGGTATGCTACACGCGCTGTGTATTACATGTACTGCAGTTTTTATTTCATTATTGACGATTATTTTCCAAGCAACTATTAGTGGCGGAAAATTCTGCAAAATTAATTGATACTGCTGATTTCCAGGATGCACATATATTATTAAAAAAAAAATAGAACATATTCAGAAAAGAGCTGCAAGGTTCATTGGTAGCGAATATTCACAACTTATTCACAACATGGGTAACAAAAGGAGGACACAGAGAGACAAAAAGTAAACAAAATATACCTATACTGATATCGTAATACCCAAAGCCAACAGGGCCATACTGATGTCGTAATACCCATAGCCCACAGGGCCATACTGATGTCGTAATACCCAGAGCCAACAGGGCCATACTGTTATCGTAATACCCATAACCCACAGGGCCATACTGATATCGTAATACCCATAGCTCATAGGGCCATACTGTTATCGTAATACCCATAGCCCACAGGGCCATAGGCCTACTGTTATCGTAATACCCATAGCCCATAGGGCCATACTGTTATCGTAATACCCATAGCCCACAGGGCCATACTGATATCGTAATACCCATAGCTAGCCCACAGGGCCATAGGCCTACTGTTATCGTAATACCCATAGCCCATAGTGCCATACTGATATCGTAATACCCATAGCCCACAGGGCCATACTGATGTCGTAATACCCATAGCCCACAGGGTCATACTGATATCGTAATACCCATAGCCCACAGGGCCATACTGATGTCGTAATACCCATAGCCCACAGGGCCATACTGATGTCGTAATACCCATAGCCCACAGGGCCATACTGATGTCGTAATACCCATAGCCCACAGGGCCATAGGCCTACTGTTATCGTAATACCCATAGCCCATAGGACCATACTGATATCGTAATACCCATAGCCAAAAGGGCCATACTGTTATCGTAATACCCATAGCCCAAAGGGCCATACTGTTATCGTAATACCCATAGCCCACAGGGCCATACTGATATCGTAATACCCATAGCTCACAGGGCCATTATGATGTCGTAACACGTTCTTTATAAACGCAATAAAAAAAAGTTGACTCTAATTAATTGTGCAGCCATGGGCAAGCTTGCATCGGTCGCAGAAAATGTTATTCGGCCTTACACCATAATGCAGATGTGTTTCGGCCTTCTCAGTTTCAATTTGAATGTTTCATTGCAAAATATTTATAATAATTTATCCTTGTTATTTTTCTTAGCCTACCACCGATCATTGTCGGTGGTGAGAACCGTTTGTAATAATATGACGTTTTATAACGACAATTTATATATTTTTAAAATAATATAGTAGGCCTATACACTTTACACTATATAGATATATCATATAACGAGTAAGTGATACGACATATTATTGCAGGTATAGCGCATTTAAAATGAATAGTTTGGCTACTATTTAATAGGCCTACCCTACCATATAATTTTATAAAAATTGTGAATAGGCCTACCAAGAAAGAGAACTATTTTCTTCCCCACTTTTGTATGTGTGTGTGCTAGTAGCTTTATATGAATGGTAGGGCTTATTTTCTAGTGTAACTGCTTTCGGCTACTCCAGTCATAAAATTTGGTTGGAATTTCAACACATTTGTGTTATATCAACAACCAAATCTAACCGTCACATGGCGCGTGATGTGTATACCTCAGCTGATCTCCCGCACTTTCCCCATTCGTCTTCACCGCCCTCTATTTAGTTCTGCTATCATTGGATTGGCCTTCGTCCTTCAGGACGGCATGAAGCCGTTATTATGGCAAAATGCCCGGATGAACAACCCAGACACATCTCCCCTCCCACGCTATGCCTTGACGCGTAGTAATACAGACTGCAAGACTAGCGTAATGATACGCTGACCCAAATTCATTAAATTATTATAATGCATGCACAGCGTTATCACATGACTTTGAGCGAGCCCTTTCGAGGTCAAATGGCGCTACGAAGAAGAGATTATCTGGGAGAAAATAACACAATATTATAATTTGCTTTAATCTAGGCCTATAATATTTTTTTTCCACAAACAAAAACTACATTATAAAAAATCAAACTGTTCATGCTTTGAAAGAAAATTTATGAACTAAAAAAATATACGCACAAGTTGTGTAATAACATTTATACGCTCTCAAACGTTAACAAAATTAATATAAAAAAGTCCGTAAAACATTATGTGAAATACAAAACAAAGCCTATTTTCTCAGAAAATACATAGATATAGTTTAGATTCCAAAAATGTCTTTTTTTTTTATTAAACGTTGTAATTATATATTTTTAATATAGATCTATACTATATTTTATTTGAAAAATTGAATTACAAAGCAATTAAATATGCAACATATCTTCTACCTTTACGCTTCAAGGTCAGGCGAAGCCAGGATTGTGTGTGTCTGTGTGTGTTCAGCATTGCATCACCACAACATTGTCTATTTATTATTGACATTAAAATAACTTTGAATCTATGTAAACGTGGCAATGTAAATATAGTTTTGTAGTATAAGAACTGCAGTGGGGGGGGGGGGGATGGTTTGAAAATGTCGGACAATAGTTGTTGATATGGGGAGGGGAGGATTCAAGATTTTTAATAAATTAAGTCATATAAATAAAACATGGAAATTAGTTGTGCTCTAACTTGATCGCCAACTTTGTGGCCAACAGGCCTCTGTATTCTGAATAAAAACAAAAGGGTTCAGTTGGGGATAGAGCGGAGGGAGGGGGGGGCAAAGGGAGCACATTATTCAAGAGTGTGTGTGGGGGGGGGGAGGGGGGAGAGCTTGAGCGAATTGTTTGTGTATGGGTAGGCCTACTGGGAAATATTGCACGACGGGAGCGCCATTGAAGGTTTATTCTGATATAGAGATCTATAATCTACTATATTTTTGCATTCATAATTTCAAACTTTTAATTAAGTTCTAATTTTCTAAAAGAAAATTGTATGAGGTAAAAATGTATAGCCTAATTATCAGTGGTTTAGCCAGGACTGCAATAGCAAGGTGAGTGTGGCAAATGGTGCAAGGTAGGAGAGGTGAGGCGACAGGGAAGTCAACTAGTTTAAAGTGCGGTTGGGGGAGTAAAAGTAAAGTAGGCCTACCCTTCGGGGGTGGTGAAGCAGCGTTCACCAGTTTCTGTGATATCAGAGCTGGGTGGACTCAGGGACACCCTCGAATCCTGGGAAAAAATCGCGGGTCCACCAGGATTCGAACCCAGGACCTTCGGATCGCCAGTCGAACGCGCTGCCGCTCGGCTACCATGCCTTATACGGCAATAATGATAATGTAAGAGCGAATATTGAATGGACAGTGGAAATAGAAGGCTAATTCTTCACTAGTGCATACTCTCTACCTAATTATTGTTAAGTTCGCTTGGTCCAACGAAGGTAGGCCTACTCTGTGTCAGATAACTATATTATCTCAGTAGACATTGTAGAAGATTATGATTAATGAAATAACGACCTGATATTTAATACTCTAATGTTTATTCACATAATGATATTTAGTGTAGGCTACAGTTAACATATAGTCATATAGAATCAGATAGGGCCTACTAGCTTTATGATATTTAGTGTAGGCTACAGATAGGCCTAACATATAGAATCATACACCAGCTTTATGATATTTAGTGTAGGCCTAGGCTACAGATAACATATAGCCTTAGTGTAGTGATAACTTGTGTATCGGTATTTGGACACTGAATGTTTCGTTAATTAGAGTTAAGATTTGTGTCCACTTCCTGTGTTTTTATTTTGATGCACGTTGTCTTCCTGTCCCTCACGATTGAAGGCTAATCGTATGGTTCAAGTAATTATTAAATAAATAATCCTGTACAGCATTTTGGTCTATTGTGTTCATAAACAATCATAAACCATTTCATTACATGGTGTCAGAAGTATTATGGCTAAATTTCACCCGCCAGAGCAATTCGACTTCAGTTCGCCTACGAAGTGGCCCGAGTGGAGAGAACGGTTCTTAAGATTTAGAATGGCCACTAAGCTAGGCAAGGAAGAAGGCTCAGTACAAGTAAGCAGCCTTATCTATGCAATGGGGGCAGATGCTGAAAAAATTTATTCTACGTTTACTTTCGAGGCTGGTCAATCCAGGCCTGAAGAAAACTTTGAATTAATACTAAGCACTAAGCAAATTCAATAGTTACTTTACGCCCAAACGAAATATCATACATGAGAGAGCCAAATTTTACACCTGTAGCCAAAAGGAAGGCGAAAGTGTAGAACAATATATACGAACACTGTATGAATTAGCAGCCTATTGTGAGTTCTCTGATAAAAGCGACAGTATCAGAGATCGACTCGTACTGGGACTCACAGATAGGGAGATCTCACAAAAACTGCAGCTGCAGAGAGACCTGACTTTGGATGCTGCTGTTGAAATAGCTAGGCACTATGAGATGGTGAAGGGACAATTGTTGGACCAGCGAGGTTTGTCAACGGACTCAGTCAGGTTTGGCGCTCCGCGTCGCCAGACTTATTCACAATCGATCGGTGGGAAGGGAGAAGGAAGTGCAAGGAGGGAAAGTACAGGAAATACTTTCGTCTCACATAAAGGAGAATCAGCCAACTTTGTTAAGAAATGTGGAAATTGTGGACAATCCCATTACAAGACAGCCTGTCCAGCAAAGGGCAAGTCGTGTCGCCACTGTGGTAAATTAGGTCATTTCATCTCAGTGTGTCGTCAGCGAAAGCAACATCGTGACGTTCACAGTATTATGCATCATGACACAGTTACCCAGTCATACATATTTGACTCAATATTGTCAACAGTTGCAGAGCCACCATGGAGAGTGACAGTTAACATTCACAATCTACCAATTAACTTTAAAATTGACACAGGTGCTGATGTTAGTGTTATTTCCAGAGCTACTTATAACAAGATAAGCCCTAGTCCTAAACTAACTCATTCTACTGCAACTCTGCGAAGTCCTGGTGGTTTCTTACAGAACTTGGGAGAATTTACTGCTCCAGCTACATTCCAGAACAAAAAGTTTCAAATTTGTCTTTTTGTTATTAATGAGGAGACTGACAGTCTTTTGGGTAGAGGCGTAGTTAATGCCCTGGGTCTTGTGCAGAAAAATATCAATGAAATCGGAGCAGCAGTTCCTCTCGACTTATCTACACACATAAAGTGCACTCCGGTTACCATTAAAATTCGCAAAGATGCTGAGCCATACAGCTTACCTACAGCAAGGAGAGTGCCAATACCTCTTATTGACAAGGTCATGGTTGAACTACAACGGATGGAAAAAGCAGGCGTAATAGAACCTATTACCGAAGCAACAGATTGGTGTGCTCCAATGGTACCAGTCTTAAAGAAGAATGGATCAATTCGTATTTGTACAGACTTTAAGAAGCTAAATTCTGCAGTGAAGCGGGAACGCTTTGTGCTTCCTGTATTAGATGATATACTACACAAGCTTCAAGGTGCAACAGTATTCTCAAAATTGGATGCAGCTTCCGGATTTTGGCAAATTCCTTTAGACAGTTCCACTGCAAAGCTGACTACCTTTATAACACCTTTTGGTCGATACTATTATAAAAGGCTACCATTTGGCATCACAAGTGCACCTGAGATTTTCCAGAGGGTGATGGAAAACATTCTGGAAAAAGAGCAAAACGTAATTTGCTATTTTGATGATGTTCTTGTCTTTAGTAAAACAGAGAAAGAACATGAAAAACACTTGTCAGCAGTTCTAAAAAGGCTGAATGAAGTGAATCTTCAATTAAACCAAGAAAAGTGTGAGTACAGAAAGAAGGAAATTGATTTCCTGGGCCATCGCATCAGTAAGGATGGTATAAGTCCAGATCCTATCAAGGTTTCTGCTATTATTGACATGCCAGAGCCACAAGATGTTGAGGAGTTACGTCGCCTACTTGGCATGGTAAACTTCATGGGCAGATACATTCCAAACATATCCACAATTCTTCGTCCTCTGACACAATTGTTGGAGAAGAAAAACCATTGGACATGGGGATCATCTCAAATAAATGCACTTACACAGGTAAAGAAAATGCTTACATCTACACCAACACTTGCATTCTTTGACATTTTAAGGCCATGTGTTGTAAGCGTTGATGCAAGTTCCTATGGAATTGGTGGAGTGCTTCTTCAAGAATGTGATGGTAAACTCAAACCTGTGGTTTTCTGCTCACGTACCCTGACTCCAGCAGAAAAGAATTACGCGCAGATAGAAAAAGAACTTTTGGCAGCAGTATGGACTTGTGAAAAGCTTCAAAAGTACCTCATGGGACTACCATCATTCACATTACAGACTGATCACAAGCCACTGATATCTTTGATCAATGTTCGAGACCTGCAAGACACACCAATACGTTGCCAGAGAATGCTTATAAGGCTCATGCGCTTTAATGTTCATGCTACTTACATACCAGGCGTACAACTTATCATTGCTGATACACTGTCACGCAGCCCACAACAAGTAAACGTTGGGTTGGACAAAGAAGTGGATCGCCTCATTCAGGATATTGATCTATATAGACTCAGTTCGAATGTCTTGGCCGGCGTCCGATGCGAAACTTTTACAGTTTGCAAGTGAATCAGAGAAAGACCCTATCATTAATACTGCCATCAAGTACACTGAAAATGGCTGGCCTAAATATGTGAAAAATATTGAACAATATCTCAAGGATTTCTACAATGTGCGCTTTGAACTGAGCGTTCATCAAGGCATGCTTATCAGAGGTTCCCAAATAGTAGTACCAAGGTCACTTAGAGCAGAAATTCTGAGCAGAATCCATGATGGTCATTTGGGCATTACAAAATGTCGGGAGAGAGCGAAACAGTCTGTATGGTGGCCTGGAATTAGCGGCGAAATCCAGCAGCTCGTTTCTTCTTGCCAACATTGTGAACAGAAGATGCCAACTTTCCGAAGAGAGCCCATCATGTCAACACCACTTCCCAGCAGACCATTTCAGATGATCGGTGCTGACATTTGTGACTTCAAAGAATTATCTCGTAGTGGTTGATTACTACTCGAGATATCTGGAGATCTTGCCACTTTCTAGCATGACCTCAGGGGTCGTCATTACTAAATTTAAATCCATTTTTGCACATCATGGAATCCCGGAATCACTAGTCACTGATAACGGTCGCCAATTTACTTCCAGAGAATTCCAAACGTTTTCAGAAGAGTGGAATTTCCTGCACGTTACTAGTTCGCCATACTATGCCCAAAGCAACGGTGAGGCAGAACGAGCAGTGCAGGAAGCGAAGAAAATATTAAGTCAAGCAGACTTTTTTCTAGCTTTAATGAACTACAGATCATCACCAACTACAGCCACAGGGTATAGTCCCGCCGAGTTAGTGATGGGTCGTAAAATCAGAACTATCCTACCAACATTGCCAGTCAATCTCTCTCCAAAAATCATAGAAAGAAAGTCTATTCTTGGAAAGGACGAAGGAAGGAAAAGGGCAAATCAGATCTACTATAACAGACGTCATGGTACTAGAAAGCTTCCACCTTTAGAGCCAGGTACCAAGGTCTTACAGAAACTAGACCATGAGCGACAATGGACAAATCCAGCCACTGTAATCAGAAGCGTGGCTCCCAGATCATATCTAATCAAGACTTCTTTTGGGACTTTCCGTAGGAACAGAAAACACTTACGTCCAACATCAACATTTGTTCCTACCTCTATCGGTTCCCTACCTGACAAGGACGATGCCATTGTTACTGAACAACAGAATGGCATGCCTCAACCTCAAGGAGATCCAGGTTTTACCAACCCTCAAGAACCGGATAATAACACTACTGAAACCCACCTTGAACCCCAAGAGCAGGCGCATGGCCCACCTGTTGGCTCTACGGTTTTGACAACTCGGTCAGAGTAATTCTCAAAAATGAGAGTAATTATTAAATAAATAATCCTGTACAGCATTTTGGTCTATTGTGTTCATAAACAATCATAAACCATTTCATTACACTTAGTTAGACTTAATTTAAGTTTTTTGTATAGTGGATCCCACTCTTACCGAACCGATGTTGTTTTTTTGTTAACCCACGAATCCGAAACCAAAATTAATTAAATCTCGCGAATCCGGAGCCGAAAAATATTTAGCCTCGCGAATCCGGATTTCCGAGATTATAATCCCGAATATTGGCACCCATGATTGTAGACGTGTTACTTTATGGATTTAACATTGCAGACTTGTGGCTTTATGGACTTAACATTGTAGACTTATTACTTTATGGATTAAACATTGCAGACTTGTTACTTTATGGATTTAACCTTGCAGACTTGTTACTTTATGGATTTAACATTGCAGACTTGTGGCTTTATGGACTTAACATTGCATACTTGTTACTTTATGGATTTAACATTGCAGACTTGTTACTTTATGGATTTAACATTGCAGACTTGTTACTTTATGGATTTAACATTGCAGACTTGTTACTTTATGGATTTAACATTGCAGACTTGTTACTTTATGGATTTAACATTGCAGACTTGTTACTTTTATGGATTTAACATTGCAGACTTGTTGCTTTATGGACTTAACATTGCAGACTTGTTGCTTTATGGACTTAACATTGCAGACTTGTGGCTTTATGAACTTATTATTGAAGAACAGTGGCACTATGGGTTTAACTTTGCAAACATATTGATTGTTGTAATTTACTTGATGCTAAAACTCAATTTACATTTGTAAAAAGAAAAGAAAAAGCATCATTTCATAATTCTAAATTTAGAATCTATTGAGATATATAAGCTTCATATTTATAGCTTACAATATTATTTTTGATTTATTACTAACAGTTTGGCTGTAGCTGCATATTTATAGCTTACAATATTATTTTTGATTTATTACTAACAGTTTGGCTGTAGCTGCATATTTATAGCTTACAATATTATTTTTGATTTATTACTAACAATTTGGCTGTAGCTGCATATTTATAGCTTACAATATTATTTTTGATTTATTACTAACAGTTTGGCTGTAGCTGCATATTTATAGCTTACAATATTATTTTTGATTTATTACTAACAGTTTGGCTGTAGCTGCATATTTATAGCTTACAATACTATTTTTGATTTATTACTAACAGTTTGGCTGTAGCTGCATATTTATAGCTTACAATACTATTTTTGATTTATTACTAACAGTTTGGCTGTAGCTGCATATTTATAGCTTACAATATTATTTTTGATTTATTACTAACAGTTTGGCTGTAGCTGCATATTTATAGCTTACAATATTATTTTTGATTTTTTACTAACAGTTTGGCTGTTTAATTGCAAAAATATGTTACCTGCAATGCCAAATAAGATTTTAACAGTAAAATATTTGTTACATTTGTTTATTGCATTAATATTTTCCATGCAGAGTTTTATCTTTATTAGAATGAGAATATATGATAAATATAACACATAAGCAACATTTTCACATAATTGCAAATATAAAATGTAAATATTTTAAACTTTCACACCCAAAAACATTCAAAAAATTACATGGCAAGATTGAAGCCAAAAAAAGAAAGAGTACTATAAGATATATTAGTACCAGTAGTAAAAATGAATGATTAATAGCTAAAAATGATAATGATTTACATAAATAGGTTTAATTAAATATGTAAGGGTTCTAGTTCTATGATCACACAACAATGTTTGAGTTATAGGTTTGAGTTATAGGTTTGAGTTATAGGTTTAACTATATGTAAATCTAGCATTACTTTATTTGCATATTGTAACTCATTCTCATGCAATGGAACTTAAATAATGTTTCTTACATTCTGAAATATAAATATAGGATTAGAAAAAGCTTAGAATAGGCTTAATTTTTTTTACCAAGTAAGTAAAGTAAAGTACCCGTCGGACCGAGTTGATCCATAGGTCTGATGAAGCAGCGTTCACCAGTTTCTGTGGCCACGGCATACCAGGTGATTGTGTGGCCAGCACTATGCACAGCCGCCTTTACTTTACCCCGACTAAGGTCAGGTATCCATCAGAGCTGGGTAGACTCAGGGACACCCTCCAGACCCGGGAAAAAATCCTAGCCTGCACCAGGATTCGAACTCGGAACCTTCGGCTGCCAGTCGAACGCGCTGCCGCTCGGCTACCGGCTTCACCAAACTTAACAATAATCTTCACTTATATTCATTACTTTTCTATATAACTTAAAAATCTTTTGACAAAAAAACTAAGTAGTTAAAAGAAAACAAGGCTTACATTTTTTTTCTGATTCATACGTTTTATGATATACGTAATAATAATCTTTATTATCCCAAAGGAAATTTGTAAACCAGCTTATAGAATTAATTTTGTTATTATTTTTTTTAGAATATGATTATAATTCAGAATATATTACACTTTACAGCTTTTTTGATAAAAATGTAATATTCACCCAGATTGACACTTCACAAAAATGCTTTATCTCGTATCAGCTCCAGTGACTTAAGTATCATTTTGTAAGACTAAGTACCATTTTGTCAGACAAAAATATCCTTTAGTCAGACAAAAATACCATTTTATTAGACAAAAATACCATTTTATTAGACAAAAATACAATTTAGTCAGACAAAATACCATTTAGTCAGACAAAATACCATTTGGTCAGACAAAAATACCATTTTATTAGACATAAATACCATTTTGTCAGACAAAGTACCATTTAGTCAGACATATATACCATTTTGTCAGACATATATACCATTTTGTCACATATATATCATTTTGTCAGACATATATACCATTTTGTCAGACATAAATACCATTTTGTCAGACTTATTTACCATTTTGTCAGAACATGACACAGCAATAAAAAGTACAGAAACAAAACACAGCCTAACTTGCCTAGTATGAAAACAAAGGCCATCTGCTGGCACTTACAAGGGGAAGTAAGATTACACAAATTATTATGCTCAAATATTGATACATGCATAATTAAAATGGCTTGAATTATGTGGGGAAACAATAATAAAAAAGGGAAAAAATAGCATAATAAACATAAACCAAAACTGCAGTGAATAGGAAAGCAACATAATTCACACAGCTGGTGTATAGCTTGTTTATACCTGGCTTATAAAATCCTGAAACAATTAACAAAAAACACACCGTTTACATATATTACAAAAATATATATATATATATAGTACTAAAATAAGTGTAAGGTTTTTGAATGTATTCAATATGATAATTGTTTGTTAAAAATGAGAAGAAAAATTTAAATTGTTAGTAAATTGTTAACAAGAATTGGTTCTGAAATGTGGTACAAATTTAAGGCATCAACAACTAACAAATCTATTCTGTTCTATTTAATCCACAAATCTATTCTGTTACATTTAATCTACAAATCTCTTCTGATCCATTTAATCCACAAATCGATTCTGGTCCATTTAATCCACAAATCTATTCTGTTCCATTTAATCCACAAATCTATTCTGTTCCATTTAATCCATGCTCGTTGATACTTCTTGACCTTCCAAAACTCATTCCGGACTGGTTAGCTCCCCTGTTACTTCCCATCTGTAAACCAATGACAGTCTGTCCAGCATTCAATGTTTCAGGGCTAAAGTTACGAGGGTTTCCATCAGCTTCTTTGACTCCTAACGATGGGCCAGTAAAACCAACCTTTGGAGCCTGAACAAAATTAGATAAGAATATGAATCGTTTATAAACAAAGATTTTTTACATTTTGAGAATTTTCATGCTACAAATAATACTGAGCTATTTACCTTTCTTCCTAATGCATAAATGCAATTAACAACTTGAACCATGTTAATTTTATCATATAGGTCCACGGTTTGAAACAGATCTGTTTTTGAAACACCAAGTTTTTCACAAGCTTCTAAAAAGTTACTGATATTTTCCATTTGCAGAAATGGCATCTTTGATTGGTTCATTTTTTTATTCATTATCCCCGGCTTGATTTTGTTAATCAATCTGAAATATACAACATAATAATAATTAATATTTATCTAGAGCATCTTTCCATATATCCTGTTAAATAATAATAATATTTGTATAGCTTTGCCAACAAACATAATGTAAGTTCAGAGCACATTTATAATACAACTAAGAACACTGAGATAATCTCTAGGCCAACAAACATAATGTAAGCTCAGAGCACATTTATAATACAACTAAGAACACGGAGATAATCTCTAGGCCAACAAACATAATGTAAGCTCAGAGCACATTTATAATACAACTAAGAACACGGAGATAATCTCTATGCTAAAAAACATAATGTAAGATCAGAGCACATTTATAATACAACTAAGAACACGGAGATAATCTCTATGCTAACAAACATAATGTAAGATCAGAGCACATTTAACATACAACTAAGAACACGGATATAATCTCTTGACTTACACCCAGCCTGCTAAATTGTTTATTAAAATTTCTGAAGTTGTTTATTAGTTTTGTCAAAAAGGAGTCCTTAGTCCTATCTTTTTTAAAAATAAAAATAAATGCATTTTTTTTTTACCGGGTTACAATATTTATTTAAAATTATTCTAAATGCCTAGACTATTCTTAAGGTTTTCAACAAACAAATAATTAATAATTCTATATTTTTTTTACAATTATTTTAGATTTCTGTTCATTGTAGTTTAAAAAGATTATTATCTGTAGCTATAGATATATTATGCCTTTGTATTTTTTCCGCGGGAAATTTAGCTTGTATAGAATTAACATTTTTTTGGGACGGCTACTAAGCGAGGTAATTATGTTTGCTTTAATCTGGTATTTATTTCTACAGTTTCGTCCCTTCCTTTACCCAAAATAAACCAACAAAAAAAATTTGTCAGTTGAGGCTTAGAGGCATTTATTTTATAGACATCAGGCCTATTGTAATAGCAGCTATGTAGCGCTTTGTTTTAACGATTGTGTTTCAGTTACTTACTGCTAGGGGCTTTATGTTTTTGTGCGTTGTGTTAATGAAGTGGGCGCTGGTTAGTTTGTCTCGAAAAACATTATAATTTATAATACCAATAGTGTAGGCTATAATGTGAGCTCCCAGTTTCCGAACCTTGTATTGAAATCGCCAAATGTTGGTAGGCCTAGTAGAATGTCAAAAGTTATTTTGTTGTTACTAAAGAACTGGTTTGATATGTGTAATTACCATTAAACGAAAAAAAAAAACAAAGGCCCTGGTTTCGAATCCTGGTGAGGGCTAAGATTTTTTGCCCAGGTCTGGAGGGTGTCCCTGAGTTTACCCGGCTTTGATGGGTACCTGACCTTAGTTGGGGTAAAGTAAAGGCGGTTGTGCATAGTGCTGGCCACATAAACACCTAGTATGCCGTGGTCACAGACAAATTAAATATTACTGAATGATTAGTCCAATCAACATTCTAATTAACATTACTGCTGAGTAAGTAAATAAACAATCTAAATGACATTAGGCCTACTGCTGAGTAAGTTATTAAACATTCTAAATGACATTACTGCTGAGGGAGTAAATCAACATTCTAAATAACATTACCGCTGAGTAAATAAACGTCTTACCTGCATAAGATGATTCCATCCTTTAAAACTGCTTGAAATTTGTCCATACCAAGAGGTTTACTGTCATCTTCATTCTGTAAAACATGTACTTAAGTAAATGTCTTCTAAATGTAAAGAAAGACATTAACCCACATTTATGTTAAAATATTTATAGTTTACTAAAAAACGAACAGGTTATTAAAATGTTTTTTCTTCAGTTTTTTTTTAGTTAAAAGAAGGTTTGATTAGGTTGATGAAGGTAAAAGAAGGTTTGATTAGGTTGATGAAGGTAAAAGAAGGTTTGATTAGGTTGATCAATGTAAAAGAAGGTTTGATTAGGTTGATGAAGGTAAAAGAAGGATTGATTAGGTTAATGAAGATAAAAGAAGGTTTGATTAAGTTGATCAATGTAAAAGAAGGTTTGATTAGGTTGAAGGTAAAAGACGGTTTGATTAGGTTGATGAAGGTAAAAGAAGGTTTGATTAGGTTGATGAAGGTAAAAGAAGGTTTGATTAGGTTAATGAAGATAAAAGAAGGTTTGATTAGGTTGATGAAGGTAAAATAAGGTTTGATTAGGTTGATGAAGGTAAAAGAAGGTTTGATTAAGTTGATCAATGTAAAAGAAGGTTTGATTAGGTTGATGAAGGTAAAAGAAGGTTTGATTAGGTTGATGAAGGTAAAAGAAGGTTTGATTAGGTTGATCAATGTAAAAGAAGGTTTGATTAGGTTGATGAAGGTAAAAGAAGGTTTGATTAGGTTAATGAAGATAAAAGAAGGTTTGATTAAGTTGATCAATGTAAAAGAAGGTTTGATTAGGTTGAAGGTAAAAGACGGTTTGATTAGGTTGATGAAGGTAAAAGAAGGTTTGATTAGGTTGATGAAGGTAAAAGAAGGTTTGATTAGGTTAATGAAGATAAAAGAAGGTTTTATTAGGTTGATGAAGGTAAAAGAAGGTTTGATTAGGTTGATGAAGGTAAAAGAAGGTTTGATTAAGTTGATCAATGTAAAAGAAGGTTTGATTAGGTTGATGAAGGTAAAAGAAGGTTTGATTAGGTTGATGAAGGTAAAAGAAGGTTTGATTAGGTTGATGAAGGTAAAAGAAGGTTTGATTAGGTTAATCAATGTAAAAGAAGGTTTGATTAGGTTGATGAAGGTAAAAAAAAGGTTTGATTAGGTTGATGAAGGTAAAAGAAGGTTTGATTAGGTTGATCAATGTTTAAGAAGGTTTGATTAGGTTGATGAAGGTAAAAGAAGGTTTGATTAGGTTGATCAATGTAAAAGAAGGTTTGATTAGGTTGATGAAGGTAAAAGAAGGTTTGATTAGGTTGATCAATGTAAAAGAAGGTTTGATTAGGTTGATCAATGTAAAAGAAGGTTTGATTAGGTTGATGAAGGTAAAAGAAGGTTTGAATAGGTTGATCAATGTAAAAGAAGGTTAGATTAGGTTGATGAAGGTAAAAGAAGGTTTGATTAGGTTAATGAAGATAAAAGAAGGTTTGATTAGGTTGATGAAGGTAAAAGAAGGTTTGATTAGGTTGATCAATGTAAAAGAAGGTTTGATTAGGTTGATGAAGGTAAAAAAAGGTTTGATTAGGTTGATGAAGGTAAAAGAAGGTTTGATTAGGTTGATGAAGGTAAAAGAAGGTTTCATTAGGTTGATAAAGGTAAAAGAAGGTTTGATTAGGTTGATCAATGTAAAAGAAGGTTTGATTAGGTTGATGAAGGTAAAAGAAGGTTTGATTAGGTTGATGAAGGTAAAAGAAGGTTTGATTTGGTTGATGAAGACAAAAGAAGGTTTGATTAGGTTGATGAAGGTAAAAGAAGGTTTGATTAGGTTGATAAAGGTAAAAGAAGGTTTGATTAGGTTGATGAAGGTAAAAGAAGGTTTGATTAAGTTGATCAATGTAAAAGAAAGTTGGATTAGGTTGATGAAGGTAAAAGAAGGTTTGATTAGGTTGATGAAGGTAAAAGAAGGTTTGATTAGGTTGATGAAGGTAAAAGAAGGTTTGATTAGGTTGATCAATGTAAAAGAAGGTTTGATTAGGTTGATGAAGGTAAAAGAAGGTTTGATTAGGTTGATCAATGTAAAAGAAGGTTTGATTAGGTTGATGAAGGTAAAAGAAGGTTTGATTAGGTTGATCAATGTAAAAGAAGGTTTGATTAGGTTGATGAAGGTAAAAGAAGGTTTGATTAGGTTGATCAATGTAAAAGGAGGTTTGATTAGGTTGATCAATGTAAAAGAAGGTTTGATTAGGTTGATCAATGTAAAAAAAAAGGTTTGATTAGGTTGATGAAGGTAAAAGAAGGTTTGATTAGGTTGATGAAGGTAAAAGAAGGTTTGATTAGGTTGATCAATGTAAAAGAATGTTTGATTAGGTTGATGAAGGTAAAAGAAGGTTTGATTAGGTAGATGAAGGTAAAAGAAGGTTTGATTAGGTTAATGAAGATAAAAGAAGGTTTGATTAGGTTGATCAATGTAAAAGAAGGTTTGATTAGGTTGATCAATGTAAAAGACGGTTTGATTAGGTTGATCAATGTAAAAGAAGGTTTGATTAGGTTGATGAAGGTAAAAGAAGGTTTGATTAGGTTGATCAATGTAAAAGAAGGTTTGATTAGGTTGATGAAGGTAAAAGAAGGTTTGATTAGGTTGATCAATGTAAAAGAAGGTTTGATTAGGTTGATGAAGGTAAAAGAAGGTTTGATTAGGTTGATCAATGTAAAAGAAGGTTTGATTAGGTTGATCAATGTAAAAGAAGGTTTGATTAGGTTGATCAATGTAAAAAAAAGGTTTGATTAGGTTGATGAAGGTAAAAGAAGGTTTGATTAGGTTGATGAAGGTAAAAGAAGGTTTGATTAGGTTGATCAATGTAAAAGAAGGTTTGATTAGGTTGATGAAGGTAAAAGAAGGTTTGATTAGGTAGATGAAGGTAAAAGAAGGTTTGATTAGGTTAATGAAGATAAAAGAAGGTTTGATTAGGTTGATCAATGTAAAAGAAGGTTTGATTAGGTTGATCAATGTAAAAGACGGTTTGATTAGGTTGATCAATGTAAAAGAAGGTTTGATTAGGTTGATGAAGGTAAAAGAAGGTTTGATTAGGTTGATCAATGTAAAAGAAGGTTTGATTAGGTTGATGAAGGTAAAAAAAGGTTTGATTAGGTTGATCAATGTAAAAGAAGGTTTGATTAGGTTGATGAAGGTAAAAGAAGGTTTGATTAGGTTGATCAATGTAAAAGAAGGTTTGATTAGGTTGATGAAGGTAAAAGAAGGTTTGATTAGGTTGATCAATGTAAAAGAAGGTTTGATTAGGTTGATGAAGGTAAAAAAAGGTTTGATTAGGTTGATCAATGTAAAAGAAGGTTTGATTAGGTTTATGAAGGTAAAAGAAGGTTTGATTAGGTTGATCAATGTAAAAGAAGGTTTGATTAGGCTAATCAACTTATTCAACAACTATCAAATATCAAATCCCATCCATGGAAGTATTTCAGTGCCTTACACTTATTCAACAACTATCAAATATCAAATCCCATCCATGGAAGTATTTCGGTGCCTTACACTTATCCAACAACTATCAAATATCAAATCCCATCCATGGAAGTATTTCAGTGCCTTACACTTATTCAACAACTATCAAATATCAAATCCCATCCATGGAAGTATTTCAGTGCCTTACACTTATTCAACAACTGTATAGAAACCATCACAACGTAAAGCTGATTTTTAAAAGTTCGCGCTCTAGTCTAGTCTAGTCTAGTCTAGCGTGTCTAGCTGTAACATGTGCAGGCCGCGGTGCGAGATGTATTGTGCCGCAGTCAGCAGTGCTGTCACGTTTGCCGCACTGTAAATTGTTTGTAATTACTGTAGCTGTAATGTAATAAAATAGATAAAGTCTATGTTTGATTCTAAGTTTCGTTTTATTTTCTTTAAAATATTATTCATTTTTACTTTGATTTTCTGTAATTACAAATTTGACTTGGCCTGGTAAGAAAATTTAAAAATCTGACCCGCCTGCTAAAATATCGGACCTCCCATGATCTACACCAATGACAATCAAATACGCCAATAACACAGCCATGGTCGGCACTGTTTTCAAAGTTGAGAATCTCTATGGTAGAAACGCCAATAACACAGCCATTGTCGGCACTGTTTTCAGTGATGTAGAAAGATTTCTACAAATGGTATAGACAAAAAAAATACCTAATAGGCTAAAATTCAATGTCCTAAAAAGGAAAGAAATGATTGTAGACTTTCGGAAGGAAAAACACCAGCTTGTTAATCTTCAAATAAACTGCCAAATAAAAGATCAATTCACACAATATAAATATCTAGGCGTTACTATCTACCACAAGCTAAAACGGTTTGTCCACTGCCAAAGCAGCTATAAAAAAAAGTCCGCCAAAGACTTTTCTGTCTTAGTAAACTACAGAAATTTCATATGGATAAATATTTCTAACATGGCGACTGTTTGTTGGTAGCATCATCACTTTCGCAATCACCTGCTATTATGGTAATGTCACTACATTAAACAACCAACGTATAGACTGCCCGATAAAACAAAATGTCTCGTACAACACGCACACAACTACCGATACCAGCTCTTGGAGAATTGTTCAACGCGTTTCCTATACATGATTGGTAAAATCCTTCAGGACAATGCGCACCCATTACACCAAGCTACTTTATATTTTAACAATGTGGTCGGCTTTTTTCCACAAGGGTTAGAATTTAGAACATAGAGATCTACAAAATCTTTTTTACCAATATAATACTAAATATTTATTGCCCGTCAGCTAGAAAGACAATAAAGTAAGCTTTATAAATAGCAGTGTGTGTGTATGTCTATTTTTTATACGTATACTTATTAACAACTTTCTTGTATGAATAGTGTGAGCGTGTGTCTATTTGTATACGTACATTGTTATGACCTATTAACAACTTTCTTGTATGAATAGTGTGTGTGTGTATGTCTATTTTTATAAGTACATGTCTATAACCTATTAACAACTTTCTTGTATGAATAGTGTGAGCGTGTGTCTATTTGTATACGTACATTGTTATGACCTATTAACAACTTTCTTGTATGAATAGTGTGTGTGTGTATGTCTATTTTTATAAGTACATGTCTATAACCTATTAACAACTTTCTTGTATGAATAGTGTGAGCGTGTGTCTATTTGTATACGTACATTGTTATGACCTATTAACAACTTTCTTGAATGAATAGTATGATAGTGGGAGTGTGTGTATTTTATAAATACATTTCTGTCCTTGTATGTCAATAGTTTTTTTTAAATATTGTTTAATTCAATAATATTCATATTAGCATTGACAAACCTCTTGAAGAAATCTAAGTAGATAGAAAAAATAAAAAGGATAAATATATTATGTAGTTAAATTGTGGACTATTTCCTCTGTCTTAACCCTTCCCGTACCGACCTACTTCTATCTATGCTGCCTTCAGTTCCGCTATATACGCGCCCGGGACTGTAAGGGTTAATGGGGTCTCCACAATAATATGAGGAAGAAGAAGATCTATAAGAACAGATAGATGAATAGACAGATAGATGAATAGACAGATAGATGAATAGACCGATAGATGAATAGACAGATAGATGAATAGACAGATAGATGAATAGACAGATAGATGAATAGACAGATAGATGAATAGACAGATAGATGAAAAGACAGATAGATGAAAAGACAGATAGATGAATAGACAGATAGATGAATAGACAGATAATGAATAGACAGATAGATGAATAGACAGATAGATGAATAGACAGATACTATTTTTATTTTATTTTATTTTGTAAGTAACTCACAGAAATGGTTTCTTCTAAGACAGCTTCAATCCATAATCTGGCTCCTTGTTCTAATTCATTATCATATTTACTCGCAATCTGAAACGAGAAATTAGGAAAATGAAATAATATTTTCATCCATTTGAATGGCGACCATAACATTATATTAACTTTTTTTTTTTTAATGATACCATTGACTTCACAATAAATTGGAGTAGGCTATAATGTGTGTTTGATACGCTAAACTTTACGAAAAATGAGAGTAGGCTATAAACTATATGGTGTGTTCGAAACTGCTGACAAGAAATAGTATTTAAAATATAAATAACGTACTTTCCTATTAATTTCGCCAGTTAGACCATAACCTCTTGGCCTAGTAGCCATGGCACTGTTGACAAAAACAAATACTCAATTCAATGAATATGATAAATCTGAAAGTAGACAAATTATCGATTCAATGAATATGATAGATTTGAAAGTAAACAAATAATAAATTCAATGAATATGATAAATCTGAAAGTAGACAAATAATCGATTCAATGAATATGATAAATCTGAAAGTAAACAAATAATCGTCGATTCAATGAATATGATAAATGAAAGTAGACAAATAATCAATTCAATGAATATGACATATCTGAAAGTAAACAATGAATATGATAGGTCTGAAAGTAAACAAATAATCTATTCAATGAAAATGATAGATCTGAAAGTAAACAAATAATCTATTCAGTGAATATGATAAATCTGAAAGTAAACAATGAATATGATAGATCTGAAAGTAAACAAATTATCTATTCAATGAATATGATAGATCTGAAAATGTATTAGAAGCTAGAAGCTTTTGAGTAAGTTCTATTCTTCGAACTAATCCTCTAAAATAGCTAGCTAGTTAATTTGGTCTGAACAAAGTAGAAAGCTTTTATTACATCAGCAGACTTCGAGAAATCTTTTTACTCCCACGATAGATGATGAATGTCAGTGAAGAAATGATAGTAACAAAACAAATTATATGAAAATGGCTTTGATCATCCTATCTGTCATTATTTTGGTAATTTAAGTGTCACCAGAGAAATTATTCTGCTATAGAGAAAGATTGTTTAGGTTGAATGTTGGTGTCACAAAAAACTTGGACCTTTTACACTAGCAGTTCTACGTATAAAAAAATTGACAAAGTCCAAAACCTCATGACTATATTTAGCAACCAAATTTCAACGTATTAACCTATAGAACTTTTGGCTGTTTTACAAATAAGAACTAAGTCATAGACTATTAAAGAAAAAAATCATGCTTCATTACGTTACCATTTAAATATTTCTTTGCCATATAAAATTTCGGGTTGCCGAAATGAAATCAATAAAT
This sequence comes from Anisus vortex, assembly GCA_949126835.1. NCBI lineage: Eukaryota > Metazoa > Mollusca > Gastropoda > Planorbidae > Anisus > Anisus vortex. Next base: position 1,861,658 of record OX421502.1, on the reverse strand, counting down.
CACTTAGACTTAGACAATTACGTTGATGATCTATAGTCACCATGGAATTCTTTAAAAAAATAATATAAGGCCTATACTTTTTATTCAATAAATGAATGAATGTAAAACTTTAGCATTATTTACCACCTGCTAAACGTCCCAAGTTCAGAAATGAATTCTGTTCAACAAATCTAGTACATGCACACCCTAAACTCTAACCTAACACTAACAACGTGACACTTGAAAATAGTGAACCTGTCGATCGAGGTGTCTTTCACTTTTACATTCATTCATAAAATGTAGACCTAAACTGATGTCATTTATTCATAAAATGTAGATATATAGGCTTTGTATAGAGAGTTTTTTCATCGAAATTTTCAAAAATATGACAGTTAAAACAGAGGTTTAAGGGTTATGAAGGCAAGCAAGGACTGTAAAGTACATTTTAATTACTTCTTATTAGTGTTAAATATGTGTAATGTGTTATATATAGGCCCTTTAGTCTATATATTATTATAAACAGGCCTTTATAAAAATTGTAGACATGCTACCCTTGAGAAATAAGTATATATATATCAGCTTCGAAAAACTGATGTATTTGAAGTTATTTTCATACTGCGGCGTATTAACCATACAAAGCGGAGTATTAACCATCCACTGCAATATACTAACCATCCACTGCAATATACTAACCATCCACTGCAATATACTAACCATCCACTGCAATATACTAACCATTCACTGCAATATACTAACCATTCACTGCAATATACTAACCATCCACTGCGATATACCAACCATCCACTGCGATATAGTAACCATCCACTGCAATATAGTTCAATTATTCAACATTCTTTTGACCCTTAGAATAATTGAACAACATTCTTTTGACCCATAGAATAATTGAACAACATTCTTTTGACCCATAGAATAATTGAACAACATTCTTGTGACCCATAGAATAATTGAACAACATTCTTTTGACCCATAGAATAATTGATCAACATTCTTGTGACCCATAGAATAATTGAACAACATTCTTTTGACCCATAGAATAATTGAACAACAATCTTTTGACCCATAGAATAATTGATCAACATTCTTGTGACCCATAGAATAATTGATCAACATCCTTTAACAATTTGCGTATACATATTTACATTTTTGTCTGTTGTTCGTAATCTGTATTCTGTAACTGTCGTCAGCGCATAGAACTGTTGTCATCAACGGGATAGGCGCTATACAAGCACCTTTATTATTATTGTCTGTTTAAAACAAGTTTACTAAAAGAAGGGCAATTGATTGGTTTTTGAAACTTTTGTGTACAATTATTGTTACGTACGCTTTATATATATAAGCACACATACATATTCAGACGAGACCCCCCCCCCCCTTTTTCCCCGTAAGCATTCGTAATATCGGCCAGCGTAGCTAATGGTTCCTAATTAGTAAATCCTTTATATTATCTTCTCTTTTGTATCTGTTTCTGGCAATAGACCTGACCTTCAGAAATGTAACTGACTCCCTTCCAGCTAACCTATTTAGCTGAAATAAAGCACATGGACGTTAAGCCAATGTCAAAATTGTTATCAAAATTGTAATCACTATATTTTCTAACAATACCCTTTTGGTAAGTGTTTTTCTGTTTTAAATGGTGAAGATGAATGATGGAGGATAAATGATGGAAGATGAATGAGGGAAGATGAATGATGGAAGATAAATGAGGGAAGATAAATGAGGGAAGATACATGATGGAAGATAAATGAGGGAAGATGAATGATGGAAAATGAACGAGGGAAGATGAATGATGGAGGATAAATGATGGAAGATGAATGAGGGAAGATGAATGATGGAAGATAAATGAGGGAAGATAAATGATGGAAGATAAATGAGGGAAGATGAATGATGGAAAATGAATGAGGGAAGATGAATGATGGAAGACGAAAGAGGGAAGATGAATGAGGGAAGATAAATGAGGGAAGATGAATGATGGAAGATAAATGAGGGAAGATGAATGAGGGAAGATGAATGAGGGAAGACGAAAGAGGGAAGATGAATGAGGGAAGATAAATGATGGAAAATGAATGAGGGAAGATGAATGATGGAAGATGAATGAGGGAAGATTGATGAGGGAAGACGAAAGAGGGAAAATAAATGAGGGAAGATGAATGAGGGAAGATAAATGATGGAAAATGAATGAGGGAAGATGAATGATGGAAGATGAATGAGGGAAGATGAATGAGGGAAGACGAAAGAGGGAAGATAAATGAGGGAAGATGAATGAGGGAAGATAAATGATGGAAAATGAATGAGGGAAGATGAATGATGGAAGATGAATGAGGGAAGATGAATGAGGGAAGACGAAAGAGGGAAGATAAATGAGGGAAGATGAATGAGGGAAGATAAATGATGGAAAATGAATGAGGGAAGATGAATGATGGAAGATGAATGAGGGAAGATGAATGAGGGAAGACGAAAGAGGGAAGATAAATGAGGGAAGATGAATGAGGGAAGATAAATGAGGGAAGATGAATGAGGGAAGACGAAAGAGGGAAGATGAATGAGGGAAGATAAATGATGGAAAATGAATGAGGGAAGATGAATGATGGAAGATGAATGAGGGAAGATGAATGAGGGAAGACGAAAGAGGGAAGATAAATGAGGGAAGATGAATGAGGGAAGACGAAAGAGGGAAGATAAATGAGGGAAGATGAATGAGGGAAGATAAATGAGGGAAGATGAATGAGGGAAGACGAAAGAGGGAAGATGAATGAGGGAAGATGAATGAGGGAAGATAAATGAGGGAAGATGAATGATGGAAGATGAATGAGGGAAGATGAATGATGGAAGATAAATGATGGAAGATGAATGATGGAAGATAAATGATGGAAGATAAATGAGGGAAGATAAATGAGGGAAGATAAATGAGGGAAGATGAATGATGGAAGACGAATGATGGAAGATAAATGAGGGAAGATAAATGAGGGAAGATAAATGAGGGAAGATGAATGATGGAAAATGAATGAGGGAAGATGAATGATGGAAGACGAAAGAGGGAAGATAAATGAGGGAAGATAAATGAGGGAAGATGAATGATGGAAAATGAATGAGGGAAGATGAATGATGGAAGACGAAAGAGGGAAGATGAATGAGGGAAGATAAATGAGGGAAGACGAAAGAGGGAAGATGAATGAGGGAAGATAAATGAGGGAAGATGAATGATGGAAGATAAATGAGGGAAAATGAATGAGGGAAGATAAATGATGGAAGATAAATGAGGGAAGATGAATGATGGAAGATGAATGATGGAAGATGAATGAGGGAAGATAAATGAGGGAAAATGAATGAGGGAAGATGAATGATGGAAAATGAATGAGGGAAGATGAATGATGGAAGATAAATGATGGAAGATAAATGAGGGAAGATAAATGAGGGAACATGAATGAGGGAAGACGAAAGAGGGAAGATGAATGATGGAAGACGAAAGAGGGAAGATGAATGATGGAAGATAAATGAGGGAAAATGAATGAGGGAAGATGAATGAGGGAAGATGAATGATGGAAGATAAATGAGGGAAGATAAATGAGGGAAGATACATGATGGAAGATAAATGAGGGAAGATGAATGATGGAAAATGAACGAGGGAAGATGAATGATGGAGGATAAATGATGGAAGATGAATGAGGGAAGATGAATGATGGAAGATAAATGAGGGAAGATAAATGATGGAAGATAAATGAGGGAAGATGAATGATGGAAAATGAATGAGGGAAGATGAATGATGGAAGACGAAAGAGGGAAGATGAATGAGGGAAGATAAATGAGGGAAGATGAATGATGGAAGATAAATGAGGGAAGATGAATGAGGGAAGATGAATGAGGGAAGACGAAAGAGGGAAGATGAATGAGGGAAGATAAATGATGGAAAATGAATGAGGGAAGATGAATGATGGAAGATGAATGAGGGAAGATTGATGAGGGAAGACGAAAGAGGGAAAATAAATGAGGGAAGATGAATGAGGGAAGATAAATGATGGAAAATGAATGAGGGAAGATGAATGATGGAAGATGAATGAGGGAAGATGAATGAGGGAAGACGAAAGAGGGAAGATAAATGAGGGAAGATGAATGAGGGAAGATAAATGATGGAAAATGAATGAGGGAAGATGAATGATGGAAGATGAATGAGGGAAGATGAATGAGGGAAGACGAAAGAGGGAAGATAAATGAGGGAAGATGAATGAGGGAAGATAAATGATGGAAAATGAATGAGGGAAGATGAATGATGGAAGATGAATGAGGGAAGATGAATGAGGGAAGACGAAAGAGGGAAGATAAATGAGGGAAGATGAATGAGGGAAGATAAATGAGGGAAGATGAATGAGGGAAGACGAAAGAGGGAAGATGAATGAGGGAAGATAAATGATGGAAAATGAATGAGGGAAGATGAATGATGGAAGATGAATGAGGGAAGATGAATGAGGGAAGACGAAAGAGGGAAGATAAATGAGGGAAGATGAATGAGGGAAGACGAAAGAGGGAAGATAAATGAGGGAAGATGAATGAGGGAAGATAAATGAGGGAAGATGAATGAGGGAAGACGAAAGAGGGAAGATGAATGAGGGAAGATGAATGAGGGAAGATAAATGAGGGAAGATGAATGATGGAAGATGAATGAGGGAAGATGAATGATGGAAGATAAATGATGGAAGATGAATGATGGAAGATAAATGATGGAAGATAAATGAGGGAAGATAAATGAGGGAAGATAAATGAGGGAAGATGAATGATGGAAGACGAATGATGGAAGATAAATGAGGGAAGATAAATGAGGGAAGATAAATGAGGGAAGATGAATGATGGAAAATGAATGAGGGAAGATGAATGATGGAAGACGAAAGAGGGAAGATAAATGAGGGAAGATAAATGAGGGAAGATGAATGATGGAAAATGAATGAGGGAAGATGAATGATGGAAGACGAAAGAGGGAAGATGAATGAGGGAAGATAAATGAGGGAAGACGAAAGAGGGAAGATGAATGAGGGAAGATAAATGAGGGAAGATGAATGATGGAAGATAAATGAGGGAAAATGAATGAGGGAAGATAAATGATGGAAGATGAATGAGGGAAGATGAATGATGGAAGATGAATGATGGAAGATGAATGAGGGAAGATAAATGAGGGAAAATGAATGAGGGAAGATGAATGATGGAAAATGAATGAGGGAAGATGAATGATGGAAGATAAATGATGGAAGATAAATGAGGGAAGATAAATGAGGGAACATGAATGAGGGAAGACGAAAGAGGGAAGATGAATGATGGAAGACGAAAGAGGGAAGATGAATGATGGAAGATAAATGAGGGAAAATGAATGAGGGAAGATGAATGAGGGAAGATGAATGAGGGTAGATGAATGAGGGAAGACGAAAGAGGGAAGATGAATGATGGAAAATGAATGAGGGAAGACGAAAGAGGGAAGATAAATGATGGAAGATGAATGATGGAAAATGAATGAGGGAAGATGAATGATGGAAGATAAATGATGGAAGATAAATGAGGGAAGATAAATGATGGAAGATGAATGATGGAAAATGAATGAGGGAAGATGAATGATGGAAGATAAATGAGGGAAGATAAATGAGGGAAGATAAATGATGGAAGATGAATGATGGAAAATGAATGAGGGAAGATAAATGAGGGAAGACGAAAGAGGGAAGATGAATGAGAGAAGATGAATGAGGGAAGATAAATGATGGCAGATAAATGAGGGATGATGAAGTAGAGAAGATGAATGAGGGAAGACGAAAGAGGGAAGATGACTGAGGGAAGATGAATGAGGGAAGATGAATGAGGGAAGACGAAAGAGGGAAGATGAATAAGGGAAGATGAATGAGGGAAGACGAAAGTGGGAAGATGAATGAGGGAAGATGAATGATGGAAGATAAATGAGGGAAGACGAAAGAGGGAAGATGAATGAGGGAAGATGAATGAGGGAAGATAAATGAGGGAAGATAAATGAGGGAAGATGAATGAGGGAAGATGAATGATGGAAAATGAATGAGGGAAGATAAATGATGGAAGATAAATGATGGAAGATAAATGAGGGAAGATAAATGAGGGAAGATGAATGATGGAAGATGAATGATGGAAGATAAATGAGGGAAGATAAATGAGGGAAGATAAATGAGGGAAGATGAATGAGGGAAGACGAAAGAGGGAAGATGAATGAGGGAAGATGAATGAGGGAAGATGAATGAGGGGAGATGAATGAGGGAAGACGAAAGAGGGAAGATGAATGAGGGAAGATGAATGAGGGAAGACGAAAGAGGGAAGATGAATGATGGAAGATGAATGAGGGAAGATAAATGAGGGAAGATGAATGAGGGAAGATGAATGAGGGAAGATGAATGATGGAAGATAAATGAGGGAAGATAAATGAGGGAAGATAAATGATGGAAGATGAATGATGGAAAATGAATGAGGGAAGATGAATGATGGAAGATAAATGATGGAAGATAAATGAGGGAAGATAAATGAGGGAAGATGAATGAGGGAAGACGAAAGAGGGAAGATGAATGAGGGAAGATAAATGAGGGAAGCTAAATGAGGGAAGATGAATGAGGGAAGACAAAAGAGGGAAGATAAATGAGGGAAGATGAATGAGGGAAGATAAATGAGGGAAGACGAAAGAGGGAAGATGAATGAGGGAAGATGAATGAGGGAAGATAAATGAGGGAAGATGAATGATGGAAGATGAATGAGGGAAGACGAAAGAGGGAAAATGAATGAGGGAAGATGAATGATGGAAAATGAAAGAGGGAAGATGAATGATGGAAAATGAAAGAGGGAAGATGAATGAGGGAAGATGAATGAGGGAAGATAAATGAGGGAAGATGAATGAGGGAAGATGAATGATGGAAAATGAATGAGGGAAGATGAATGATGGAAAATGAATGAGGGAAGATGAATGATGGAAGATAAATGAGGGAAGATGAATGAGGGAAGATGAATGAGGGAAGATGAATGAGGGAAGATGAATGAGGGAAGATAAATGAGGGAAGATGTGCTTTAAATTTAACAGCTCACCGTTAAGTGTTGATGTCCTACTTAAACTCAACATTGTATTTTATTTATATCAACTACATTGGTGGTTCTAGTGTATGGCCAATTTCAAAATATATGCCAGGCTTATAACAATACATGTAGACTATACGTTTATACGGAAAAACTAGTTATTTTCATTACATCTAGCTAGTTCCACATTTGGAAAAAATATATAAAAATTACTACCACTGAAATAAGTCGAGCCGACGCTGTGATTAAACATATTGGTAATTATAGGTACCGCTTGTGGAAATCTTTCGTGGTACCCAAAAGTACCGCATTCGGACACACCCCTCAAAAACAATTTTTTTGTACAATTTTAATAGCATTGTTCATCTACCTCCATTTCAAGCATATACTACATATATAAATATATTTTTTTTCAATCCTAACCACCTTTGGTCCTGAAAGGGTTAAAATAAGATTTAGATCTAAACGTCTGCTTCTATTTAATCACCGTGAAGGATTTATATTTTATTCTTTTAACTTGCCCTTAGTTAACCTTGAGTATTTGTTAGCGTGAAAAGTTGCAAATGTTTTCCTCGGTCAGTAGAAAAAAGAAACTTTTATAGCAGCACGCTGTGACATTCCTGTATGGGAGGGGGGGGGGGGTTGAATTGTTCCGCCTGTATTTGACTGGGCATGCGCACACGTTTAATGTTGCGATTAAATCTAAGCATTATATGATATGGTTTGTCTGTGTTTATGTATAATATACGAAATAAAAAGATATAAAAAGAAACATGTTCACAATCATTGTTGGATTTTTAAGTAGATCTTTGAAGTCTAGAAATTAAATCGTGTAAATAAGTCAAGATGGGATTAGCATGGAGAGACACGTCTAGTAGAAGACTGGTCTTAATTCTAAATAAGGTTAATGAGAGAACATGTCAGATACTGTCCATTAACTTTCCGCAATAAAACTATTTTAAAAAAGATGGTTGCAAAGTCTGCTACACTCTCCATTGAAACTACATAAAACACAATGGCCGGATTTTTTTTTCAAGAAATCCAAAACTAATTGATATTAAAACTCTTACACTGTACTTTGTGTTGTCCACAGAATGGAACTTTTTTATTTATATCTTATACTTTGTGATGCTCACTCAAAAGAACTTCTATATTTATATCTTGTACTTTGTGCTGTTCACACAATAGACTTATATCTTTATATCTTGTACTTTGTGCTGTTCACACAATAGAACTTGTACATCCAAGTTAGTACAGGAACATTTAGCAATACATCCAAGTTATGTACAGGAACATGTGTCAATACATCTAAGTTGGTACATGAACATGTGGCAATACATCCAAGTCAGTACAGGAACATTAAGCAATACATTCAAGCTAGTACATGAACATCCAATGTATACGTTTATCGTCTGTATTGCTAAAGTCGGCCATTTCAACATAAAAAATAGTTACGCCCGTTTCGTTTCAAGTGGTTTTCTTTTAGCCCACCACCAGCCCTTAGAACAGTCAAAATTTGAAGGTACTTAAGTTCAACAGTTTATAATTGGAGTCATACAGTAACACTCTTGAGAAGAAGAATTGGAGTCATACAGTAACACCAATGAGAAGAAGAATTAGAGTCATACAGTAACACCCATGAGAAGAAGAATTGGAGTCATACAGTAACACTCGTGAGAAGAAGAATTGGAGTCATACAGTAACACTCGTGAGAAGAAGAATTGGAGTCATACAGTAACACTCGTGAGAAGAAGAATGGGAGTCATACAGTAACACTCATGAGAAGAAGAATTGGAGTCATACAGTAACACTCGTGAGAAGAAGAATGGGAGTCATACAGTAACACTCATGAGAAGAAGAATTGGAGTCATACAGTAACACTCGTGAGAAGAAGAATGGGAGTCATACAGTAACACTCATGAGAAGATAAGGAGCAAAGATGAGATCACATGTGAATTTGATTATTTTATATTTTTGTTTACAATAAAAAAAATAACACTTCCATAAACCTGTAGGCCTACACAAAATGAAGGAGAAATCGTATTACACGTAGGTTATGAAGGAGAAATAGTATTACACGTAGGTTATGGAGGAGAAATCGTATTACACGTAGGTTATGGAGGAGAAATCGTATTACACGTAGGTTATGGAGGAGAAATCGTATTACACGTAGGTTATGGAGGAGAAATCGTATTACACGTAGGTTATGGAGGAGAAATCGTATTACACGTAGGTTATGGAGGAGAAATCGTATTACACGTAGGTTATGGAGGAGAAATCGTATTACACGTAGGTTATGGAGGAGAAATCGTATTACACGTAGGTTATAGAGGAGAGAGGGAAAAAAGGAGGGGGAGTGTGCAAAGAGTATCTAAGCCTACTGTATGTTGAACTTTTATTATCTTATAAGTTTACAGACGTTCCATCTAGATAGAAGATTGTTACGTCCGCTAGGCCCAAAACTCCTGCAGGGCGATAGGCGATCCGTCGGCGGCAGGGCTAGAACCCGTGACCTGTCAGTTGGTTTTTGGTTGACAGTCCGGTGAACTAACCGCTGGACCAGCCGAGAGAAAGGAATGTGTGTGTGTGGGGGGGGGGTAGACAATTTAAATAATTAGGTGGCTTTTAACACGTTTAATAAGACAATGGTAAAAAAAAATGCAATAATATCAATATGTATACCCAGTTTAAAATATAGGATTTATGAATGAACGTACCGGTATATGAAATGTATTTTTACATAAGAACTTCTTTTTTTTCCAGGTAACGCATTTAAAGGACTGAAAATAAAGGTAGGTCTAGACTAGACTATATACAACATGAAAATAAAATGCCTAATATGGTCTGTCTTCAGACATCGTAATTTAGTTCTCCCCCCTACCCCCCCCCCCCCAAATAGGTAAGCCCTGTCCTATAATCACCTACCTGAAATATCTTCTTCAATAAATTCTCTCACTTGCTTGAAATGCTTGAATCTTTCACTGAATTTGTTTATTACAAGAAAATGTGTTACCGTTACTCCACCTAAATTCAATGTCCTTCTCGCCTCTATCACTTCTCTTCTTGTACCCAGTTCATACACACCAACGTGTAGTCTGTGACACGGTGCAATTCTACCAGGTCAACGCAAGGGTCACGGCGTGTGATTTACACAAACACGGGACTGTCCCATTTTCACATTGTTGTTTTGTGCGTGGTTTCCTTTTCCGCCTCGGCATACTATCACAAATTACACTCTTCGCGCACAATTAAGGGTTTGTTCATAAAAGACGTATAAAAGAGGACTTAAACTTTATCGAAGAGGAAGTGGAAAAGCACACTTTACATTTGGCATTGGGAGGAGAGAATTTTATTAAATGATAAAAGTGAGACTTCTAATAGATCATGGGCCGTCACGTTTAATTTTCGGGTCACATTTAAATGCATTTTTTTGACAAGTGGGGACTAGATATTTGAGGTTTTGTGACAAGTGGGGACTAGGTATTTGAGGTTTTGTGACAGGTGAGGACTAGGTTTTTAAAATTTTTGTGACAAGTAGGGCCTAGATATTTGAGGTTTTGTGACAAGTAAGGACTAGATATTTGAGGTTTTGTAAGAAGTGGGGACTCGATATTTGAGTTTCTGCGACAAGTGGGGACTATATATTTGAGGTTATGCGACAAGTGGGGACTAGTTATTTGAAGTCTTGTGACAAGTAAGGACTAGATATTTTAGGTTTTGTGACAAGTGGGGACTAGATATTTGAGGTTCTGCGACAAGTGAAGACTAGGTTTTTGAAGTTTTGTGATAAGTAGGCACTAGATATTTGAGGTTTTGTGACAAGTTGGGACTAAGTATTTAAAGTTTTGTGACAAGTAAGGACTAGATATTTTAGGTTTTGTGACAAGTGGGGACTAGATATTTGAGGTTCTGCGACAAGTGAAGACTAGGTTTTTGAAGTTTTGTGATAAGTAGGCACTAGATATTTGAGGTTTTGTGACAAGTTGGGACTAAGTATTTAAAGTTTTGTGACAAGTAAGGACTAGGTTTTTGAAGTTTTGTGACAAGTAAGGACTAGATATTTGAGTTTTTTTTACAAGTGGGGACTAGACATTTGAGGTTTTGTTACAAGTGAGGACTAGGTTTTTGAAGTTTTGTGAAAAGAAAGGACTGGTTTTTAATGTTAAGAGATAGAATTGGGTTCGTAACAAAGCATTAATATAATGTTTATAGGCCAGCATGTCTTACCTTATCTTTGGTCAAAATTAATTGCAACAGCATAATTTTTTCTGAAAGTTTTAAATATTAATAGCACAGCTGTAGATAGATGAACAATTTACTCATACAACAGATCGGCTAAGATGGACTACTTAATCTCTTCAATACAATTAGGCTACAGTGTCATACTAAGAGGTAGACTATGTTGTGCCAAAAATCTCCACGGAAGATGAATTAACAATGCTACCTAACGGCAAAGTCCAATGAAGTAATAACAGAAGCTTCATAATCTGGACTTGTAGAAGATATCCTCGTTTTATCTAGATTACAATAATATCTCAAGGTTTCGTAACGAAAATAGACCTTTGTCATTGGAATTATACAACACAGTCACTTCAGAGCAGAGCCTGAAATGCAGCCCGTGATTTCGTCAGGTTATGTTGACAGAAGTAGGACATTATAGTAAACACAGAAGTAGGACATTATAGTAAACACAGAAGTAGGACATTATAGTAAACACAGAAGTAGGACATTATAGTAAACACAGAAGTAGGACATTATAGTAAACACAGAAGTAGGACATTATAGTAAACACAGAAGTAGGACATTATAGTAAACACAGAAAAAGGACATTTTAGTAAACACAGAAGTAGGACATTATAGTAAACACAGAAGCAGGACATTATAGTAAACACAGAAGTAGGACATTATAGTAAACACAGAAGTAGGACATTATAGTAAACACAGAAGTAGGACATTATAGTAAACACAGAAGTAAGACATTATAGTAAACACAGAAGTAAGACATTATAGTAAACACAGAAGTAAGACATTATAGTAAACACAGAAGCAGGACATTATAGTAAACACAGAAGTAGGACATTATAGTAAACACAGAAGTAGGACATTACAGTAAACACAGAAGTACGAAATTATAGTAAACACAGAAGTAGGACATTTTAGTAAACACAGAAGTAGGACATTATAGTAAACACAGAAGTAGGACATTATAGTAAACACAGAAGTAGGAAATTACAATAAACACAGAAGTAGGATATTATAGTAAACACAGAAGTAGGACATTATAGTAAACACAGAAGTAGGACATTACAGTAAGAACAGACGAAGGACATTATAGTAAACTCAGAAGTAGGACATTATGGTAAACACAGAAGTAGGACATTATAGTAAACACAGAAGTAGGAAATTACAGTAAAAACAGAAGTAGGATATTATAGTAAACGCAGAAGTAGGACATTTTTAGTAAACACAGAAGTAGGACATTACAATAAACACAGAAGTAGGATATTATAGTAAACACAGAAGTAGGACATTATAGTAAACACAGAAGTAGGACATTACAGTAAGAACAGACGTAGGACATTATAGTAAACTCAGAAGTAGGGCATTATAGTAAACACAGAAGTAGGACATTATGGTAAACACAGAAGTAGGACATTATAGTAAACACAGAAGTAGGAAATTACAGTAAAAACAGAAGTAGGATATTATAGTAAACACAGAAGTAGGACATTTTAGTAAACACAGAAGTAGGACATTACAATAAACACAGTAGTTGGGCATTATGGTCCACACAGAAGTAGAACATTATAGTTAACACAGAAGTAGGACATTATTGTCAGGATCGGGACGTGGGTGATTGGGGTTATTGTGGCTTGTTGTCGTAAGAGTATGATGTGCCGACGCTGTAATCGATCTGGAATATTGTTTAGTTCTCTCCTGGCTCGTTAGATGACATAAGATACACACACAAACAGTTCTAAGGTGTACACAAGCAAATCTCTGGTGATGGTTAAAATGTTTATTGTCATTCAGTAATCCAATGGGGAAATATACACGAATCGATACAGTAACAGCTAAAAAAAAGCGTATAATATTGTCATGTAGTCTATCATTAAGTTACACAACTACACTGTGAAACCTCTATTACTCGTCGAAATCTAGAGTCTAAACATGCGGGGGGGGGGGGGGAATTGATATGCGAGTCGAAATGTACAGGGCCAAGGTTTTTAAGTTTACAGGCCGAGCGCCAAGCCAAGACTGACCTCCGTTTTTGCCCTCGCGTTCTTGCGACTCAAAATCACGTGGTCTATCTCAATTTGGTTGGCTAACTTCCTTAATTTAGATTTAGATATGATTCCGATTGGCTAGTTCGAGGATATTTCGGTATAAAGGGATAACTCACTAGATGGGGAAGGGGGAGGGAGTGTAGACGGTGTGGGGGTGTAGATGAAAGCAATTAATACAGCCAACAAGCGGGGTGGTAGGGGAACAGAGGAGAGGGGAAATGATTCATCTTCCCTACAGGGGACATAATATCTCTATGTCAAGTGGTCAGCGGTCAAACTTCCCCGAGAAGTGTTATATATGTGTGAAACGGCTTATCTGGTCAGTTTATCAGGAGCCAGCGGGACAAAAGGATTAACTAACATGTCGCTGCCCCGTGAATTGGGTAGGAGAAGGGGAGATAAGGGGGGTGGCAGGGGAGAGCACGGGAGGGGGGGGGCCAAGGTGGGGGTTTAAGCGAGGCGTCTAGTTTGGGGTCAATGACGTAATGCCTATATACATGTATGTTGAATTAGCAATAAGAATTAATAATCGAAGACATGATATAAATATATACATTGTAGGTTTCACATAACTGACATATACTTCATATACACTCTCATTCATCCAAAATTGAGTACCATTTCGGCAGCATTTAGTTATTAATCTCTGAATGGGGAAATAATTGAATGTAGTGAGGGTTGGGGAGAGGTGTTGAAGTGTGACTGAAGAGTTACAGTTGCGTGAGAGAGAGATGTGTTATGACGTACGACTACTCTCCTCCTTTCTATCCTAAATTTACGCTAATCTATATCTTACGTTCTACACTACTATCTATCTACATTAGAGCTAATAAGTCATGGTTGCGTCCAGAACCGTGACAATTATAGTAAACGCAGAAGTAGGACATTATAGTAAACATAGAAGTAGGGAATTATAGTAAACACAGAAGTAGGACATTTTAGTAACACAGAAGTTGGACATTATAGTAAACACAGAAGTAGGACATTATAGTAAACACAGAAGTAGGAAATTATAGTAAACACAGAAGTAGGACATTATAGTAATCACAGAAAAAATACATTACAATAATCACAGAAGTAGGGCATTATGGTAAACACAGAAGTAGGACATTATAGTAAACACAGAACTAGGACATTATGGTAAACACAGAAGTAGGACATTATGGTAAACACAAAAGTAAGACATTACAATAATCACAGAAGTAGGGCATTATGGTAAACACAGAAGTAGAACATTATAGTAAACACAGAACTAAGACATTATGGTAAACACAGAAGTAGGACATTATGGTAAACACAAAAGTAGGACATTATAGTAAACTTAGAATTAGGACATTATAGTAGTCACAGAATTAGGACATTAATTATAGTAAACACAGAAGTAGGACATTATGGTAAACACAGAAGTTGGACATTATAGTAAAAAAGTAGGACATTATTATATAACTTTGACCATGGTGAAATCACTTGAATATATACCGTTTCGATCAAGTTATTCATTTCGTTCATTAGCTCACATTATAGACCTTTTCATTTTATTAATTATTCCAAAAAAGAGGTCAATGTCTACGCATGCGCAGTGGCTAGGGGGCAGAAGTTGTCAATAAAACCTTCTTCGCCTTTGTTATTTTACTGGGGGCCTAGTGGTTTTTAGGCGTAATTATATTAGCTTTTCATTTTACAAAAAAACTAATTCATAAAAACTTTATACCCAGAAGCTAGGGAGCGAACTGTACTTTTCTTTTACCTTTTGAACCAGTTTTTAACCCAAAAAACATTTATTATAGGGCCTACATTCTAGGCTTAATGCGTCTATGCCTCTGAGTCTATGTCTATGGTTACCATGTCACCATGTTAATACAGATTGGCGTCGAGCGATCAGTAAATCGTCTTAAAGCATACAAATACAATTTAACATAGTTATATATTTATAAAGCTTTGTTTGTGTTGAAGTGTCAACTCGTAGGCTATATTGTATTAAGTTATTATTTGTAGCAATAGAAATCGTAACTTTTAATTATTATTTTTTTTTTTTTTATCGTTCGATTTCGATGTCACAAAAGAACATTGAAAAGCCAAAGTTAAGCTCATCACTCATCACAGTCACAGTTTGATTCTGAAAAGGCCTAGGTCTATGTCCCATAGGCCTATGCTATTGTTTGACTTGTTCTGGGGTTTTATCGTTAAAATATTGTATGTAGAAGTAGTTAAGAGGGATTATAACATATTAGTAGGCCTAGACCTAGCTATATTAGGCCTACTATATAGGCTATATATTATAGGCCCTAATAGGCTAAGCTAAAGTAGCCTAAAGGCCTATATAAATTATAAATATAGGCTTATGGCTTATAGGCTTATAGGATAGGCCTATAAATGCTATAATAGCTAGGCTATTATTTAATATAATACATAGCATATTGAATCGGCCTATCATATATAGTTTACTATAATAGGCCTAATTATTAGCCTGCCTATAGGCCTAGGCCTATTACTATTAGCCTATTACTATTAGCCTATTACTATTAGCCTATTATAGTAGCCTAAAGGTTATAAGCTTAAACAGTTTAAACTATTAAACAATTGAAACTATTTACTATTTACTATAGAAAAGTGTTGATTAACCGATTGCGATTGCATGAAATAATTAAGCGAATATGAAGGTAGGCTATGCTATATATGGCCTATTTGATATTTGCAAACAGGTGCGTGTTTTCTTCATGAATTTTTAGTTATAGGCCTGTTATTGAATAATATTTCATGCATAGCCTATAGCCTAGGCCTATATATATATATAGGTCTATCATATACCGGTATTCAATATGGAAAACATATGCCTTAGGCCTACGCCGACATACGGTCATAGGCCCGACTATACGACATAGGCCTATATATACTATTATATTAGCCTCTTCCTACGAACAATATAAATATTTTTAAAATTTAACATAATATTTGCTATAGGCTATGGCTATGGCTATGGTTTTTATATTCGTGAAGATGCATCGGCTCTTTAAATTGTCTCTGTCTCTATCAAACATTCAACATAAAATATATCTAGAATTATATTTGCCTTTTTATTAATCAAAACGAGCGATCTAGGTCTAGGGCTAAGTTAAGCAATAGCTTGAATAACCGACAGTAATAAAAGCATTATAGGCCTAATTATTATTTTTTCGATACAAAACTAGTTCTAAACGTAATTTTTTTTTTTACATTGAAGAAACTCAACAAAAAGTAATGACACAGTGATCACGATAGAATCGACCATAATATTAAGGTCCAAAGCATAGAGTCCAGGTCTAAAAAAAAATTTTCTCAAAAAAAAAAAGAAGCTCTAAACGTTATTTTTTAACAATTCCCTTCCTAGGTTCTTAGTTTAAGGTCTCCATGTGTTTTTATGGTTTAAAGTTCAAAAACAACTATAATAAAATTAAAAAACCCCAACACCTTTAGTAAAATACTATATGGAAAGAAGACACAAAAATCTTTGTGCCCCCAAAAGAAATATATGTCAGTGAGTCTCAAGACCACGCCCCTTTCCCGGGGTCAAACTAAAAAGGTCAATAATCATGGAGCACAGTGGGGCAGCGCGTTCGACTGGCGATCCGGAGGTTCTGGGTTCGAATCCTGGTGCAGACTAAGATTATTCCCCTGGACTTGAGGGTGTCCCTGAGCAGTGCCGTTGCTAGGGATTTGGGGGCCCGGGGGGCTTGGCCTCTTTAGGGGCCCCTGCATTTTGACATTCGACATTATGACATGAGAAAAAAAAATCCTTTGGGGGCCCCTTTCAAGTAGGGGCCCGGGGTAACTTTCGAATTTGGACCCCCTCCCCTAGCTACGCCACTGTTGGGGTAAAGGAACGGCGAATGGGCATTGTGCTGGCCACACATCCTCTAGTATGCCGTGGCCACGGAAACTGGTGAACGCTGCTTCACCAGCCCTATGATCAGTTTGGTCCGAAGGGCACTTTACTTACTTATAATCAAGGACATTCAATTCTATACAAAAATGAATCAAACTAATTCAAAATACACCGCGTCTACTTAATAAACTATCTTCTATATCATAATGTACAAAAGAAAGACATTTCAAAAAAGAAGATGTGACAAAAACAACCAGAGTACAAAGTGACAAAAACAACCAGAGTACAAAGTGACAAAAACAACCAGAGTACAAAGTGACAAAAACAACCAGAGTACAAAGTGACAAAAACAACCAGAGTACAAAGTGACAAAAACAACCAGATTGCAAAGTGACAAAAACAACCAGAGTGCAAAGTGACAAAAACAACCAGAGTACAAAGTGACAAAAACAACCAGAGTACAAAGTGACAAAAACAACCAGAGTACAAAGTGACAAAAACAACCAGATTGCAAAGTGACAAAAACAACCAGAGTGCAAAGTGACAAAAACAACCATGTACTCATCTAAAAACATCGCAGGAAGGAAGAAAGCTACTTAAGTGCACAGGATAAAGTACGTCTGAATAAAAGAGGTTAGAATTTGTCAAGTGATCGACCATACTAAAGGAAGTAAATATCTTTTTTTTAACCCGATCCCCTCAATGTGGTTTCAGTTCGCCCCCCCCCCCAATCCTCTCTCATTACACACACATTAGGACGTACGCATGGAGCACATTGTAGTGTATTACATTATAAGCTGGCAGACGTTAGATTAAAAACAAATCACAAAAAGCATTCATACATTACTTGTCATATTAATCTTTGCAATGATAATCACTTCTATATAATACTAATCTAATTATTATCGCTGTAAAAAGACATAAAATTTAAACATGACTAGCCTCTCCCTCGAATAATTGGTAACTGAATTAGTAATAGGGCGTTTGCAATCACGTGACAAAAAGCACGTGATTTGTGTTTACTTTCTGTAATGGTGTACAAGTAAAAATGGCCGCTGTATTAATAAAGTTTCATATAGGCTCGAGCTTTTTTCAAATGATGTGTTGTGTTTTAAGTCTTATTAAGATTTAAGCTGTATTATGTATGTTAAATAAAATAGGCTATTTTATTATTATCATAGACATAGCTCATAGACGATGTGAGCCTATTAGTGACTTGACTAGATAGCCTATTCACCAACACTATCACTTGACATCGTAGCCTAGCCATACGAAACATTAAAATTCTAGGCCTATAAAGTGAAATTGAAAGTGTAAATAGGTCTAGCCGGCCCTAGCCTAATCACATTAATCAATTAATCTACAGTACTACTATTTACCTCCTTATTTTTGAGTAGGATAGCCAATATTCAGATGTGAATTTTGCATGATAAAGAATAACTTCACTTTCACCACGTTACATTTGTACCTCAAGTGGGTTCTTATATTTACACAAATACGTCACTAAAAACCTAAGCCACGCAACTGAGAACGCTCTATAGGCCGCAGTCCCATAGTTAGTAGCACTATAATTTTATGCAGAACTGTTTCTAGTGAATTTTCCGTACTATTTCAAGTCATTGATCCGTAATGTATCTAGTCATTGTTCCTTAATATTTCTAGTCATTGTTAATTACTTTTTCTAGTCATTGTTCCGTAATGTTTCTAGTCATTGTTCTTTAATGTTTCTAGTCATTGTTCTTTAATGTTTCTAGTCAATGTTCCGTAATGTTTCTAGTCAATGTTCCTTACTATTTCTAGTCAGTGTTCCGTAATGTTTCCAGTCAGTGTTTCGTACTGTTTCTAGTCATTATTTGTTCCTTAATATTTCTAGTCATTGTTCCGTAATGTATCTAGTCATTGTTCCGTAATGTATCTAGACATTGTTCCGTAATGTATCTAGTCATTGTTCCGTAATGTATCTGGTCATTGTTCCTTAATGTATCTAGACATTGTTCCGTAATGTATCTAGTCATTGTTCCGTAATGTATCTAGTCATTGTTCCGTAATGTATCTAGTCATTGTTCCGTAATGTATCTAGTCATTGTTCCGTAATGTATCTAGTCATTGTTCCGTAATGTATCTAGTCATTGTTCCTTAATGTATCTAGACATTGTTCCGTAATGTATCTAGTCATTGTTCCGTAATGTATCTAGTCATTGTTCCGTAATGTATCTAGTCATTGTTCCGTAATGTATCTAGTCATTGTTCCGTAATGTATCTAGTCATTGTTCCGTAATGTATCTAGTCATTGTTCCGTAATGTATCTAGTCATTGTTCCGTAATGTATCTAGTCATTGTTCCGTAATGTATCTAGTCATTGTTCCGTAATGTATCTAGTCATTGTTCCGTAATGTATCTAGTCATTGTTCCGTAATGTATCTAGTCATTGTTCCGTAATGTATCTAGTCATTGTTCCGTAATGTATCTAGTCATTGTTCCGTAATGTATCTAGTCATTGTTCCGTAATGTATCTAGTCATTGTTCCGTAATGTATCTAGTCATTGTTCCGTAATGTATCTAGTCATTGTTCCGTAATGTATCTAGTCATTGTTCCGTAATGTATCTAGTCATTGTTCCGTAATGTATCTAGTCATTGTTCCGTAATGTATCTAGTCATTGTTCCGTAATGTATCTAGTCATTGTTCCGTAATGTTTCTAGTCATTGTTCAGTAATGTATCTAGTCATTGTCCTTTACTTTTTCTAGTCATTGTTCCGTAATGTATCTAGTCATTGTTCCGTAATGTTTCTAGTCATTGTTCCGTAATGTATCTAGTCATTGTTCCGTAATGTTTCTAGTCATTGTTCCGTAATGTATCTAGTCATTGTTCCTTAATGTATCTAGTCATTGTTCCTTAATGTATCTAGTCATTGTTCCGTAATGTATCTAGTCATTGTTCCTTAATGTATCTAGTCATTGTTCCTTAATGTATCTAGTCATTGTTCCGTAATGTATCTAGTCATTGTTCCGTAATGTATCTAGTCATTGTTCCGTAATGTATCTAGTCATTGTTCCGTAATGTATCTAGTCATTGTTCCGTAATGTTTCTAGTCATTGTTCCGTAATGTATCTAGTCATTGTTCCGTAATGTTTCTAGTCATTGTTCCGTAATGTATCTAGTCATTGTCCTTTACTTTTTCTAGTAATTGTTCCGTAATGTTTCTAGCAAGTGTTCCGTCATGTTTCTTGCCAGTGTTCCGTCATGTTTCTAGCCAGTGTTCCGTTAAGCAGAGGTCGACTGCGACATTCAATATTGCTAAGTATTTTGTTGAATGGCGGTACATGATCACTTGCCTATAGCCAATGCAAAGTATTTTGTTCAGTGGCGGTACATGATCACTTGCCTATAGCCAATGCAAAGTATTTTGTTTAATGGCGGTACATGATCACTTGCTTATAACCAATGCAAAGTATTTTGTTCAGTGGCTGTTTAAACAGAATCCATTGAATTCCATTTTTTTCTATTTTCTGTAGTAAACTTCATGACCCAGCCTATTACTAGCAGAAAGAGAAATGGTGAAAGTAGACAGCCCCGCGGAACTCTTGACCTTATCTCGAATATCTCTGTTAGTTTTCCATCATGAATGATTTGACATATCATATTGTGATAGGTGTTTTAAATTAGGTCAGTTAGCTTTGGAGGAATACCATAGTGACGTAACAGTTTCCCTAGATTTTCTCTGTCGACACTATCAAAGTCTATCGAAGTCTATAAAATTGATATATAGGCTAGCATTCCATTCTGTGCATTGTTCAATGATGATACGAAGAGCAGCTATTTGGTCGAGACATGATTTGTTTTGTCTAAAGCCTGCTTGCTCGTCTCGTAGAAGACCATCAACTGCTTTCTTTATCCTTCCAGTATTATTCTATTTAAAACTTTTCCTGGTACTGATAGCAGCATAATCCCTCTATAGTTAGAGCAATCTGTGGGATTTCCTTTCTTTGGAAGCTTTACTAGATATCCCTCTCTCCAGTCTTTTGGTAGTTCTCTTTTTTCCTCTGTTTCCAATAATGTTGTATAGTACGTTAGTTGATAACTCATGTCTGCTTTAATTGCCTCTGCTGGTATTCCATCAGGTCCAGCAGCCTTCCCATTCTTTAGCGTTTTTATTGCATTTTTTATTTCTCCTTTAGTAGGTCTTTTACAGTCTATCTCTAGGTCTCTCTCAGCTGGTTGAATATCTGGGGTATTAAGGGGAGCAGGCATGTTTAAGAGTTCTTTGAAATATTCTACCCATCTCTTTTCCTGCTTTTCTGCATTTGTTAACTTATTACTTTCTTTGTCTTTGATGGGTTTATTTTGTTGCTGGAATTTGCCTGCTAATCCCTTTGTTATACTGTGCAACTCCTGTATGTTTCATTTAGATGCTGCTGTTTCTGCCTCCGCGGCCAGGTTGTTGATGTAATCATTTTTATCTTTTTTAATGCTTTTTTTTAACTTCCCTATTGGCTTCTGTATAGTTCTCTTGAGCATTTCAAGGCCCTGGTTCGGCTGTTCATCAATACAACTTTCTTTTCTTTCCGTTGCTTAATTTTTTTGAGAGTGTTGTCTGAAAGCCATGGTTTATTGGGATGTGTTTTTATTCCTAGCACTTGCTTGCATGTTGTGTTCCATGCTTCCTTTATTGATTCCCCATTGTGTGCCTATGTCATCATTTCCTTCCAGGTCTTCTAGGGCCTTAAATCTATTTCTCAATTCAATTCTCAATTCATTTTTTATGTTCATTTCCTTTAGAAATGTGACATTATATCGAGTTCTCCGGCTTGGGCAATCTCTTTGTCTTTTAAGTCGTAGCCTAATTTGGCCCACTAATAAGTGATGGTCAGAAGCTACGTCAGCACTTCTTTAGACTCCTACGTTTTGTAATGAGCGCCTGAATTTCTTTTTGATGCAAATATGGTCGATTTGTTTGTGTGTATATTGCTCTGGTGACACCCATGTGGCCTTGTGAATATCTTTGTGCTGGAATATGCTGCCTCCTGCCTCTTATTACTAATGAGTTATCTGCACAAAAATTAATAAACAGTTGTCCTTTGTGTTTTTTTTATATTCCTAAGCCCTGCCTACCCATAATCTCCTCATATCCTTGGTTATCATAGCCTATTTGTGCATTAAAGTCTCCCATCACTATTGTCAAGTCTTTGTCTTTATTTAGAACTGTCTGTAGTTTACTTTAGAAATTATTCTTTATTTCATCCTCTTATTCATTTGTTGGAGCATAGAACTGTACATCATTGAGATTGATCCCTTTTTTGAAAGTCCTAAACGAGTTATTACGATTTTTTTTGCTCCTTTTTTTTTTAAACAAAAAATTTGATCTCTAAAAATTACTAATAAAGATGTAACTATTATTATAATATTGTTTTGACTTCTACTTATTATTATTTCCTCTTTAATTTCCTTTAATTTGATATGAAATACAGGTACCTTGCTAAACAAATACCTTTAAAAATGTATGAATAAATAAGGGCACCCTAAAAAAATGTTTGCGCTTAAAAATGGTCTGGCACAAACGCGGTAAACCCCCCCGGCACAGAATGAGTTAAGTCAGCAGGCGAGTTCGCAAAATAGCATAATTAGTTTAATGAGCCCATTCCTTCTAATAAATGGCGTGTATATGTTATATTGATAATTAGTTAAATGAGCCCATTCCTTCTAATAAATGGCGTGTATATGTTATATATATGTATATTTTAGATTGATAATTAGTTAAATGAGCCAATTCCTTCTAATAAATGGCGTGTATATGTTATACATATGTTAGATTGATAATTAGTTAAATGAGCCCATTCCTTCTAATAAATGGCGTGTATATGTTATATATATGTATATGTTAGATTGATAATTAGTTAAATGAGCCAATTCCTTCTAATAAATGGCGTGTATATGTTATATATATGTATATGTTAGATTGATAATTAGTTAAATGAGCCAATTCCTTCTAATAAACGGCGTATATATGTTATATATATGTTAGATTAACAAGCCTGTTTCCCCTACAACAATAATTAGAATATGGCTCTTTTTAAACTATTGAACCAAACCAAGAAATAAATTCTAGTTTAAGGACTACTGGGTGCACTGTGTACATTTAAACTTTATCCATTGCACACTGTCATACACTGTGTACATTTATACATTGCACACTGACATACACTGTGTACATTTATACATTGCACACTGACATACACTGTGTACATTTATACATTGCACACTGACATACACTGTGTACATTTATACATTGCACACTGACATACACTATGTACATCTATACATTGCACACTGACATACACTGTGTACATTGCAAACTGACATACACTGTGTGTGTACATTTATACATTGCAAACTGACATACACTGTGTACATTTATACATTGCAAACTGACATACACTGTGTACATTTATACATTGCACACTGACATACACTGTGTACATTTATACATTGCACACTGACATACACTATGTACATTTATACATTGCAAACTGACATACAATGTGTACATCTATACATTGCACACTGACATACACTGTGTACATTTATACATTGCAAACTGACATATACTGTGTACATTTATACATTGCAAACTGACATACACTGTGTACATTTATACATTGCACACTGACATACACTGTGTACATTTATACATTGCAAACTGACATACACTGTGTACATTTATACATTGCAAACTGACATACACTGTGTACATTTATACATTGCACACTGACATACACTGTGTACATTTATACATTGCACACTGACATACACTATGTACATTTATACATTGCAAACTGACATACACTGTGTACATCTATACATTGCACACTGACATACACTGTGTACATTTATACATTGCAAACTGACATACACTGTGTAAATCTATACATTGCACACTGACATACACTGTGTACATTTATACATTGCACACTGACATACACTATGTACATTGCAAACTGACATACACTGTGTACATCTATACATTGCACACTGACATACACTGTGTACATTTATACATTGCACACTGACATACACTGTGTACATTTATACATTGCACACTGACATACACTGTGTACATTTATACATTGCAAACTGACATACACTGTGTACATTTATACATTGCACACTGACATACACTGTGTACATTTATACATTGCACACTGACATACACTGTGTACATTTATACATTGCACACTGACATACACTGTGTACATTTATACATTGCACACTGACATACACTGTGTACATTGTATACATTGCACACTGACATACACTGTGTACATTGTATACATTGCACAGTGACATACACTGTGTACATCTATACATTGCAAACTGACATACACTGTGTACATTTATACATTGCACACTGACATACACTGTGTACATTGTATACATTGCACAGTGACATACACTGTGTACATCTATACATTGCAAACTGACAAGATACTTTTCAAAAGACTTCTAGTTTTAATTTATTTGTGTAGAATGTAGATCTTGTGCTTAAAGACTAATGCAAGAATCTAGATTTTTGATGGTTTCTTCATAATTATATTTGAGTACCACAATCAATTCAAAGGTTTACAATGCCCCCAAATACAAGAGATTTAATTCATGCATATATTCATATAGTCAACACAAATTGTATGCATAAAAAAAGTCTTAAATACATAATGTAAGCATATTTAGCAGCAGAATAAAACTGAATCCAATAATATAAAAAGAAATAAATATACAACTGTTGATCCAAATAATAGCAGGAATGAAGAAACATACAACAGCCATCAACAAAAAGATCAACTTATTTCCCGTGATAAATCAAGAAGTATACACAATTTATATTGTACAACTTATTACCTTGATAAATCAAGAAGTAGGCCTATACACAACTTATATTGTACAACTTATTTCCCTTGATAAATCAAGAAGTATACACAATTTATATTGCACATTTCATTCCTACATTGTTTGTAATCCCAATTTTTTATTTTATTTAGATCTATTTTGTGTATCTGCCAGTCTGAACTGCAAAATGCAATGTTGTTGGCAAATATTTTTTTACTGTACCCCTAATTAGTGGGCCATGGGAAATTATGCATATATAGACATTTGGCTAATATGCCATGCACAGATGCAATTTAAACATAGGCTATAAAAAAAAACATTTTATTTACCACTTGAGTGATTAAAGTACAAATAAAAACAATCAGTCTGGCAGAAAGAAAAGCTGATTGAATACTTTATGAAATATACTGTTCATTTTGTTGGGGGGAGGGTGGGGGAGGTTATAGATATACAGTACTTAAAACTCTTTAATTTAATTAATTTTTTGTTAGAAAAAGATATGAGAAGATTATTATGCAGCTTTATTTGGACACTTTTTTTGCAATTATTTTTTTAATGCAATGTAGAAATCCATTATAATCTTGCCAAAGTTTCATTAAAACACATACCGTTATAATTAAATAATGAAACTTTCATTACATGACAAGGGATTTAAAACAAAGGAAATTATCAAATGTTTACAGCTAGTCTTAACTCTGCTTCTTTGTGTTTTCTTGCCATTATAAAATACAATGTAAAGAATGAATTAAGTTTAAAGTCAGACTGAGTGAGAGGAAACCCTTAGTGAAGTTGTTTTTTCTCTCATGTTCATGATATCATCAGGTTAAAAATAATATAATAGACATTCTTATATAGGGTAGCTGACAAATCTCATGGAGTTGTTATAAATAAAATACAGCAGCCATATGATAATACAAACAACAACTAAAAAACAAGCTACAAATGATAAATGATGTTTAGTAGACAAAATTAGAATGGAAATAGTTTTTGTTTACTTTAAGCTCTCCACTAGTAAATCAATCGTCAAATTGGCCATTAGAACAAAAATTGAAAGAAAAAAAGGAAGAGATGAGTTTAGTGGGGAAGACTGAGTTGTTCAAATGAAGAACAATATTCTGCTTGACGTTACTTTTGTTTAAACATATAAAGAGCTTTCACCACGATTCAAACACAGGACCTTTGGTATGCCAGCCGAATGTGCTGCAGCTCGGCCACCATGCTAATACCAAGACGACTCCTAACCGGTACCTAAATTAAAGCAACATTTGCACTTAGTACAAATGATTCATAATTTTCAGCAAATTTTCTCTTTGAATGCGAATCAGATTGAGAAATACGACCAACTAGAGAAGCTAAAATAAATACACTAGAGAGAAGCTAAAATAAATACACTAGAGAGAAGCTAAAATAAATACACTAGAGAGAAGCTAAAATAAATATACTAGAGAGAAGCTAAAATAAATACACTAGAGAGAAGCTAAAATAACTACAATAGAGAGAAGCTAAAATAAATACAATAGAGAGAAGCTAAAATAACTACAATAGAGAGAAGCTAAAATAACTACAATAGAGAGAAGCTAAAATAACTACAATAGAGAGAAGCTAAAATAAATACAATAGAGAGAAGCTAAAATAACTACAATAGAGAGAAGCTAAAATAAATACACTAGAGAGAAGCTAAAATAAATACAATAGAGATAAGCTAAAATAAATACACTAGAGAGAAGCTAAAATAAATACAATAGAGATAAGCTAAAATAACTACAATAGAGATAAGCTAAAATAAATACACTAGAGAGAAGCTAAAATAAATACAATAGAGAGAAGCTAAAATAAATACAATAGAGAGAAGTTAAAATAAATACAATAGAGAGAAGCTAAAATAAATACACTAGAGAGAAGCTAAAATAACTACAATAGAGAGAAGCTAAAATAAATACAATCAACAAATCAAGGAGCTCAAATGGCAGAAACTTAACATTCAATCTAAACAGCACTTGTATATATAACATTGGATCTCTACATAAACTATAAACCCAGATCAAGTTAAGAAAAACAAGACACAGTAAAAAAAAATATGAACAAATGCAAAACATTGCTTGTAATAAATAAGTAATTAATGAATTAATGGTAGTGTTTCGTGGAGTGAAACTGACAACTTATATTCACCTTAAATTCATTTACAAGATTTCAATATATTGCCATTCGTTTGTTTAAACTACCGTAAGTCATTTTACTGCCAACACAGAGAATATTCTAGTACAACTTCAATGTTTCAGTAAAGTCATCTTATGATGAACCATTTCAATTTTGTGAATCTATTAGACCGATTAGTATTTATTGAGTGGCAGTTGCCACCTTTCTTCAGGAGTAACTGCCCAATAAAGAGTTACGTTAAAGGGAGATAATTATAAATAAAATTGTCATCACAAAGTGTAAAAGTTATTTCCCATGCGAGTGTAGAACATTTTCTCTACACAATAAAGCTGCCCCCAAATAACAAAATAATGATAGTTTTATTAGCATTTAGTATCTTGTAGGCAAAACATAGATGTACTCAAGAGAAGTCATTCTTTTCTGTTTTAGAAATTCTTGTTATTAGATCAAAACATTACATGACAAGCAGTAGGAAAAATATAAATAAAAAAAGCTTGGGTGGCAGTATTTTTTATAAAGACGAAGTTGGAAAAGATAAAACATACAATAAATGAACAAAATGATCCTCATATAAAGATGATTGATTGAAGTATTGTCTAAATGATTGTGGATTGGATTTAGAGAAGTAAGAAACTAAATACCTCTACACACATTATTGGACAATGTATCAAAATATATAAAAAATTTGAACATTTTAGGTTAAGAATATGTGCTGTTTCTTCAGATTAACATAGCAGGGATTTAATACCCACATATTATATTAGCATCTATTACAAAATATGAATGGATGAACAACTTATAATGAATTTCCCATTGTTATACATCACCATAAAATCATTAAAAAAAACAAACAAGAATTTTGTAACTTTAAAAAATCAACTCAAATATTTACAAAGAGAGATTTGGACGTATTGCCTCAAGACTTGATACTAGAGTCATACTAGACATACAGTACAATCAAAGCATTACATCAGTAAATTCAATCAAAGCTTTTCATCAGTAAATTCAATCAAAGCATTACATCAGTAAAAGGAAAAGTACTTCTAGGACTCTATCCAAGATGGTTTTTCTGCATTGGGCCGTTTCAGCTGGATATTGAACTGTTTGAGCGTGGCCTCTAGTGCCGCTGCATTGCCACTGAAGTAAGCAGAGATAGCATTGTGGAATAACAGAAGCTGCTTATGCATCACCTTGATCTGTACAGAGGCACAAGAAGTTTATATCAACATTGGACTCGGGCTGTGGGAGTTGTTTTACTGGCTATTCACAAGTTTATATCAACATAGGACTCGGGCTGTGGGTGTTGTTTTACTGGCTATTCACAAGTTTATATCAACATAGGACTCAGGCTGTGGGGGTTGTTTTACTGGCCATTCACAAGTTTATATCAACATAGGACTCAGGCTGTGGGAGTTTTTATTGGCTATTCACAAGCCACTATATCAATCTACTGTTTCTCACAATCTAATTAAAAAGGCAAAAATTTCAGAAAATGTCCGGTGAGTAAGAATGGGACTTAAAAACCATAAAAAAGAAAATTGAAAGAAAAGTGATGTGCTATATTAGTGATGCAGTGAAGTAATCTATCTTAGTACAAAGACAAGTGCTGTGCTATATTAGTGATGCAGTGAAGCAATCTATCTTAGTACAAAGACATGTGATGTGCTATATTAGTGATACAGTGAAGCAATCTATCTTAGTACAAAGACATGTGATGTGCTATATTAGTGATGCAGTGATGTCATCTATCTTAGTACAAAGACATGTCATGTGCTATATTAGTGATGCAGTGAAGTCATCTATCTTAGTACAAAGACATGTGATGTGCTATATTAGTGATGCAGTGAAGTCATCTATCTTAGTACAAAGACAAGTGATGTGCTATATTAGTGATGCAGTGAAGTCATCTATCTTAGTACAAAGACAAGTGATGTGCTATATTAGTGATGCAGTGAAGTCATCTATCTTAGTACAAAGACATGTCATGTGCTATATTAGTGATGCAGTGAAGTCATCTATCTTAGTACAAAGACAAGTGATGTGCTATATTAGTGATGCAGTGAAGTCATCTATCTTAGTACAAAGACATGTCATGTGCTATATTAGTGATGCAGTGAAGCAATCTATCTTAGTACAAAGACATGTGATGTGCTATATTAGTGATGCAGTGAAGTAATCTATCTTAGTACAAAGACAGGTCATGTGCTATATTAGTGATGCAGTGAAGCAATCTATCTTAGTACAAAGACATGTGATGTGCTATATTAGTGATGCAGTGAAGCAATCTATCTTAGTACAAAGACATGTGATGTGCTATATTAGTGATGCAGTGAAGTAATTTATCTTAGTACAAAGACATGTGATGTGCTATATTAGTGATACAGTGAAGCAATCTATCTTAGTACAAAGACATGTGATGTGCTATATTAGTGATGCAGTGAAGTAATTTATCTTAGTACAAAGACATGTGATGTGCTATATTAGTGATACAGTGAAGCAATCTATCTTAGTACAAAGACAAGTGATGTGCTATATTAGTGATACAGTGAAGTTATTTAAATCTTTCTTAATCTTTCTTGAATTGCACAATAACACAAAAAAACAAATGTCTATAATTTTCAATAGCAACCATTTTTCTTAACTACAGGGTTCTTATTTTAAAATTCCCAAACTTTTCTCAAATGTAGCAAAATATTCCCAAAGCAATGTTCACTGGCATGTGGTGAAACTCCTTAATGTTAACTGGCAGTGTATATAGTCCTTAATGTTAACTGGCAGTGTATATAGTCCTTAATGTTAACTGGCAGTGTATATAGTCTAAACAAAAAAATGAATAACTTCTCAACTAAATGGTTATTCACTTTAAAAAAAAGAATTCTTAACCCTTCCCGTACCGACCTACTTCTATCTATGCTGCCCTCTGTTCCGGGACTGTAAGGGTTAATGCATCTTTCATGCTGTTTTATCTATTTTCCCAAGCCTAGGTCAGTTGTTTCTCAATCTTTCACCAACCGTATAAATCCTGAAGTATTTCTAATGTCCATAATCTAGTATTTAAAACTGAAATGGTCATTCATTTTTCCTGTTCTTCCAACTGCACTGTAAAAAACAAAAACTTAAAATTTGAAAGGTAAAAATAAAATCACTCACCCTATTCTCATCCAAAAATTTGAGCTTAATTTGGACATCACTTCGCAGTCTGTCAAATTTCACTTTATGCTCTTCATATTTTCTCCGAGTTTCTTGTAGCTTCATTTGTGTTGCTGCCTCTCTTGGTCCTGTTTCAAGACTTTCAAAATCTGCTCTGTAGGCATCAAATTCTAACCTAAGAGAAAAACAACATTATCATAGAACTCCTTTATTTCAGTTTTTACCTAGGAAGTGAACATGGCATTTTGATTTCATAGTTATCATTGTTATTATAGTGAACATTCAGAAGATATCATTGCTAATACGAGAGTTTGAAAAAAATAAAGACCTTGCCGTTTCATAATTTTTCACAGTTAGCAATGTGTCTTCCATGGTTTTATGACATAACGTATTCACTGAAGATGTAAAAAAATTTAATGCACCTGAAAAAAACAACAAAAAAAAAAACAACAAATAAATGTGCAGCCAAAAAAGTATTGTTAAGAATTTTGATTAACAGAAATAGAATGAGTAAAGAAACCTATCAATATGTGAATATTTATAAGCAAATAGAAACAGAATGAGTAAAGATAATAATCAATATGTGAATATTTATAAGCAAATAGAAACAGAATGAGTAAAGAAACCTATCAATATGTGAATATTTATAAGCAAATAGAAACAGAATGAGTAAAGATAATAATCAATATGTGAATATTTATAAGCAAATAGAAACAGAATGAGTAAAGAAACCTATCAATATGTGAATATTTATAAGCAAATAGAAACAGAATGAGTAAAGAAACCTATCAATATGTGAATATTTATAAGCAAATAGAAACAGAATGAGTAAAGATAATAATCAATATGTGAATATTTATAAGCAAATAGAAACAGAATGAGTAAAGATAATAATCAATATGTGAATATTTATAAGCAAATAGAAACAGAATGAGTAAAGAAACCTATCGATATGTGGTCGGCTTCTTTCTATAAGGGCAAGAACAGAGAGATTTAAGAACTCTTTTGTTCCACTGTCAGTGAGACTCTTTCAAAAGAATCATCTTTCAGCCAGGAAATACGATGGCTCAATAGCTGACTCCTAAATAATAGGCCTACTTTTTTCTTGTATGATAAATGGTATGATAGTGTGCGTGAATGGTTCTTTAATATTGTTTTAGGTATGCTGAAAGACGGAATTTATGTAATCAAGTCAATTTTCCATTCATTTGGATCAATAAAGCAATCTTATCTTATCTTATTTTTAAGCAAATATAAACAGAATGAGTAAAGAAACCTATGAATATGTGAATATTTTATAGCAAATAGTAACAGAATGAGTAAGGAAACCTATCAATATGTGAATATTTATAAGCAAATAGAAACAGAATGAGTAAAGAAACCTATCAATATGTGAATATTTATAAGCAAATAGAAACAGAATGAGAAAAGAAACCTATGAATATGTGAATATTTTATAGCAAATAGTAACAGAATGAGTAAGGAAACCTATCAATATGTGAATATTTATAAGCAAATAGAAACAGAATGAGTAAAGATAATAATCAATATGTGAATATTTATAAGCAAATAGAAACAGAATGAGTAAAGAAACCTATCAATATGTGAATATTTATAAGCAAATAGAAACAGAATGAGTAAAGAAACCTATCAATATGTGAATATTTATAAGCAAATAGAAACAGAATGAGTAAAGATAATAATCAATATGTGAATATTTATAAGCAAATAGAAACAGAATGAGTAAAGATAATAATCAATATGTGAATATTTATAAGCAAATAGAAACAGAATGAGTAAAGAAACCTATCGATATGTGGTCGGCTTCTTTCTATAAGGGCAAGAACAGAGAGATTTAAGAACTCTTTTGTTCCACTGTCAGTGAGACTCTTTCAAAAGAATCATCTTTCAGCCAGGAAATACGATGGCTCAATAGCTGACTCCTAAATAATAGGCCTACTTTTTTCTTGTATGATAAATGGTATGATAGTGTGCGTGAATGGTTCTTTAATATTGTTTTAGGTATGCTGAAAGACGGAATTTATGTAATCAAGTCAATTTTCCATTCATTTGGATCAATAAAGCAATCTTATCTTATCTTATTTTTAAGCAAATATAAACAGAATGAGTAAAGAAACCTATGAATATGTGAATATTTTATAGCAAATAGTAACAGAATGAGTAAGGAAACCTATCAATATGTGAATATTTATAAGCAAATAGAAACAGAATGAGTAAAGAAACCTATCAATATGTGAATATTTATAAGCAAATAGAAACAGAATGAGAAAAGAAACCTATGAATATGTGAATATTTTATAGCAAATAGTAACAGAATGAGTAAGGAAACCTATCAATATGTGAATATTTATAAGCAAATAGAAACAGAATGAGTAAAGAAACCTATCAATATGTGAATATTTATAAGCAAATAGAAACAGAATGAGTAAAGAAACCTATCAATATGTGAATATTTATAAGCAAATAGAAACAGAATGAGTAGGGTAACCTATCAATATGTGAATATTTATAAGCAAATAGAAACAGAATGAGTAAAGAAACCTATCAATATGTGAATATTTATAAGCAAATAGAAACAGAATGAGAAAAGAAACCTATCAATATGTGAATATTTATAAGCAAATAGAAACAGAATGAGTAAGGAAACCTATCAATATGTGAATATTTATAAGCAAATAGAAACAGAATGAGAAAAGAAACCTATCAATATGTGAATATTTATAAGCAAATAGAAACAGAATGAGTAAGGAAACCTATCAATATGTGAATATTTATAAGCAAATAGAAACAGAATGAGTAAAGAAACTTATCAATATGTGAATATTTATAAGCAAATAGAAACAGAATGAGAAAAGAAACCTATCAATATGTGAATATTTATAAGCAAATAGAAACAGAATGAGAAAAGAAACCTATCAATATGTGAATATTTATAAGCAAATAGAAACAGAATGAGTAAAGAAACCAATCAATATGTGAATATTTATAAGCAAATAGAAACAGAATGAGAAAAGAAACCTATCAATATGTGAATATTTATAAGCAAATAGAAACAGAATGAGTAAAGAAACCTATCAATATGTGAATATTTTTAAGCAAATAGAAACAGAATGAGTAAAGATACCTATCAATATGTGAATATTTATAAGCAAATAGAAACAGAATGAGTAAAGATACCTATCAATATGTGAATATTTATAAGCAAATAGAAACAGAATGAGTAAAGAAACCTATCAATATGTGAATATTTTTAAGCCAATCAAAACTTTGACAGGAATTTGCTTACCTAATAAAATTTCACCATTTTTAACAAGAGTTCTTTGTGTTTCACAATTATAAATAAATTCTTCTTGGAGCTCAGGAGATTTTTGTGCCAACTCTGAAAAACCTTCTCCGAGAGCTTTCTGTGTCTGTACAACATTGTAAAAATGGGAAGTCATGGCCCTTGCCAATCTGAGAATATTAGCGTACTTTCTCTGGGTATCTCTGAGAGCTTCTATACTGGTTTCCATCTCCACATCAACAGTTCTTGTGGCTTTCCCAATGCGCTCTGAGATAAACTGTTTGGTAGTTTTAAAAGTGTTGACACTCCATTCTTTTAAAGTCTCTATCTTACTTTGTGCATTCAGACTAACAGACTTGGGTATGAAATCACCGTTCGGGCTGTTGCCTGTGCTTTGACTGCCAGAATTAGACAAAGGAACATTGCTTGTTGCTAAGACGAAAACATAATAAAAAAAGATGTATATTAATTTACATGTCTTAGTATTTGTTTTAAGTATTTACAAGTCTTAGTATTTGTTCTAAGTATTTACAAGTCTTAGTATTTGTTCTAAGTATTTACAAGTCTTAGTATTTGTTCTAAGTAATTATATTTGAAAGCTTTATATACTTGATGGCTAGATCAATATGATAACATAATTCACCTAATAAATAAATCCTGATGCACTCTAAGATCATGTGATTTAAACATTTTCTAAATTGATAGGGTTAAAGACCTGCAGAACAAAGTACCCTATAAATCATATTTTGGTATACTTGTAAACTAATACACAAACATAAGTACTATAATAAGAACAAGAGTTCAATCAATATTAAGTCATTGTTCCTTACTCCATCATTCAAGTTTCTTTCTACCAATTTAGTCTATTAATCTATAGGTTTACACTTTAAACAGAAACAAATGTGTGTGTGTATGTCTTCAATAAAAATCTAAATACATCAACAGTAAAACATTACTGCGATATTATCCTTTCCATACTTTGCATTAATATGGCCCATGAATTTTTACTTATCTTTTAAAACAAATGAGCTAATTTTACATTTGCTTTTTTTTTTAAACTATCATATAATGAAAATAATAAGCTATTCAATATTATTGTTATAGTTTTAAGTAAGCACTTGGGTAGAGGATAATTAAAGAATAGAACACAAGATATAGAACACAGATACAGAACACAGATACGTAAGCAAAATACAAAACCATGAAAATGTATTGTAAAACTAAGAGTAGGAGGAAGAAGAAATGTATACTCTAGAGGGAACAAATATTATAGAGAGAAATAATGTAAGAAAAATGCTTACAAGAAAAATACAAAGATTAATTAAGGGATGAATACTTTGAAGTCTTGAAAGCCTTGGGAAATTGAAGGTTATAGAGAGACTGAAAGTGAGTTACTTCAACTAATTGAATGTAGGTTTTATTGATTCATTTATATTGTTGACACAGTATTAAAAAATGTATGTGATTTTAATTCAAGTTTAAATTTAGTTTCAAAAGCCCAGGCTGTAGACCTCTTTTTCTGTTGTGTTTTTAAAACAGCTTCGGTACTATAGTTTATAGAATTAAATGAACATTTCAAAAAAGTTAAATTCTACTTCTCTAATAAATTTCTTAACCCTTACAGCCCCAGGCGCCCACATTTCCATCAACCTAATTTTTCCCCCTCCGTCTCAAGCACATATATTTTCATCAGCCTATGCAATTCCCAGTGGCCCAGCCGCGTATATTTCCCCCAATGAAGGGTGTCTATTTAACCCTTACAGCCCCAGTCACGTATATTTCCCCCAATGAAGGGTGTCTATTTAAAGATGAAAAATAAGAATCTGACTTTTCACCATAGTCTTGGGCAGAATGTTCATTCAATAGCTGAATAGATGAATTTTATTTCCCTTTTTAAATTATGAAAATTGACCAAAAACTGAGTTTTTTTGTTGTGAAATTGAAAGTGCAGTTCTAATGGTTGATAACAATTTACCTTCCGCTATTATGGACTTGGGTGTAGATGAAAATTTTTCTTATGAATTAATATTACTAATAAATCCAACTATATTTGTTAATTAGATGATTTTAATAAGATAATTTATTAAGTTTAAAACAATTTACTTTCTACACATTATTATTAATTTTTAAAAAATAAAAAGAAGTAAAAATTTCATTTTGTAACCCTATCATTGTTTCAGCCATTCTAAAATAAAGTCTAGGCCGTGGGTAGTAATTAGCAAAATAATTGCCAGAAATGGAGGTATGCATAGTAAGAAAGTAGGTCTGGGCGAGAAGGGTTAAGATAGACGATAATTCCTATTAGCATTTAGGAGAGCAACAAAGCAGAAATTTTTTTTTTTCTCAACAAACTTAGAAAGAAATACTTTATAACTTGAATATTGAAAAATAAACATTTATTACACTTATTTTCAAGAAAAAAAATATTTGTTTTATAAGCATGTGAAGGTGGCATATAAAGTATAATAAAGCTAAGATGTATTTCTTAAAATGTATTTTTACTGTATGATATCTGATACTTAAGTAAATAATGAAAAACACACCAGGAGGTAGAGTATAAGAGCGGGTAAGTCTGTTACCAGAAGACCCAGTTCCATAACCACTAGCTGGCAGAGTTCCTGAAGTACTTGTTCCAGCTGAAAAGGGACCAACTTTCTCCACAAATGTTGCTGATACTGATTGTGGTGTCCCACCTTGAACATTGGATGTGATTTCATTTAGATTAGGTCCATCCTCTAACATTTCTTGAAGATCTCGTTCAAAGTTGTCATCATCAGGAGATATGGCGGAAGAGTTTCTATGCTCTGTCATGGTGAATGTCTAAGGATATAATATAAATATCATCATCAGGAGATATGGCAGAAGAATGTTTGCATATTTTATATTTAGAAATTTTTTTATAATTCATTTATATATTTTAATCATGGCTTAAGAGATTGTTTGTGTAGACAAAAATTCTAGTAGTCTCTAAATATTTCTAGAATGCAGTTTCCTTTGTCTTTTGACACCTTTGGGAAAATCCATTCTGGCACTTCGTGTACAAAAGGCTATTTAAAGCATACAGAGGTGTAGTTAGTGGTTGTTGTTTTATATAGAAAGCATACAGAGGTGTAGTTAGTGGTGGCTGTTGTTAAAGACTGATTTTTGCGGGAATGGAAGATATGGTCAAAGGGACATAACTGGGAGAATATCAAGGTATCAGTGAAGATACACAGGAGTTAAAAGACCATCAAATATTACTAGAATATACTATTTACATTATGAACTAAGCTCACTTAATAAACTCGAGGTTACATGAACACATGGGGTGAAATGGTCAGGGGATCTAGGCGGTAAAAGTTAGTGAGAGCCAAGATGTAGAAGTGAAAGGTTGTGTGATGAAGGAGACTATATTTTATAATACTTTAATAGTAACATGATCTTGTGTTTTGTATTTCATATATCGTGGATATACTGGACATTTTGTATCTGTTCTTTCAATTGTGAGTAATAATAAAATATATGTGTATTGCTGCAAGATTCGACTTGTTCAATTATTGTTGTGAAGAACTGTTCAGAAATAATGAAGATGCAAGAGGAAACTAAATAATACCAGTCAGTCTTAGCAACAGACTACGACCATAGGTATTAACAGTTGTTTTATATATAAAGCATACAGAGGTGTAGTTAGTGGTGGTTGTTTTATATATAAAGCATACAGAGGTGTAGTTAGTGGTGGTTGTTTTATAAGGTATACAGAGGTGTAGTTAGTTGTTTTGCTGAGTGTTTTAAAAGGCTAAGCTATTCGGTATCAACTAGTCTGTTGTACATCACTATTTTAATCATTTGTAAACAAGTTTGAGTATTAAAAGTTTTTTAAACATTCATTGAGTAGCTTGAGTATATTATTTAAATTATTTCATAGTGAACAAGACCATAGATGGAAGACCAGGACATAATAATATCATAAACATAGCTATAGATCTATTAGGCTTATCTCTAGATGTTTTTATTTTAGCTTAAACTTAAACAGAATGCTAAACTATAGGCACAGATGCTCATGTCTCATCTTATCTTTTAGGTTACAAAGGTTTATTTTATCCTACATTTATACATGGTTCAAGTTCAAGCCTTGCATTTTTAAGTGCTTAAATGATTTTATGGTGTTGGTATTACTGGATAATTCAGGCAGAACCATTGCATGCTGATAATGAAGCCCAAGAAGAAAGAGAATTAAAGTAGCTGCCTTACATATGGAATTTAAAAAAAAAGTCTACTAAGTCTTTTTGATTTGTTTGAAAACAAGATCATTGGGTCGCATTTTCAAATTTTAGAATTTGATATACATTTTTAACATTCTTTCACAAATGTGTTAGACTCAGTTAGAGAGTAACTTGTTTTATTTTTAGTAGTTAAGACCACTGAGCTCTACTAAATGGAGTGCTCAAAGGAATTGAATTGTAGGAGAAAATGCGGACTTTTTAATATAGATAGGTGCACTGTAGACTGAACTATATATAAATTAGCGTCTAAATAATACATATATTATATACTATTATATACATTAAAATTACTTACTCAGTTAACATAAATAAGCGTATGTGGTATTCAAAGAATTATTCAGACAAATGATCAACCATTTCATCCTTTGACTTGACAAAGAAATGAATCCGGTACTTATTAAAGTTAACACAACTCTCTAGTATAAGAGAGTATATAAAGTCTATATAAAATAGTTCATTTTTATCAAATTACAATGACGCAATTACAAACAGTTTTTTAATTTTAAGTAATTTTATGTATATTTAGGTCAGTCTACAGTGCACCTATCTATATTAAAAAGTCCGCATTTTCTCCCATTTTTTCTTCTCCATTTTAATTGCTTGAGCACTCCATGTATATAATATATAGCTCAGTGGTTAAGACAGTTTGTGTGTGGGTAAATTGAGACTTGGTGGTGAAAGCACATATATATATAGATGATTGCCAGTCTGAATAGCTCAGGTATAAAATTGCTCCTCTTTTTTTTATATACTTTTTTCAATGTCTGAGGCATTAAATATTTTAGGTGCTGCTGGTTTGAAATAGCCTACTCCACAAAACATTACAAAGTTTGGGTGCTGCTGATTTGAAAGAACTTACTCCAAGAGACTTCTTTTGCTACCAACCACTCTAGGACTGGGATGAAGAAACAAATGCATTCTTAAAACTTTTACTTTTGTGTACTGGCTTTGGTGTCAGGCAAATAAAATATAAATAAAACACAGCCTTTTTTTTTGTTTATGTTTGTAATATAAAACATAATTGCAAACTATTTATATGGAAAGTTTCTAAATTAAGGTGAATATTAGCAAGGTTTAAGTTAAAAGTATCCATTTTTTTTTAGAAATTAGAAGTTTATTTATATAACTCTTGCATCCATGCTATTAAATTTAGCACGCTCAGTGGATAACTTGGATAACCCTATCACGCGACCTATAGGGCTTACTCACTGGTGATACCTATATATGCGAGTATATACAGTATTTACTTGTAATAAACCTTCTGCACTTTTCTGAATAAGTACTAGATTTTAATATATATATGTGTTCTTCTTCAAACAGAGTAACGCATATACATATATATTCTAGTAATAGTAGAGAAGAGCTAGATATAGTGAGTACCTTTAATAATATAAATAAATATATTGCTTACTAAATTACATTACGTCTTTATTAAAGCTTACTTAGTAAGTTAGTAGAGTAAGTTACTAGGCCTACTATATTCAGTATAGACATAGACTACAGACATAGTACAGTGAGTATTATATACATACACACTAAAATAAGATTCTTTTTAAAGATTAGTAATCATTAGTAGTATTATATTGACAGTATAGTGCTAGTAGTATATAGGCTGGTGTCCATAGTGAGCTGGTCTAAGGCAGTCTATGCCTATCCTATACACTAGTATACACTCTACTACACTGCTACAGCAAGGGTTCAGTAAGCTGCACATATTATCTGTATGCGTAGAGAGAAGGGCATATAGATTTCTAGGACCACTTAGTCTTAGCGTCTACTTCAGTCTGCAGAATGAACTTTATTCCCAAGCCTGGATCATTTAACTATCAGGAGCACTATAGTCTCACTAGATAGGCCTATACCTATAGAGTTGTGTAGGAGCATGCTAGGCCTATAGTATGGCATGTAGTAGTAGGCCAACTGTTTTGCTCTGGGATCCCAATTTATGATTAGAATTATAATTGCACCATTTTAAGCTAGTACAGTAGTTAAATTTAAATAGTTTCTTTGGTAATTTTTAAAACGTAAAGAAATGCAGTACTTGGCATTTGAGCGCATCGCATCAGTCTCATTAGAACAGATTGTCATTTCTATTGACTATTGTTTCTCCTAAAACTAAAAGTGGTGTCTAGTCTGACAGTGCAGTAATAGAATTAGAATATAGCCTGCCTTCTGTCTTTCCCGATATTCTGTATAAAATGTAGTCCAATAGTGAATAGACTTAATAGACTACTAAAGCAAAGCTTATGGCAATGATTATAAATTTTAATACTAACCCTGAATGAATGAACAGTAATTGATAGTCGTGTTATTACTATAATATTTTCCTCAGATAATTATGATTCTATGAGTATAACTATGACTATGATGTTATCGAAAACAGGTTGGTAGGTACGAATTAGTAAAGCAGACATTAAATATTATCGGTAATACCGGAACAACACACACATATGCTAAACTTGAGGACATGAATGGCTAGTATCGTCATATTTAAATGAAGTAAAATAAATAAAATAAAGTGGTTACACACATTCAAATCGTTGTTATCGACGTGGAGTGGAACGTCATAGGCTGAACCTGCCAACTCTAATATTATTTGATACAAGTTAAATTTCTGTATCGATTAATGTCACCACTGCCACTGCACTGGCCTACTTAGGCGTAGGGCCTATATAATAATATATAAATACACATTACATTACCCGGTAATTAATGGGTCACATAACTCCCCAATAGATAAAAGAACAAAACTTAGTTGTAAATGGTTGTAAACTAACTGTAAACTCATATAATTCTAGGAACCACTATTACTAGTGATATTTCATCATATTTCTAATAAAATTTAATATACCAGTACACCTGCTTCTAGCACAAGTGAACAAGGCATGCCCTGAACTGGAACCCTCAGGGAAAACGGAAAAGAGGCCGGCAGAGGAACACTTGGCGCAGAGATGTGGAAGCAGATGAGATACCAAGGAATTTGGCCTTACTTGACTTACTTGGGGGAGCTGGGGAGACTGGCCCAGGATAGAGATGCCTGGAGGACTCCCTTGATGGCGGCCTATGTCCTGGGCGCCTGTTCCTCAATGACGAGAAGGCAGAAGAAGACACGACTGGGCACTCCCCTGCCATTAAAAAGAATCTAATCTACAGGAGGACAGTGAATGCATGCACATATTCATATAGATCAGTTGTGCTTTGTCTGCACTAGTTACAGTACACTAGTAATAGGTAATAATTTTTGTAGTAGGCTACAGATAGGAAAATAAACATATTATATTAATAAAAGTGATACAAATGGTTAAGAACAAAGGTGAATACTTTAATATTGAGGAATAATTAAATTATGAGATTATATTTATCAGTAGTTTAAGTTCCATTTAACTAGTGACTAGATATAGTTTTAGTAAGTAGGTTAGTAATACTATTATTACTAGTAGCCTACGTAGGCCTATAAACTATAACTATAATGTATAGTATAGGAGGCCCAATGCATAATAATAATATGTTTAAATTTAATTAATAGACAAGTTTTCAAGAACATTTATAAAGACATGTTGGTTGTAGTGAATAACATGTTAAAAATAACCCTAAAATTATAGGCCTAACCCTTTTTTATTTTATAGTAGGCCTACTGCTAGCCTACTGTCTACATTTATTAATCGTTTACAGTTACAGGCAATTTAATATCTATGGTACCGGTACTTAATAGCCTACACTAAAAATTCAATGATGTAAAAACAAAAGAATATTATTAGCCAATTCCTATTTGCAATAACTCATTTGAAGGAAAGCTAGACATAAACATATTTAATATTTTTAAGTTCAGTTGTAGCCTTAGTTTTTTTTGTTGAAGTTTCATCATTTGCTTTTGACAAAAAAATGCAATTAAAAAACAGTTTAGTGTCTTTTAAAGAATGAGTTTATATGTTGTTTTACATGCTTGGCCTATATATTAAATGTAAAGTTAAAAATTAACTTCTATCTATAGATTTATGCACACATCCACATATGAATAGGCCTTTATATATTATACGTACAATACATGTTATAATGCTTTGTATGAAGTAACCTAGAAAATAGAATTTAATAATTTTTTTAATTGAATTTCCAATGTACTATGTTGCATATTTTCACACAGATTAATTTATAGAATAAAGCAGGGGTCGGGAACCTATGGCTTACGAGCCAGATGAGGCTCTATTGAGGCTGCATCTGGCTCTCAGACAAATGTTCAAATTATATTTTTTTCTTTAGACTGCTTTGATCTACATATTAATTGCATATCAATATTTCATTCTACAAATGAGCTAAAGTCTACTGCAGCTCAGCATCAGAATTGGTATAGGAGATAAACTCCGCTTATCTAAAAGACAGAAAAATAGCAACCAGTTCATTGTAATTAAAGGGAAATAACTCTTGCACACATTTACTTGAATTTTTAGTTTTAATTAAACATAATGTATGGCTCTCACATAATTACTTTTCAAAATTGTGGTGTCCATGGCTCTCTCAGAATAAAAGGTTCCCAACCCCTGGAAAAAGGCATGGTTAACACGTATATATAAATATCTTACAATTACAACTAAATTGGTC
Source organism: Anisus vortex (assembly GCA_949126835.1). Lineage (NCBI taxonomy): Eukaryota > Metazoa > Mollusca > Gastropoda > Planorbidae > Anisus > Anisus vortex. The sequence goes on along the minus strand of OX421502.1, from coordinate 1,819,103 downwards.
ATCACCGTCTTGAGCATTAGTAATACACATTTATTGGCTAGCTATTAAAAATTGCTAATTTCGAAATTGTAGAAAGAAAGAAAAAACATATTTGTTTAACCATAATTCTTTAATCATTGCATCAAAAAAATATTTTAGAAACAAGATACCTAGAATAAATAGCTGATAGTTTTTTAAAGATTTTTTTGTGAAGAAAAAATATAGACAGTACTGGGTACTAATTAAATATTTGAAATAGCTTAATTTATAAAACTATTCCAAAACAATATTTTACAACACATTTTAAAATATAATTATGGCCTTTCGTTTTAGCTAACACACTTTCAATAAAAAACAATGATATTTAAATTATACCGGTAAGTATAAGTCACAACACTGAACACAAAAAGATCCTCATATATCTTTTAAATCTTCTGCTAAAGTTTATATCTTTTAAATCTTCTGCTAAAGTTTATTCACACAGAGAATAGCAGGATAAATTTGTAAGTAGCAGTCTCTTCTATAAAGCTGAATCATGAACAATAGATGTTGTATTGGCTGCTTCAATGGCCACATTTTCAAGGTCACGTTTTCTTCTTTCTTGATGATCGACAAATTTAAACATAAATATCTGGTTGTACTTTACATAGTTGTTGGTACAAATGTCAACACAGGAAGTCTACAAGAAAATATAAATAAAAACAGCACATGTTATTTCAGGTATTTACATAAAAATCATTTCAAACTGTAAAAAAAATTCATAAATATGTGATGGGGTTTTTTAATTTTACCTGTAAACGAAAATGGGTGGAATTAAGAGTCACACCCCATGATGATATATCTAGAGATATATGTGTATGAATCAAAGCCTTTCACAATCTTACCAATCACTATATTTATCAACTGCCAAACTAAAAAAAGTACAACAGAATTTCTGAGAAATCATGATGCATTGATAGAGAAAATGATGTATTTTCTATTTAACACACAACAGATTTTAGCTAGTTAGCTACAAAATTCAAAAGAAGAGAATAAAAAGCAAATGTACAGGCCATAATAAAGAATCAATGAATTAGCATCTTAAATGTGTAAAAGACTAATGACTTCTTTTGTAAACTTTTTATCTATTTAAAGACCAAAACTATTTTTTTTTAAATAAAGTTAAGTCACATAATACTCTGATGTATTTTTAATTTAATATAATTAGGTTCAATTCATTAAATACTTTAGCTCTATATTATTTTAACCATGCTACATTTTACTATAATTAAACTTCGTTGTCTTTTTGTAGGCAAATTTGAAAACTAAGTTATCTGGGCGGTGCTATTTATAAAGTAAAAATGTCTTGTGAAAAAGCCTTTATTAGAAACAGTGGCAGCTATATCAAAAGGGATCCTGTCACCAGCACAAAGCTCTGCAGCCTTTTTTCAACAAACATTAGGTGCCCATCAGAGCTAAGTCAACTTAGGGAAACCTACAGTCTCTCAAGAAATTGGATTTACAATAAAGAACTTCATAATAAACTTGCTTTTGCCAGACCGCCATAGTCCCAAAAAGTACCAGTAAAACTTGTTCAATTAAAAACAACTACACTGGAAATTATTTGACTACCAAAAAGTACCAGTAAAACTTGTTCAATTAAAAACAACTACATTGGAAATTAGTTGACTACCAAAAAGTACCAGTAAAACTTGTTCAATTAAAAACAACTACATAGGAAATTAGTTGTCTACCAAAAAGTACCAGTAAAACTTGTTCAATTAAAAACAACTACATTGGAAATTAGTTGACTACCAAAAAGTACCAGTAAAACTTGTTCAATTAAAAACAACTACATTGGAAATTAGTTGACTACCAAAAAGTACCAGTAAAACTTGTTCAATTAAAAACAACTACATTGGAAATTAGTTGACTACCAAAAAGTACCAGTAAAACTTGTTCAATTAAAAACAACTACATCGGAAATTAGTAGACTACCAAAAAGTACCAGTAAAACTTGTTCAATTAAAAACAACTACATTGGAAATTTATTTATAAAGCTACTTAACTTATTTAGCAAAGAACATTTTTTAATGTATTTTTATGAACCATATGGTAATGTTGTTTCTAATATATTGATTTTAAATACAGTCATAAACATACATTCAAAATTAAAATAATTAGCAACTAGAATCAGGAATTAATAAATTATTAAAATAATTAAAGTATAAATACCTCTGTAATTGATGCAGCACGTTCATTAAAATTTGATATACATCTATTGAAGCAATATTCAGATATGGTATTATAAAGCGTTAAAAAATCTTTAAGCTGTAAAAAAAAAGATAAAATATACTGTGTTTAAGCATATGTTTTATTGCAAATGTATATATTTTTAGAACAATGTTAAAATGTTAAACAATACAAGAAAATAAAGTAACTTACACTTCTCTGATGAGCTTCATTAGTTAGTGTGTTGGACATAGTAGAAGTATCTAAGAGAAATTATAATAGAATAGAACAATTAAGAGATTGCAGTAAAATATAAAAAAGAAATGAAACTACATTTGTGTATAGGTCTAGGTATATGTACCGGTATAGGGCGTTCATTGTATTTTAGTGGCTTAAACGTAAATAGTTTTAGGAGCAAACAGATAGCTAAATTAAATAGTTTATGTACTTATAGTTCATTATTATTATGATATTATTAACTTATGTACTTTACGGGGCAGGCCCTACTTGATGAAATAATTTTTGATGCAAAAATACTTTTTAACAATTTTAAATTGTTAAGCAGAATGCTCAACATGTTTATTGAACTTGTACCTCAGCACACACAAATTCTAATTCTATTTTGTCAAGCCATTTTGAAAATAAATATCTAAGACTTAAAATTAAGACTAACAAATTAGCATTTGCAAGCATTTAATGCTTTGTTTTGTAAGACTCCAAGAAGGCAACACTGCCTAACTGAAACTATTTTGACACTCAGTAATCATAGTAAAACTTTAGACTAGACTGTGTGTGGGCCTGGGGCTGAGACACCCCACCCCGCCCTCTCCTGAAATTTTAGAAAATAAAAATTTTGTTCAAAATGTTTTTTTTTTAAATATGTACTAAATTTGTGAAAGAGGGGCAGACAGAAGAGACGATGGGAGGATGACATCAAGGAGTGGACCAGCTTGTCTCTTACGGATTCCCAAAGGGCGGAAGAGGACCGAGACCAATGGCATACAATCGGGTTATGTCTTGCATCGTCCCTGAGTACATGTACTGCGGAGACCCGTACTCTTTGTTACACGGTACGCCCTAGCTGCATGCATAAGATCTTATGTCGGACAGGATTTAGGTGCCCCCCCCTCGATCAACCCTATAATATTGTTACGTGCTGGACATAATAGCGAGAAAGCTTGTCCATTTTTGTTTGTTTTATTGAGACAATATAAATCGGTGAATGCTGCTTCTCTGGCCCTATGGAGCAATTGGCATAAAAATTTTGTCAAAGTTTTTTAAAACAAAATTTCCCCCCTCCCCCCTGGACAAATATCATAACTCCTGGTGTAGGCAGCAGTCAACATGACTTTAAACTGATATACCACATATGCTTGCATATAGGTTGCACCTTAGTTTAGGATTATTTATATTTTGTACTTGACTCGCAGATAGGTAGCACACATAATTTTTGGAGAGTTATACTGCCTCAAAAATTCATATTTTTTAAACTTAAAGGTAACTAAATATTATCTTAATTGGGAAACTTTCCTCAAAAAATGGTTTGCAATCAAGCATAACACAAACATTAACAACTAAAAGATGCACTCCATTTTTATCGACCAATCAACAAAACCTTAGGGCTTTCGGGAAAATTTTTGAAAGGCAAAGCCCTTACTTAAGTTCCTAGAGTGGATGGATACAAAAAGAAGTCTTTTGAAGTGTGCTCTATTGAATCGGCAGCATTAATTATGGAATGTTTAGCCTTAGACCATGAAGGAATATGAAAAAAAAAAAGCATTTAAACTAAGAGACATTTAAAGACCTTTATTTTAAACTAGAAATACGGTAAGAATAATTATTTAATTTTTGTTTTCATTTTGTGCTATTTGGCACCATTTCCCTTTTCGGTATCGGTTCTAAGAAATTCCGACTGAAAATTTGAGTAGCGGAGTTATTGATAAGTGTGTCTAAGGAAGCGCTGCAGACATCGTGTTTCATGGCTGTGTGACGTCACAAGCCTTTTGTAAACACAATTGAAATGAATTTTTTTTGGATGAACATTTTTTTTTTCATTTTCAATAGTCTGCTGCTCTTTCTAAGATATTTATCAATGGCTCCACACGAAAAAATTTCTATGGAATTTTTTAGAACCCTACTTTTCTAGAACTAGAACCAAGTACACTAAAGTATTACCTTAAATTTTATCACTCATTAGTTTATTATTCATTTAAATTTAATTAGTAAGCTAAGGTGGCACTTAGTGGTTTTAAGCTAATACTAATTGATTTAAATCATTGATGTAGGTACCGTATAGATTAGACCTATTAAAATATTCTAATACTACTACTATTTAGGCTATATCATATAGACATTATATTTTTTGTAGGCCTATTCTTATCCTATATTAAAGTATCCCGTCGGACCAAATTGATCCATAGGGCCAGTGAAGCAGCGTTCACCAGTTTCCGTGGTCACGGCATACTAGGTGATTGTGTGGCTAGCACTATGCACAGCCGCCTTTACTTTACCCCAACTAAGGTCAGGTAGGCTACCCATCAGAGCAGGGACACCCTCCAGACCCGGGAAAAAATCCTAGCCTGCACCAGGATTCGAACCCAGGACCTTCGGTACGCCAGTCGAACTCGCTGCCGCTCGGCTACCGACGCCGTGCCCCATCATCCTATATTAGGCCCATAATATTAGGATATAAAGCCTACCATACAGTAATAGGCCTATAGTAATAATAGACATTGATTAAATAGCCTACATTATTTGTTATTGTTGTTGACATCAGACGATCTTGGTTAATTCTAAGTGGTCTGAGTCGAGTGGGTCATTAGATTCTAAAGAAGCCGTCTGGTCCAGCGGTTAGTTCACCCGACTGTCAACCAAAAAACCAACTGACACCTCCCGGGTTCTAGCCCTGCAACCGAACGATCCCTGTCGCCCTGCAGGAGTTTTGGGACTAGGCACTAGTGACTAGTGAAGTGGACTTAATAATCTTTTAACTGTCTTCGTCTGTATTATAAGATAAGACAACATTGTAATTATTGACTATCTTATTAATAATAGTAATTCTAAGTAGGCCTACTAAGTAGGCCCTACCAAGTAATGAAGAATGAAGGCCTAGTCTAGAACTCTAGATCTAGATCTCAGATATCTAGTCTAGTCTAGATGAAGTAGATGACTTAACTTTTAACTTTGGGCAAGCTCGGGTCTAAAACAATCTTTAAGTTTAAGGTGGACTGGTTGAACTAACTATTTACAAACCTGTGCTGGTTTCGGTAACCCTGGTTTCAATCTATAATATAGACTAATGCTATAAAATAAATAATGTTCACAAAAAAAAGTTCAACACGAGTTACATGAGCGTGAGATAGGCTATGCCTTCATAATAGTTTTGAATGAATACTACTAGTAGTAGTAGTGTCTTTTAATATAGCGTTCCTTAGCCCTGAGAAACTCGGCGACTAGGAAATTCCGAATAGGAAATTTTCCCATTTACGAATTGGTGCATTCTTACATAGTTTGGGGGGGGGGGGGTACGCACTTATCTATATATAATATATATCTCATTTGCGTTCTTTACATCGTCCATGACAACTTGGTGAATATTAACATAAATTAAAATATTGAATAGTTACTTAGTTATGGGTTTTCAACTCATATAGAAATTAGACAAGTGATGTAACGGCATTTATAAGAAAAATTAATATCGCTTTTGAACATTTAAATTTTTACTCAAAGTAATTAAAAAAATTCAAACTTAGGCTTAACTGTAGCGAATGACGCCACAATGAAAAATAAAATTTACAACTCAGTTATTTCCCACTTGGATAATCTTAATCATTTTAAGCTGAAGAGCTTATATTTCAAATCATATATAGATCAGTGCTTAAATTGCGAATATATTTTTGTACGATATATTGAAATATAATTTTTTTTAAATTGTCTTTTCTTTTGTTTAAAAATCACTGTACATAATATTTTACGATATTTATAATTTTAACAAATCTTCATAAAAAAAATGCAAGGCTGCTAATGACGCAACAATAAAACAAACAGTTTTAAACTGCGCATTTTAAAAAATCAGAAAATTATTTTCAATTATTACTATCGGAATTTCTGAGTTTCCGAGCGGTAGAGAACAGACCATAAGGTCTACTGCACTTATCTATATAGAATTTTCAGAACTACTGGCACTGATCTATATATAATACAAGCTACATTGCCCGGCGTTGCCCGGGTGAAAAAAAAAAGGATTGTCTGCGGTGCAGATAACAAATTTATAAACTACACTACTACACTGACTTACTGAATACTTTTAGGAAAGTAAATAAATATTGTAATAGGGTAAAAAAAATAGTCAAATATTTTTATTTAACAAAATCTATACTGCCTATAGATTTACAATGTCTTTTGTTTTTAAAAGTTTGAAAAATTAATTGTCGAAAAAAAAAAGTATAGTCTAACTGGAGAATCGAACCCTGGTCGCCCGTATAGAAGTCCACTACGTTTACCACTGAGCTATCGAAGACACATGTCCGAGGTGAAAAATTATTAGACGGTATATTGGGCTAGGCCTAGATAGGTCAGTGACACACGTGTTTTCAAATTGACCAATGGGGATCCTCGCGGGGCTTAACACTGTCTTTTTATATATATAGATTTTATATAGTATTATGATAGCGCTGTGGTGGCTTCCTATAGCTTATTAGAAAAAAAAGATTATTTATTTATGTAGCCTACATTTTGCAGCTTGCTCCTACAGTGTCTTATCTTATCTTATATATTACAGACGCTGATCCGTGGTCCGAGTCTAGTCTTGCATTTTTATTAATGTTTTAAATGTTGTTAAGTTAGGCCTACTTGTTTTCCTGGTTTGTTCATGTAACCCATTCCATGCCCGAACGCTACTCAGGAAGAAAGAGTACTTATATGCATTTGTTTTTACAAAAGGGATAAGGAAATTCATGTGTTTTGTCCTTATGTTTATCTGTAGCATTGCTACAGGTTAAATTGTTATTGGGTTGTAGTTGTATTAATCTATATACTAAGCTATACAAATATCAAATACGAAAACAGCAACAAACATAAAAATAAAACAGTATAAAGCCTTAGAAATGTTTCATTCCTAATTCATTTCTTTATTTTTAAATTTGTAAAGTAGATTATATAACTCTTACTAGTACACACAAAATTGTAAAAATATTTTTTTTCTTGTTTCATTTATGTTTTGCAGCATTTTTTATATATAAAAAAAAGATAAAACAACATTTCCTTTATCTTAAATTTTGTTAACAGTAATAAAAAGTCAATATTTCATTGTATGGATAATGATAATATAAAACCCATTTTTTTGCCATGTGCATAAAATGGTTGAAACAAGGCAGTCGATGTTTGATGAATCCGTCACAAACGTACACTTTCTGTTATGACGTCAGGTACAGGCTTAGTTTTTCTTTTCACTGAAAGACGACGGAGAACATTTCCTCGACGAATTTCACTCACAAGATTATCCACAATCTTAGCATCCCCAGTTCCAGCCAGACCAGGTAGAAGTCTACTTCCTGCTGGAAGTGTTAATTGATCTCTGTGGGCACCTTATAGTACAAAGAAAAATCATTGGTTGAAGGCTGAAGGTGTACACATTTTAGGAATGATGGGAAATAAAAGGCAAGGGGAGGCTATTAACTATAGGCTACGGAATACAATGTAATATGGGATATATATCTATATTTATGTCTTTTCTGCCTGGAAAGACAGTGGATTTCTCTTGACAATAACTTGGTAAGTGATATGCAATGAGGTCTATAATGACTGTTGTATTTGAAAGAGCCCTTACTTGACAAGAAGTCAATTAGAAACAATATGCGGACAAGTTAAGTAAATGACATGTTTGTGTCTGTGTTTATTGACCTATAAAATACTCTTAGAACGACATTTGCTTATATATAGAAATACAAATATATACTCAGGGAAAAACATATAAGTCGGCTAATAGTATATACAATTATTGATTTCAAATTGTTGTATCCACCGCCCTCCCTCTTAAAGAAATAATGAAAATAAATTAAAAACCAAATTTCATACCCTTTATCCCAATGGTGAAAACAATTCAAAGAATTAAACTCTTTGGTCCACAGAATGTTCAATTCAAAGAATTAAACTCTTTGGTCCACAGAATGTTCAATTCAAAGAATTAAACTCTTTGGTCCACAGAATGTTCAATTCAAAGAATTAAACTCTTTGGTCCACAGAATGTTCAATTCAAAGAATTAAACTCTTTGGTCCACAGAATGTTCTCCTTTATTTTTTTCATGTTTTCATTTAGATGTCCATTAACACTATTAACACCACTGTTATGTAACAATGGAGGGCACCAAAAAAAAAAGAAATTTATAGGCTACTAAGTGATAGGTTTATAAATGTCAAAGAGTTTCACATAACTTACTCTTTCTTTTCTCCAACAATTCTTCGTGTGCTTTCTTTCTCATCTCAGCCTTTTCTGCTTGTTGTTTCCAAGATTCTAGCTCCTTGTTAGATTAGGAACAATAATATATGTATATCGGAAAAATAATATATGTATATAGGAACAATAATATATGTATATAGGAAGAATAATATATGTATATAGGAAGAATAATATATGTATATAGGAACAATAATATATGTATAATGTATATAGGAACAATAATATATGTATATAGGAACAATAATATATGTATATAGGAACAATAATATATGTATATAGGAACAATAATATATGTATATAGGAACAATAATATATGTATATAGGAACAATAATATATGTATATAGGAACAATAATATATGTATATAGGAACAATAATATATATATATAGGAACAATAATATATATATATAAAAACAATAATATTGTTATTGTTTAAAACCTGAAGTATATGTGTTTAACTATTAGTGATATTCTAAATACACTAATTTGTTTATACTCTGTATAGACCCACTTGTTTGTACCCGGATATACCCATTTCATTATGCACTGTACATTACCCATTGTGCATATCCTTTATACAACAATTCATTTTACAATCTATAAATTTTAAATGATATATACCCTTATCAGTTGCATATTTGGGTTTGCATGCTGGGGTGTGGGGAATAGTGTAAGTTAGTGTGAGGTAGGTTTAATAATGTAAAGCAGAGGACCTATAGTGCAAGGTGGGAGGGGTGAGAAATAGTGCACTAGAGCATGATTTCACCCTAAAACTTTCATCTAATTTTCAATAGCTAATGTTTCTTTCATCTAATTATCAATAGTAATGTTTCTTTCATCTAAATTATCAATAGCCAATGTTTTTTTCATTTAATTATCAATAGCCAATGTTCCATTCATGTAATTATCAATAGCCGATGTTTCTTTAATTTAATTATCAATAGCCAATGTTCCATTCATGTAATTATCAATAGCCAATGTTTCTTTCATTTAATTATCAATAGCCAATGTTCCATTCATGTAATTAGCAATAGCCAATGTTTCTTTCATTTTATTATCAATAGCCAATGTTTCTTTCATCTAATTATCAATATCTGATGTTTCTTTCATCTAATTATAAAAAGCTCATAATTCTTTCATCTAATTATCAATAGCCAATGTGTCTTTCAACAATTATTAATAGTCAATGTTTGTTTAGATAAAATTAACAATAGCTAATGTTTCTTTCATTTAGAATCTAATAGAGATTGATTAAGGATTCTAAAATTCTTATTTTCTGACAAAAGTTTGTATGAAGCAAACTGTATAATTATTATAAAGTATAAAGTTTATAAAACGTCACAGCACTGTTATAATCGTTGCTAAACAAAACAATGTTATAATGTTTTTATGGAAATCCTAAATTTTAACAATTTATAACAGCATAAAGTGGTCATAAGTGAATATTACAATAAATACATCAAAAACTAATTAAAATTGTTTACAAGGTATAACATAGTGAAAACCAACGAAATAAAATCGGTTAACCATACTTAATGTCTAAAGACACATTTTAATTTCTTTCTCAAAATAAAAGGAAGAAATATATTTTAAAATTAAGTGAGGAGGAGGTTGAGCGTGAAATAGGTTTGGCCTCTCTTGCGCCTCCCTCCTGTAGCTACGTCTAAGACCCTTATATTTGGCATCACCGCAGCTACGTCTAAGACCCTTATATTTGGCATCACCACAGCTACGTCTAAGACACTTATATTTGGCATCACCACAGCTACATCTAAGACCCTTGCATTTGGCATCACCGAAGCTAGGTCTAAGACACTTGTATTTGGCATCACCGCAGCTACGTCTAAGACCCTTGCATTTGGCATCACCGCAGCTATGTCTAAGACACTTATATTTGGCATCACCACAGCTACGTCTAAGACACTTATATTTGGCATCACCGCAGCTACGTCTAAGACACTTATATTTGGCATCACCACAGCTACGTCTAAGACACTTATATATGACATCACCGCAGCTATGTCTAAGACACTTATATTTGGCATCACCACAGCTACGTCTAAGACACTTATATTTGGCATCACCACAGCTAGGTCTAAGACACTTATATTTGGCATCACCACAGCTACGTCTAAGACACTTATATTTGGCATCACCACAGCTACGTCTAAGACACTTATATTTGGCATCACCACAGCTACGTCTAAGACACTTATAATTGGCATCACCACAGCTACGTCTAAGACACTTATATTTGGCATCACCACAGCTACGTCTAAGACACTTATATTTGGCATCACCACAGCTACGTCTAAGACACTTATATTTGGCATCAGGCTGTGGAATGGAACCCAAAAGGAAGCAGAAAACAAGGTCAGCCAAACACCACCTGGAGGAAATCCCTGTACCAAGAAATGAACAAGGCAGGGATAAAGTCACAAGATCGAAATGAGAATTTAAACAGAGTTATAGCTTGATGTCCAACTTTATATACACTTTGTAGACTCAATAGATTTTACTATACCCTGTGTATACTCATTTGTATATACCAATTCCATATTAATGCCCATTTGTTTACACACTGTAAATATACTCATTCAATTAAACCCATTCAATGCTTCTATCATAATAAATTGGGTATTAAATATTACTAGTGTTACCTGTTGACATGCTTTAACTCTTTCACAAAATTCTCGGAAAGCGCCAAGAAGCTCTTCAAGATTAAAAGAATTTTCATTTTCACAAAAATGTAGAGCTAGTTTCTGACTTTGTTTAGCAAGTAGTTCAAGACTCTCATCAATATCTGATAAATCACCTTCTGCTTCCTGGAATAGTTCAGTCAAAAGTTATATAAGTTTAATAATCATAAGTATGTAGTCTGTTATATCTGATTTAAAATACACATATTACATGTACATTTAATGTTATCAATATTATATTACTTTAACAAAAAATTCACCAACCTCCAGAAATTCTTTGAACTGGGTTTTAATTTCTTCATCAGCATTAGTATAAATCTGATGTTGTAATTTTTTCACTGTTGCTTTTATTTGATTGAATTCTGACTTGACATTTTCTAATGAAAACCTATAAAAGGTTAGATTTTAATTCATTAGTGGGAAAAGTGTAAAATGAAATGTTTTTATAAATAAATGTCTGCAACTTTATGCTTACATCTAAATGTAGATAACATAATGATTACATCTAAATGTAGACAACTTAATGCTTGCATCATACTTGCGTATAAATACAGACAACTTAATGCTTGCATCTAAATGTAGACAACCTAATGCTTACATCTAAATGTAGACAACTTAGTGCTTGCATCTAAATATAGACAACCTAACGCTTACATCTAAATGTAGACAACTTAATGCTTGCATCTAAATATAGACAACCTAATGCTTGCATCTAAATGTAGACAACTTACCGTAATGCTTACATCTAAATGTAGACAACTTAATGCTTGCATTACTCTAGCGTATAAATACAGACAACTTAATACTTGCATCTAAATGTAGATAACCCAATGCTTATATCTAAATGTAGACAACCTAATGCTTACATATAAATGTAGACAACGTATTGATGACATCTAAATGTAGACAACTTAATGCATACATCTAAATGTAGACGACAACTTAATGCTTATTTCTAAATGTAGACAATGTAATACTTACACCCAAATTGTTACCTTACATAAGAAGATACGGGGCTATTTGGATCGATGGCTAATCCACAATTAGGGTTTAACAAATGTTTAAGTGAATGCAATTTAATACCTAAGCTAATCATGTCAAGTTTAATTAAATATTCAATATCAGTTCAATACCTAAGCTAATAATGTATTCAGTTTCACTGAATATTCTTTTGGTTTGAAGTTTTAAAAAAGTGGAGTCATTCATACTTTAACTATCTTGCTACTGCAGTCACTCAGATTTTACAAATCGCGAAACATCCTATGTCTCATACTAAGATTGGTTAGACTCAGATTGAAATTTTTTTTTTTTTATTTTTTTTTTTTTTTTCCAAGTAGACTTAAGAGGAAAAGAAACAAAGTCTGTTGTATTTAAACTATTATAAGCAATTAGTTCATGTACTCAGTTAAGGTTATGAAGTGACAATAATACAATGTGTAATTACTAATGTGGGGCACTATAAGCAACCCGAGATCCATTTAATATTTTCAAGGGAAAAGGGGGAAAAAGTGGAGGGGAGGTAATCAAAGAAAGTGTCCTTAATATTGATACAAATCTAATTTAGTTTTTGAAACAAAATTCTATTGAAAATTTGTTATATTTTCATTCAATTAGGCCTACTGTTTTTTTTTTTTTTTACATATTCAAAGAAACTATTCTAATAACAAGCCTTCATAATATATATTTATTTGTTCAGTTCCACACCATTGGGCCTAATGGGGACATAAGCTTAGAACATTTACTGTAAATATTTCTAGAAGTATCATTTTATTATATCATGCATGATTCTGAATGAGTTGCTCTGAAAGGAATACACGAAAAGTGTGCCCAATTATTCACACTTTTAAATTTGAGATGAATATTGTAACATAAAATTGTGTTTGGCGGAAAATGTGTTAAAAACCTTTGATTTTAATATATAAAGTAAAGAGTATGAGCAACTAAATAGATTTCTTTGTCAATTAGAGTAATTGTTTATTTTTAAATTAGGTTTTTTTGTTCTTATAAAATGCTAATATCATCCTTTTAAAAAAAAAAAATAATAAATCATATGTCTTTTTCGTCTGGCGTATATACATAAGATAACAAACACAATGCCTTGTATAAGTTTAAAGAACTCACCAGAAGTAACCAACTCAGTGAATTTATTAATCTGCATCAATGATAAGTTTAAAGAACTCACCAGAAGTAACCAACTCAGTGAATTTATTAATCTGCATCAATGATAAGTAAAATGGAAATATAAACAAAATCTCGCAGAACACGTGACACTATTGAGGTTTACCTCGATGCTTTTTGTAAATCATCAAGCAGGTCATCAGCAAATTCTAGAGCATCCTTGTCTTTAGCTTCAGCCTCCTCGACCAGGACGTGCAGGAGCGACATTTTAGGATCATTAGACTTGGTGAGAACAAGTTTGTTGAGGGAACATACTCTGAAGCCAACTGCTTCACCGGCGTTGCTTCCCTAAAATGTAGGTCACAAAGTAGGAATCAGTTCTACAAATACCTCATCCTTCTAGTTTTATAATGACCCACTTAGAATTACACGGAAGGTGGTCGTCACATTTCTATAGTCGCCAGAACCAAAGGGCCAAGAGCTAGATTGGCCACTTGAAACCTCTCTGGCGCGATAAAATTGCCCTGTTCCACTTAACCCATACCCACACACCCTCTAATCTTCTCACACCACTTCTTATCAAATATCTCTCACTGCAGAATCTTCTCACACCACTTCTTATCAAATATCTCTCACTGCAGAATCTTCTCACACCACTTCTTATCAAATATCTCTCACTGCAGAATCTTCTCACACCACTTCTTATCAAATATCTCTCACTGCAGAATCTTCACACACCACTTTTTATCAAATATCTCTCACTGCAGAATCTTCTCACACCACTTCTTATCAAATATCTCTCGCTGCAGAATCTTCTCACACCACTTCTTATCAAATATCTCTCACTGCAGAATCTTCTCACACCACTTCTTATCAAATATCTCTCACTGCAGAATCTTCTCACACCATTTCTTATCAAATATCTCTCACTGCAGAGTCTTCTCACACCACTTCTTATCAAATATCTCTCACTGCAGAATCTTCTCACACCACTTCTCATCAAATATCTCTCGCTGCAGAATCTTCTCACACCACTTCTTATCAAATATCTCTCACTGCAGAATCTTCTCACACCACTTCTTATCAAATATCTCTCACTGCAGAATCTTCTCACACCACTTCTTATCAAATATCTCTCACTGCAGAATCTTCACACACCACTTCTTATCAAATATCTCTCACTGCAGAATCTTCTCACACCACTTCTCATCAAATATCTCTCACTGCAGAATCTTCTCACACCACTTCTTATCAAATATCTCTCGCTGCAGAATCTTCTCACACCACTTCTTATCAAATATCTCTCACTGCAGAATCTTCACACACCACTTCTTATCAAATATCTCTCACTGCAGAATCTTCTCACACCACTTCTCATCAAATATCTCTCACTGCAGAATCTTCTCACACCACTTCTTATCAAATATCTCTCGCTGCAGAATCTTCTCACACCACTTCTTATCAAATATCTCTCACTGCAGAATCTTCTCACACTACTTCTTATCAAATATCTCTCACTGCAGAATCTTCTCACACCACTTCTTATCAAATATCTCTCACTGCAGAATCTTCACACACCACTTCTTATCAAATATCTCTCACTGCAGAATCTTCTCACACCATTTCTTATCAAATATCTCTCACTGCAGAGTCTTCTCACACCACTTCTTATCAAATATCTCTCGCTGCAGAATCTTCTCACACCACTTCTTATCAAATATCTCTCACTGCAGAATCTTCTCACACCACTTCTTATCAAATATCTCTCACTGCAGAATCTTCTCACACCACTTCTCATCAAATATCTCTCACTGCAGAATCTTCTCACACCACTTCTTATCAAATATCTCTCGCTGCAGAATCTTCTCACACCACTTCTTATCAAATATCTCTCACTGCAGAATCTTCTCACACCACTTCTTATCAAATATCTCTCACTGCAGAATCTTCTCACACCACTTCTTATCAAATATCTCTCACTGCAGAATCTTCACACACCACTTCTTATCAAATATCTCTCACTGCAGAATCTTCTCACACTACTTCTTATCAAATATCTCTCACTGCAGAATCTTCTCACACCATTTCTTATCAAATATCTCTCACTGCAGAATCTTCTCACACCACTTCTTATCAAATATCTCTCGCTGCAGAATCTTCTCACACCACTTCTTATCAAATATCTCTCGCTGCAGAATCTTCTCACACCACTTCTTATCAAATATCTCTCACTGCAGAATCTTCTCACACCACTTCTTATCAAATATCTCTCACTGCAGAATCTTCTCACACCACTTCTTATCAAATATCTCTCACTGCAGAATCTTCTCACACCACTTCTCATCAAATATCTCTCACTGCAGAATCTTCTCACACCACTTCTTATCAAATATCTCTCGCTGCAGAATCTTCTCACACCACTTCTTATCAAATATCTCTCACTGCAGAATCTTCTCACACCACTTCTTATCAAATATCTCTCACTGCAGAATCTTCTCACACCACTTCTTATCAAATATCTCTCACTGCAGAATCTTCACACACCACTTCTTATCAAATATCTCTCACTGCAGAATCTTCTCACACTACTTCTTATCAAATATCTCTCACTGCAGAATCTTCTCACACCATTTCTTATCAAATATCTCTCACTGCAGAATCTTCTCACACCACTTCTTATCAAATATCTCTCACTGCAGAATCTTCACACACCACTTCTTATCAAATATCTCTCACTGCAGAATCTTCTCACACCATTTCTTATCAAATATCTCTCACTGCAGAGTCTTCTCACACCACTTCTTATCAAATATCTCTCGCTGCAGAATCTTCTCACACCACTTCTTATCAAATATCTCTCACTGCAGAATCTTCTCACACCACTTCTTATCAAATATCTCTCACTGCAGAATCTTCTCACACCACTTCTCATCAAATATCTCTCACTGCAGAATCTTCTCACACCACTTCTTATCAAATATCTCTCGCTGCAGAATCTTCTCACACCACTTCTTATCAAATATCTCTCACTGCAGAATCTTCTCACACCACTTCTTATCAAATATCTCTCACTGCAGAATCTTCTCACACCACTTCTTATCAAATATCTCTCACTGCAGAATCTTCACACACCACTTCTTATCAAATATCTCTCACTGCAGAATCTTCTCACACCACTTCTTATCAAATATCTCTCACTGCAGAATCTTCTCACACCACTTCTTATCAAATATCTCTCACTGCAGAATCTTCACACACCACTTCTTATCAAATATCTCTCACTGAAGAATCTTCTCACACTACTTCTTATCAAATATCTCTCACTGCAGAATCTTCTCACACCATTTCTTATCAAATATCTCTCACTGCAGAATCTTCTCACACCACTTCTTATCAAATATCTCTCACTGCAGAATCTTCACACACCACTTCTTATCAAATATCTCTCACTGCAGAATCTTCTCACACTACTTCTTATCAAATATCTCTCACTGCAGAATCTTCTCACACCACTTCTTATCAAATATCTCTCACTGCAGAATCTTCTCACACCACTTCTCATCAAATATCTCTCACTGCAGAATCTTCTCACACCACTTCTTATCAAATATCTCTCGCTGCAGAATCTTCTCACACCACTTCTTATCAAATATCTCTCACTGCAGAATCTTCTCACACCACTTCTTATCAAATATCTCTCACTGCAGAATCTTCTCACACCACTTCTTATCAAATATCTTTCACTGCAGACAAGTCCAAATCTCCATTTCCCCTTCTTGGCATTTATCAACAATGATGGTTATAATGAAAGTAAAATCTATCTAAAACAATAAAATTTGAATAACTTATTTAGGTCAGCAAGCTCTAAAACCACCAAGAAACTAATATTATCAAATTGATAAAGTTCCCCACGTTCCCTAAAACCACCAAAAAAATATATTACCTTATTTATGCAATTCTTTGCGTTCTATAAAACCACACAGAAAGTGATATTACCTTATTTATGCAATTCTTTGCGTTCTATAAAACCACACAGAAAGTGATATTACCTTATTTATACAATTCTTTGCGTTCCATAAAACCACACAGAAAGTGATATTACCTTATTTATACAATTCTTTGCGTTCTATAAGACCACACAGAAAGTGATATTACCTTATTTATACAATTGTTTGCGTTCTATAAAACCACACAGAAAGTGATATTACCTTATTTATGCAATCCTTTGCGTTCTATAAAACCACACAGAAAGTGATATTACCTTATTTATAAAGTTCCCTGCGTGAAGAACTAATCTTAAGAATTTTTTTAAGGCTGTGTTGTTATAGAGTCTTCGACATATTCCAGAAAGTAAAAGCAGATTTGACCGCACGCCTGATAGCTGACTTTGAAAGTCTGACTGCAATATTAGAGAAAATTCGAAAATTGAATTCTATTGGTCAAGTAATGTTAGTTCAATGCTTGACATTTTAAACTCAATGTTTTATTTTCACAACCTGTTCTTTGTGATAATTATTATATTTAATGGATAAAGTCACCCACGCAACCAGTTTCTGAATAAACCGGCTATCGGACAAAACGGCACAGGTCAAATGCGTGTGAAGTGACAAGTAGGATAGGCTATAGATCTACTTTGACAGGCCATTTCTCGAAGAGTTGGGAAATTACTGATTCAATTTGTATATGTTAATGCAAGAACAAATAGATATATCATGTGGGTGTAAGGAATTCTTTAATGCCATAATTGTAGCAGACATATTTTTATATTTTTCTGAGCTAACCCCCATTTAAAATTTTTCATTTGTTCACTTAAGGTTCCGTTGGTCCACTCATATTGTTCCCCATGCTTTAGATTCTATTCTTCCCAGATTCAAAGGCCGTTTGAATTATCGCAACAAAATTTGGTAAGTACTGAATTTAAAACTTTAAACAACACATATTTTTATGTCTATTATAGACTATGTGCTGCTAAATTTGTTGATATGAAATCAAGAAAATTTGCCCAATTATATAAATGTACGTGAATCCTAACTAGCTAAATAATCATTAATACTAACACTAATCGGTGATTTGCTTTCACTAATTATTTTTTTATTGCTGAATATTTAAACCTCAAGCTAGTAAAGTTATTAAGGAGAGTAAGTCGGTTCTACTGAACCCTCCAAAGAGCAGTTAATGTTCAAAGAGAAAAAGGGGAATGAGGTTTGAAAATAGCTTACCAATGATCATGAGCGTAGAGGGTTAAATAAAAATAAATAGAATATAATATAATACGTCGACACAGTTTCCACATCTAAAATAGTTTCTTTCGGTTACAAAGTAATCATGATTTAAAGGAAAATTCTAAATAATAATATTGTTGATTTCTTGTTAAATCATTGGTCAGGAAAAGAAATTGTCATTCTATTCTTCATCATTTTATGTATTTTTGTGAATCTGATCTGGTGTATTAGAATCTAGTAAATAAATATTTCATTATGCATTGTAGATTTTACTTTTATTGTTGATCCTTTACATTTTGAAATGTGTAACTTTTGTGAGTGTACAGTGTCCATGGATCAAATAATTAAAATATAAATCAATTTTCTTGACGCTGGAATCTAAGGCTTTCAAGCTATGACAATGTTACCAAGGAGATACAAATTAATATTCGGAAATAAACCAGGTAAAATTCTTCTCTATTTAAAAGATTATTTGGAAATTATAGTCTAAAAAGTGTGAAAATATTTTTATAAAAAAATCGATTTTTTTAATTCATTCATATTAGTGAATTTGAATCTCAGTAAAAGTAAAAGATAGAAAACAAACAAACCAACAAATAACACTAAAAGTACCTTTAGTAGACTCAGCTCAAGACGTAACTTATAACAGGGAACTGACATGAACAAACCAACAAATAACACTAAAAGTACCTTTAGTAGCATCAGCTCAAGACGTAACTTATAACAGGGAACTGACATGAACAAACCAACAAATAACACTAAAAGTACCTTTAGTAGCATCAGCTCAAGACGTAACTTATAACAGGGAACTGACATGAACAAACCAACAAATAACACTAAAAGTACCTTTAGTAGCATCAGCTCAAGACGTAACTTATAACAGGGAACTGACATGAACAAACCAACAAATAACACTAAAAGTACCTTTAGTAGCATCAGCTCAAGACGTAACTTATAACAGGGAACTGACATGAAGAAAACCAACAAATAACACTAAAAGTACCTTTAGTAGCATCAGCTCAAGACGTAACTTATAACAGGGAACCGACATTAGCTGTAAGAAAAATTTCTCAGCGTTTCCTAATTTTTCTATATCACCATCAAAGTTTTGGATCATCTCAATCTAAATGGATTGAATAAAAACAATTTAGTCTAAACTAGCTGAGCTATGGTATATAATTAACAATATTATAACTCTTTGGCAAATACATCCTATATGTAAGAAATATTAGAAACTTATGTTGATCATACTTCATCTAGTTGAGGCAAAATTTTGATGAGTCCTTTCAATTTCTCAACACCAATGTTGCGGGCTTCTCCTTTTCTGATTAAATCTACTATCGCAGCGTTGTTTTTCCTGAACTGTTTCAGATAGATATTTACATTCATGCTTCGCTTAGGGTCTAGAAGAGTTATCTGTAGAATAAAACGAATTAATTTTAGCAATTTCAAATTGTAAGTCTTATTTTAAAATGTAAGCACTTCAACAGTTCAATGGCTAATAAGATTAAAAAAGCATTTCACATTTCACACTTGCAATTTATGTTATTCATGTACAGTGATCATAGACATGATTATTAGCTTAGTTATTAGATTGCATTCACTTAAACACTTGTTAAACCATAATAATTGTGAATTAGAACTGTATTTTGTAAAAAGGGCAACTGCTTGGATATAGGGGAACCTGGGGTAAAACCCCTGTCGTATCGAAGATAACATTGACATGTAAACGACATTCTGTGTACTGAACAAGCAAGTGGTGGACAACAATATAAAAAATAAATAAATAATGAAATTTGTTTGTTTCAAAAGAAACACAAATGATTTATTGAGCTAACCGTATTTTCCCATTTTGCCCCATGCCAGTGGTAAAACGAGACATACGCTATAGGTATGCTAAATCAAATGTCAGTCCTCACAGAGTTCACAAACGAAAACTGGGGACTTGTTTCTTTCGTCCAGACCTGCACAGCTGTAGTGTGCCCACCATGTTACAGTCACCTTGATGGGCTATCCAGCTTTAGGCACTCCCAGAGTAGGGGAACCTGGGGTAAAACGAGATACTTAAGGGAAAAAACCCCGTCGTATCAAAGATAACATTGACATGTAAACGACATTCTGTGTACAGAACAAGCAAGCGGTGGACAATAATGACACAACAAAAAAAATATGAGATTTGTTTGTTTCAAAAGAAACACAAATGATTTATTGAGTTAACCGTATTTTCCCATTTTGCCCCATTGTTTTGTCCTGTTTTACCCCAACATAACATTGTTCACAAAGCATCCAAACCACACGCTGCCATGCTTAAGTAGGTCAAACTTATATTATATTACCATTGCCCACAGAAATATCTGTCAGAATGTTAATTCTGGTATGACAAATCTGTATTTTTTTCTTAATGAACACATTAAAATTTGTATCATAACCATAAAACATAGATCAAAATATATAAAATTGAAATATTTGCCTCTCACTGACGCACGCAACTCAACCAAGCAAAACAGATTTTGCCGACAAGGCAGTATCACGTGATCACTTTATTAGACTCATTGCTAAAGAGCTCCGACTTTCTGTTTTTCAGTAATTCGTGTGTCTCGTTTTACCCCGCTATCTCAATTTACCCCAGTTTCTCCTATATTAAATAAACGGAATTTTATCTCACGGTTGAAAACTCCATAACACCATAAACAAGAAATATTTGTCTCTGATGTGTGAATTTACATTATGGTATATATAATTCATGTATATATTTCAGAGTTCACCAGTTTCTATGGTAGGCTATTATGTTGTTAGCACAATTCCTAGCTGCCTTTTCTTTCCCATTAAGCAGAGTTCACCAGTTTCTATGGGCTGTTGCCCACATTGTTTCCTCCCCACCGATTATAAATGGCTCTCGCCTCTCCCCCATGCGTTAGCCCTCTGGTATATTCTTAAAGCACTTCGCCAGCTTTAAGGCCGATGGGTAAAGTACCATCTCACAACCGTCGATTTTGAAACTCAATCTCTGTAAATTTGAGGTGAGTTGATCACATTTTTTTACATGATCTTTGCCAGCTTTCCGTCTGTACTACGGACTGCTAAGTAATGTATCTGGAAACGGAAACCAATCGCGCTGGGCCTCTAGCCTTTGCTGTTTAGGATTTGCTTATATATGTGCCAGGCATAACCGTCACTGTGTGGTGGCACTGTAGGCATTGATTGTGTACGGCATATATCAGAGGTGCCAACCAGAGCAGTTGTATAGCCACTGGTCGTGTACGGCATGTATCAGAGCAGTTTAGACCAAACCGGGAAAATTCCATGAGTTTTACTGTAATGGGATGCCGTCAGACAACGCTGATCTTGTATAATTAGTAGGACACTCAGATTTGTGAAAGACTTGTGAAAATGTATATAAGTTCAGCTATAGATGATAAACAATTACTTGGAAATATAATTTGTCACAAAATCTATAAGCATTGGTAGTTCGAAAATAGCTTGCCAAAAAAAATGAAGAATAAATAAGAATTAAAAAAAACAAAGAAAAACAAACCCAACAAAACACAAAACAAACGAAAGGGAAACTTTAGCTAACAAAGAGAACATAAAAATTGTGTTTGTTTAAATAGGAATATGATGTGTCCATTGCATTTTAATGCAAGTGTATGTTAATAGGGCCTATTATTTACAAAATAAATGCTGTATTTATAAATTGTGTATAAGTGTAGCATTCTTTATCAACTTAATGTACATAAGTGTAGCATTCTTTATCAACGTCATGTTGATTAGTGTAGCATTCTTTAACAAATAATGTGGCGTGTAGCTTTTTTTATCAACTTAATGTGTATAAGTGTAGCATTCTTTATCAACTTGATGTGTATAAGTGTAGCATTTTTTATCAACTTAATGTGTGTAAGTGTAGCATTCTTTAAGAAATAATGTGTGTAAGTGTAGCATTCTTTATCAACTTAATGTGTGTAAGTGTAGCATTCCTCATCAACTTAATGTGTATAAGTGTAGCATTCTTTAAGAAATAATGTGTGTAAGTGTAGCATTCTTTAGCAACTTAATGTGTGTAAGTGTAGCATTTTTAAAGAAATAATGTGTGTAAGTGAAGCATTCTTTAAGAAAAAATGTGTGTAAGTGTAGCATTCTTTAAGAAAAAATGTGTATAAGTGTAGCATTCTTTAAGAAATAATGTTTGTAAGTGTAGCATTCTTTAAGAAAAAATGTGTATAAGTGTAGCATTCTTTAAGAAATAATGTGTGTAAGTGTAGCGTTCTGAAATAATGTGTGTAAGTGTAGCATTCTTATCAACTTAATGTGTGTAAGTGTAGCATTCTTTAAGAAATAATGTGTGTAAGTGTAGCATTCTTTATCAACTTAATGTGTGTAAGTGTAACATTCTTTAAGAAATAATGTGTGTAAGTGTAGCAGTCTTTAAGAAATAATGTGTGTAAGTGTAGCATTCTTTATCAACTTAATGTGTGTAAGTGTAGCATTCTTTAAGAAATAATGTGTGTAAGTGTAGCATTCTTTATCAACTTAATGTGTGTAAGTGTAGCATTCTTTATCAACTTAATGTGTGTAAGTGTAGCATTACTTAAGAAAAAATGTGTATAAGTGTAGCATTCTTTAAGAAATAATGTGTATAAGTGTAGCATTCTTTAAGAAATAATGTGTGTAAGTGTAGCATTCTTTATCAACTTAATGTGTGTAAGTGTAGCATTCTTTAAGAAAAAATGTGTATAAGTGTAGCATTCTTTAAGAAATAATGTGTGTAAGTGTAGCATTCTTTATCAACTTAATGTGTGTAAGTGTAGCATTCTTTAAGAAATAATGTGTGTAAGTGTAGCATTCTTTATCAACTTAATGTGTGTAAGTGTAGCATTCTTTAAGAAATAATGTGTGTAAGTGTAGCATTTTTTATGAAATAATGTGTGTAAGTGTAGCATTCTTTAAGAAATAATGTGTGTAAGTGTAGCATTCTTTAAGAAATAATGTGTGTAAGTGTAGCATTCTTTAAGAAATAATGTGTGTAAGTGTAGCATTCTTTAAGAAATAATATGTGTAAGTGTAGCATTCTTTAAGAAATAATGTGTGTAAGTGTAGCGTCTTTAAGAAATAATGTGTGTAAGTGTAACATTCTTTAAGAAATAATGTGTGTAAGTGTATCATTCTTTATCAACTTAATGTGTGTAAGTGTAGCATTCTTTAAGAAATAATGTGTGTAAGTGTAACAGTCTTTAAGAAATAATGTGTGTAAGTGTAGCATTCTTTATCAACTTAATGTGTGTAAGTGTAGCATTCTTTAAGAAATAATGTGTGTAAGTGTAGCATTTTTTATGAAATAATGTGTGTAAGTGTAGCATTCTTTAAGAGATAATGTGTATAAGTGTAGCTTTCGTTATCAACTGAATGTGTATAAGTGTAGCATTTTTTATCAACTTAATGTGTGTAAGTGTAGCAGTCTTTAAGAAATAATGTGTGTAAGTGTAGCATTCTTTATAAACTTAATGTGTGTAAATGTAGCATTCTTTAAGAAATAATGTGTGTAAGTGTAGCATTTTTTATGAAATAATGTGTGTAAGTGTAGCATTCTTTAAGAAATAATGTGTGTAAGTGTAGCAGTCTTTAAGAAATAATGTGTGTAAGTGTAGCATTCTTTATAAACTTAATGTGTGTAAGTGTAGCATTCTTTAAGAAATAATGTGTGTAAGTGTAGCATTTTTAATAAAATAATGTGTGTAAGTGTAGCATTCTTTAAGAAATAATGTGTATAAGTGTAGCTTTCGTTATCAACTGAATGTGTATAAGTGTAGCATTTTTTATCAACTTAATGTGTGTAAGTGTAGCATTCTTTAAGAAATAATGTGTGTAAGTGTAGCATTCTTTATCAACTTAATGTGTGTAAGTGTAGCATTCCTCATCAACTTAATGTGTGTAAGTGTAGCATTCTTTAAGAAATAATGTGTGTAAGTGTAGCATTCTTTATCAACTTAATGTGTGTAAGTGTAGCATTTTAAAAGAAATAATGTGTGTAAGTGTAGCATTCTTTATCAACTTAATGTGTGTAAGTGTAGCATTCTTTATCAACTTAATGTGTGTAAGTGTAGCATTTTTTATAAAACAATGTTTGTAAGTGTAGCATTCTTTAAGAAATAATGTGTGTAAGTGTAGCATTCTTTAAGAAATAATATGTGTAAGTGTAGCATTCTTTAAAAAATAATGTGTGTAAGTGTAGCATTCTTTAAGAAATAATGTGTATAAGTGTAGCATTCTTTAAGAAATAATATGTGTAAGTGTAGCATTCTTAAAGAAATAATGTATGTAAGTGTAGCATTCTTTAAGAAATAACATGTGCAAGTGTAGCATTCTTTAAGAAATAATGTGTGTAAGTGTAGCATTCCTTAAGAAATAATGTGTGTAAGTGTAGCATTCTTTAAGAAATAATGTGTTTACGTGTAGCATTCTCTAAGAAATAATGTGTGTAAGTGTAGCATTCTTTATCAACTTAATGTTTGTAAGTGTAGCATTCTTTAAGAAATAATGTGTGTAAGTGTAGCTTTCTTTATCAACTTAATGTGTGTAAGTGTAGCATTCTCTAAGAAATGATGTGTGTAAGTGTAGCATTCTTTAAGAAATAATTAGTGTAAGTGTAGCATTCTTTATCAACTTAATGTTTGTAAGTGTAGCATTCTTTAAGAAATAATGTGTGTAAGTGTAGCATTCTTTAAGAAATAATGTGTGTAAGTGTAGCATTCTTTAAGAAATAATGTGTGTAAGTGTAGCATTCTTTATCAACTTAATTTGTGTATTGGTAATAAGCCTACAAGATTGTATACTAATGTATTGGTAATAAGCCTACACCATTGTATACTAATGTATTGGTAATAAGCCTACATCATTGTATACTAATGTATTGGTACTAAGCCTACAACATTGTATACTAATGTATTGGTAATAAGCCTACAAGATTGTATACTAATGTATTGGTACTAAGCCTACATCATTGTATACTAATGTATTGGTAATAAGCCTACATCATTTTATACTAATGTATTGGTACTAAGCCTACATCATTGTATACTAATGTATTGGTAATAAGCCTACATCATTTTATACTAATGTATTGGTACTAAGCCTACAACATTGTATACTAATGTATTGGTAATAAGCCTACAAGATTGTATACTAATGTATTGGTACTAAGCCTACATCATTGTATACTAATGTGTTGGTAATAAGCCTACATCATTGTATACTAATGTATTGGTAATAAGCCTACATCATTGTATACTAATGTATTGGTAATAAGACTGCAAAGTTGTCATCTAGATCTAGTGAATTGGTTTGCGCTAATGTATTTTAGTTTATTGGTAATAGTACTAATAGGCCTGCAATATTGTATTCTAGTGTATTAGGCCTGCAATATTGTTTTCTAATTTAATAGACAACATTGTATTGTAATGTATTGGTATTAGGCCTACAATATTGTATTCTATTATATTCATGAAAAAAATATGTCAATATTATTATGGCTTCACTTATACCAAGCCGAAATGTAACTGAATAGCTTACTCTAACTTAATGAGGTAAATTAGTAAAATGTTTTAATGGTCATAATTTCAAATGTAAGTTTACCTGACGGCGATTATTTCCATATTGCTCCTTCTGTTATAATTAATGGTGGAAATTACTTAACGAAATTTAGAATATGTTGTAGACTAATAATATTATACCATTTACAAATTCAATACATGTCTTTGCATATTTGTTACGAGTATTTCTTTAAATTTCTGTATTTATAACAGCCATTGCCTATTACTTATGTTTTAAATCTGCTCTATTTCTTGTATATCGAGTATATCCAAATAGTGACGCAATTTAAGCGATCCTGCTAAAAGGACAAAACATTCTGGTTTATTGTAGGCCTAACCCCTGGCATACAATTCTATAGCGTGATTTTTTGTCTGACAATAAACATTGACGGCATTCTTTGCACTTATTGCAAGTATGTTTTTAAAAATGTGTACATTGTAGATCTCTACAATAAATGGAAGTAATCAAGTGATTTTGGTTGGGGGATTTCCCATTCATAGCTGAAAACAGAGACTATAATCATATATGATATATATCTAATAATAGTCTATGCTGAAAAAACATTTGTATACATAGTACAGTACAGCTTTCAAGTTATTTTTTAAAAACTCTTTCATTTCTCAAGGTTATTCAATTTTCAAGTATGTTATGGACGCTGTCAGGTTCGGAAAGGATTAGATCTAAAAATAACTTCTGGCATTGATGTTTACACTTACCTCAGTTGGTGACGAATTAACTTTGTTTATTTTCTCGTCAACTTTTGGCTCTTCTTTGATAAGTTTCGTACAGAAGAGCTCTTCAAATTTGTTGTACTTTACAGGTATGGCATCATCCATTGAATTCACATCTCCCCAGATACTATTTTCTAAGAAGAAGAAATCATCTCATGTCACTAGTCACTATTGAATTCACATCTCTACAGATACTATTTTCTAAGAAGAAGAAATCATCTCATGTCACTAGTCACTATTGAATTCACATCTCTACAGATACTATTTTCTAAGAAGAAGAAATCATCTCATGTCACTAGTCACTATTGAATTCACATCTCTACAGATACTATTTTCTAAGAAGAAGAAATCATCTCATGTCACTAGTCACTATTGAATTCACATCTCTACAGATACTATTTTCTAAGAAGAAGAAATCATCTCATGTCACTAGTCACTATTGAATTCACATCTCTACAGATACTATTTTCTAAGAAGAAGAAATCATCTCATGTCACTAGTCACTATTGAATTCACATCTCTACAGATACTATTTTCTAAGAAGAAGAAATCATCTCATGTCACTAGTCACTATTGAATTCACATCTCTACAGATACTATTTTCTAAGAAGAAGAAATCATCTCATGTCACTAGTCACTATTGAATTCACATCTCTACAGATACTATTTTCTAAGAAGAAGAAATCATCTCATGTCACTAGTCACTATTGAATTCACATCTCTACAGATACTATTTTCTAAGAAGAAGAAATCATCTCATGTCACTAGTCACTATTGAATTCACATCTCCACAGATACTATTTTCTAAGAAGAAGAAATCATCTCATGTCACTAGTCACTATTGAATTCACATCTCTACAGATACTATTTTCTAAGAAGAAGAAATCATCTCATGTCACTAGTCACGTGCTATTAGTGATGTGTAAAAAAAAAAACAAAAACAATTACAAGCAACAGTTCATAGAAAAAATATTTTTAACACGCTATTCCTGCTAATATAGACAATGATAGATGAGTAGTTCCCAAATAACATTTCCCACTTATAGCGCCAGCTTTGACGTTAATTTATTTTTCATGGCGCCATTCTTTAATTAAATATTACATTTTAACACATTAAATTCCAAAAGGAAAAAAAAATCCATATAAAACCATTTGCAATATTCCGCGGTGGCTATGTAAACACGTAGACCTAGGTACATGGCCACTCTTTGAGAGCCATTGTTGAAAATTATTGAATAAGAAAATAATTATTTCTCTGCTAAGGTAAATAACTATACTGTGCATCAATGACTATGTATCAATGACAATGTATAAAATGACTATTTATCAATGACAATGTAGGCCTATCAATGACAGTGTATCAAGGACAATGTATCAATGACAGTGTATCAATGACAATGTATCAATGACAATGTATCAATGACAGTGTATCAATGACAATGTATCAATGACAATGTATCAATGACAGTGTATCAATGACAATGTATCAATGACAATGTATCAATGACAATGAATCAATGACTATAAAAATGACTATAAATTAATGACTATGTATCAATGACTATAAAAATGACTATAGATGAATGACTATGTATTAATAACTATGTATCAATGACTCTGTATCAATGACCATGTATAAATGATGTTGTATGTCACTATGTATCAATGACTACGTAAGTCACTATGAATCAATAAGAATATTATCTATCAATGACTTGGTATCAATGACACGTATCAATGGCTATGTATCAACGTCTATACATCATTGACTATGTCTCAACGACTATGTATCAATGATTATGTATCAATGACTATGTATTAACGACTAAATATCAACGATTATGTTTATATGATATGACTATGTATCAATGACAATGTATCAATAACTATGTATCAATGACTTTGTATGTAACTATGTATCAATGACTATTTACCAACACATATGTATCAATGACTGTGTATCAATGACTATGTATCAATGACTATGTATCAATGACTGTGTATCAATGACTATGTATCAATGACTATGTATCAATGACTGTGTATCAATGCCTGTGTATCAATGACTTTGTATGTAACTATGTATCAATGACTATGTGTGTCACTATTATCAATAACAATGTATCAATGACTTTGTATGTAACTATGTATCAATGACTATTTACCAACACATATGTATCAATGACTGTGTATCAATGACTATGTATCAATGACTGTGTATCAATGCCTGTGTATCAATGACTTTGTATGTAACTATGTATCAATGACTATGTGTGTCACTATTATCAATAACAATGTATCAAAGGCTATGTATCAACGTCTATAGATCATTGACTAAGTTTCAACGACTATGTATCAATGCTTATGTATATCACTATGTATCAATAACTAAGTATGAATGACTATATATCAATGTCTATGTATCAATGACTATGTCTCAATGACTTTGTATCAACGACTATGTATCAATAACTATGAATCATTGGCTTTGTATCAACGACTATGTAACAATAACTATATATCAATGACTATGTATCAATGACTATGTCTTTACTTAGAATACTTTATTTAGAATTGGGAATTCCGAAAATCAGTGTTTCAAGTCATCATATAGCAGAAATACTAAAGCAAGCGGTCCATGTATATTATAGTCTATGGTTTTAGCAGAGTTTTGTGCAGAATTTTGAGCAGAGTTTTTGCAGTGTTTTGCAGAGTTTTCTGTAGATAGTTTCTTTTGAGTCGGTTGGATGGACGCTTGTGTTGGCACTATTATATTATTGCTGTAAATACTACATTAATTGTACATATTAACAAATTATCACCTGAATTAAATTATCAACAACATTTACACTGAAGCTCCCTCGTCAAGTTACTATTTTTGTTTCATTGTTTACAATATTATAATATATATATTTATTTACAACTACAACGTCAAGGAAAGGAACTGTTAGAACGCAAATTCTGAGTTTGTGCCCAGGACAATAAGAAGAGGTCCTGTAATACTGAAGTATAAATAATAAGAACCAAAGTCTACCCTAGGACTAACGAGATTTATCAACAACATTTACACGGCTCTGACCACAAGGGGATTGTGGTCGTAACAATAGCATGATCCAACTCCCATAGAACGATCCAACTAAACACATAACATTATCCAACTAAACCCATAGCATGATCCAACTCCCATAGCATAATCCAACTAAACCCATAGCATGATCCAACTCCCATAGCATGATCCAACTAAACCCATAGCATGATCCAACTCCCATAGCATGATCCAACTCCCATAGCATGATCCAACTCCCATAGCATGATCCAACTCCCATAGCATGATCCAACTCCCATAGCATGATCCAACTCCCATAGCATGATCCAACTCCCATAGCACGATCCAACTAAACCCATAGCACGATCCAACTCCCATAGCATGATCCAACTAAACCCATAACACGATCCAACTCCCATAGCATGATCCAACTCCCATAGCACGATCCAACTAAACCCATAGCATGATCCAACTCCCATAGCATGATCCAACTAAACCCATAACACGATCCAACTCCCATAGCATGATCCAACTCCCATAGCACGATCCAACTAAACCCATAGCATGATCCAACTCCCATAGCATGATTCAACTAAACCCATAACACGATCCAACTCCCATAGCATGATCCAACTCCCATAGCACGATCCAACTAAACCCATAGCATGATCCAACTCCCATAGCATGATCCAACTCCCATAGCATGATCCAACTCCCATAGCATGATCCAACTCCCATAGCATGATCCAACTAAACCCATAGCATGATCCAACTAAACCCATAGCACGATCCAACTACACCCATATAATATAACCATTTTGTTCAAGGTAAGAACTGGGTTACGAGTCAAAATACATTGCAATATCAATGTTCTTACTGGAGTTTTCAATTATTGACATCACGTCCTTTTGTTACAGGAAATTACATGTCATCAAAAATGGAATTACAAATACCTCCTACCCCTCGTGAAAAAACTAACAAAATAAAATATTTAAGTGCTAATATTAAATAAATTACTTCAAAATTATGTTTAATATTTTGTTTAAATTATTTTAATAGCATTCTGGTACTGAATTCGCATATTAAAATAATTTGTTTGACATGAAAACCTAATCGGTTGGTTTTTAGCTAAAAAATGTATTTTACGGATGTATTATAATTGCTTTACAGAAGTAAGAAGAAAAGAATAATCCTACATCCTACATCTTACATCTTACATCCTACATCCTACATATCCCGAAGTCTGTTGGACCGTTGGGGCGCCACAGATGACATGTAAACCAGCCTCCTCCATTCCTCCCGTCTCTCAGCTGTTCTCATTGCCTATACTACGAATAGTAAAACCGTTTCTCTTTTGTTTGAAAAGGTAAAACAACAATAACTTACTAATGACATGTACAGCTGGAACTTTATTCCAGATAAAGTGTTTCATTTTACAGCTGGGATCTGGAGTTTTGATTGTGTCCACAACAGGTATAGGAGATAACTGAGGCACAATACTGGAGGGTAATCTAAGACCTGGTACTGGGGGCGGCGGAGGAGGACATGGAACAGGGGGAGGTGGTGGAGGTGGACATAAAGAAGAGCCCCCAAAGGGTGGCGGTGGTGGAGGTGGACCTACTGAAGAGCCACCGAAGGGTGGAGGTGGTGGAGGTGGACCTACTGAAAAGCCACCGAAGGGTGGAGGTGGAGGCGGGGGTGGTGGGGGAGCAGATGTTGTAGGTACAGCTGCCTCTGAAAGTTCGGGTCTAGTGCCGCTGAGTATGGCTGACTTTCTCTGCAACCTTGAGGAAGATCCTTGAGAGGAGGGCACACTTTCCTGTATGGTAAATAGTAAAAATAGGTCATAATATTTGGCATTTGTATAAATAGTTTGTTTATGTAAAAATTGTTCGGTAAATAGATCATAATACTTAGCATTTGTATAAATAGTTTGTTTGTGTATAAATTGTTCAGTAAATAGATCATAATACTTGGCATTTGTTTAAAAAGTTGTTTTTTTTTATAAATTGTTAAGTAAATAAGTCATAATGCTTGGCATTTGTATAAATAGTTTGTTTTTGTATAAATTGTTAAGTAAATAAGTCATAATGCTTGGCATTTGTATAAATAGTTTGTTTATGTATAAATTGTTCAGTAAATAGATCATAATGCTTGGCATTTGTATAAATAGTTTGTTTTTGTATAAATTGTTCAGTAAATAGATCATAATACTTGGCATTTGTATAAATAGTTTATTTTTGTATAAATTGTTCAGTAAATAGATCATAATACTTTGCATTTGTATAAATAGTTTGTTTTTGTATAAATTATTCAGTAAATAGGTCATAATGCTTGGCATTTGTTAGTTTGTTTTTGTATAAATTGTTCAGTAAATAGATCATAATACTTTGCATTTGTATAAATAGTTTGTTTTTGTATAAATTGTTCAGTAAATAGGTCATAATACTTTGCATTTGTATAAATAGTTTGTTTTTGTAAAAATTGTTCAGTAAATAGGTCATAATACTTGGCATTTGTATACATAATTTATTTATGTATAAATTGTTCAGTAAATATTTCATACTATTTGGTATTTGTATTAACAGTTTGTTGGTGTATAAACTGTGGGTATATAAGAGATGGGAATCAAACTTCCTTTTAGAAATTCGAATTCGGTTCGATAACATCTAAAGTTCAGGTTTCAATTATGGAGCGTAACTAGCCTAAAGCCTTGAGCTAAAACAATAATAATTGTATCTTTTAAAATTAATTGTAAATTTTATTGTAAAGAATAACAAAAAAATTTATTAATGCATCTATCTTTTCTCAAACATCCTAACATATAGGAGACTGTAAACAGGGGAGAGGTGCAGATATTACACCCCATTAGGGACCTTAGATGTCCAAGCACTATGTGTGGATTTGCCCTTCTTGGCCTTTTGGCCCCTAACCCTAACCAGTTTCAACGAAATCCGAGGCAATAGACAAAAATCAAAAATGTTTTTTAAAGAAAAATAAAACAACGAAAACCTAAACCGGCAATACCCAAACGAAAACTGAGTTTTGACTGAATACATTTCTGCAGCACTTTTCTTTGTCATTTTGACTAATTTATAACAACTAGATCTTGATAAATCACGAAATAAATTGCTGCACAGAAACACACATTAATTTTTTATTATAGCTATTTGAGTTAGAGTATAATGAATTATTGAAAGCTAACTAAATGTCATGAATCTCGATCCACAAGGAAAGACAAACGAGTGCTGATACATTAGCTGGAGTTCAAGAATAAATCCACATATAGTATTGTAGCTTCAATCTAATGTGGAACTAGCTGAAGACAAGTGCTATTGGTGCTGTATGCAATACAATCTACAAACCATTTGATGAACACACCATTGTTTGCACGGCAACATCCACATGTCTTCTTTGTGATTTAGCATCTTCCATCAATTTGTCTGCTTTGACAGCACCTTCAATCGCCTGTTGAGCTAATTTCTCTATTAGGATCCATGTGCTTTCACTGATAGTATTAGAAAAAAAAAATGAAAGGCAAAAATAATGCAAGGCCTACATTTTAAACAGACTTCTTGTCAATCTTATTACACGCATTACATCTTACAGAGCTATCACAGCTATCACTTGTTTTATGCAATTCTTCTATAGAGAATGAATACTATTTAAACGCGGTTCTGATTTCATAAATATATTTAGCACTCAACATGAGCAACTTGTATAATAGGCTGATGGAGATGACCAAGCTTTACATTTCTAGGCTTATCTTAAATGTTACAAACGATCCCTCTATAATATAGTTAATAATTTGCGCCCTGCGCTTATTCGTGGTTTAAGTCTAGACTTGCATTTTTATTATGGTTTTAAATGATGTTAATTGTTGGTAGGCTCAGACAACACAGTCCATGTCCGGATGCCACTCAGAAAGAAAGGGAACTTGTATGCTTAATGTAAATTGAACATCTGAATACCTGGATACACATAGTCTCTTAGCACTTACTTTAGAATACTACTTGTAATCTGTACTTACTAAAAGACTTTGCTATAAATATAGTCTAAATGTAGTTTAACATAGTTATAGGTAGTTAAATAGGTTTTGTTATTGTAATGAAGAAAAGTGGGCTCACTTACCCTGATGGATTATTAGGATCTATCTGATACAGACTATACAAAATTGACAGTAGAGAAAGCCCGAGGGTTGAATCATTCACCTAAAATTGTACAGAATAAACTTTCTATTGTATAGGCCTACTTGATGAACATTCAAATAAATAAAACGTAAATTGGTAAATTGTTAAACTAAATTATGTTCATGATCTTGTGATAATGTCAGCCGTGTCAGCCTACCTTGTTATAGATGGCTTTAAATAATTCATGATCTTGTGATAATGTTAGCCATGTCAGCCTACCTTGTTATAGATGGCTTTAAATAATTCATGATCTTGTGATAATGTTAGCCATGTCAGCCTACCTTGTTATAGATGGCTTTAAATAATTCATGATCTTGTGATAATGTTAGCCATGTCAGCCTACCTTGTTATAGATGGCTTTAAATAATTCATGATCTTGTGATAATGTTAGCCATGTCAGCCTACCTTGTTATAGATGGCTTTAAATAATTCATGATCTTGTGATAATGTTAGCCATGTCAGCCTACCTTGTTATAGATGGCTTTAAATAATTCATGATCTTGTGATAATGTTAGCCATGTATGCCTACCTTGTTATAGATGGCTTTAAATAATTCATGATCTTGTGATAATGTTAGCCATGTCAGCCTACCTTGTTATAGATGGCTTTAAATAATTCATGATCTTGTGATAATGTTAGCCATGTATGCCTACCTTGTTATAGATGGCTTTAAATAATTCATGATCTTGTGATAATGTTAGCCATGTCAGCCTACCTTGTTATAGATGGCTTAAAATAATTCATGATCTTGTGATAATGTTAGCCATGTATGCCTACCTTGTTATAGATGGCTTTAAATAATTCATGATCTTGTGATAATGTTAGCCATGTCAGCCTACCTTGTTATAGATGGCTTTAAATAATTCATTATCTTGTGATAATGTTAGCCATGTCAGCCTACCTTGTTATAGATGGCTTTAAATAATTCATGATCTTGTGATAATGTTAGCCATGTCAGCCTACCTTGTTATAGATGGCTTTAAATAATTCATGATCTTGTGATAATGTTAGCCATGTCAGCCTACCTTGTTATAGATGGCTTTAAATAATTCATGATCTTGTGATAATGTTAGCCATGTCAGCCTACCTTGTTATAGATGGCTTTAAATAATTCATGATCTTGTGATAATGTTAGCCATGTCAGCCTACCTTGTTATAGATGGCTTTAAATAATTCATGATCTTGTGATAATGTTAGCCAAGTCAGCCTACCTTGTTATAGATGGCTTTAAATAATTCATGATCTTGTGATAATGTTAGCCATGTATGCCTACCTTGTTATAGATGGCTTTAAATAATTCATGATCTTGTGATAATGTTAGCCATGTCAGCCTACCTTGTTATAGATGGCTTTAAATAATTCATGATCTTGTGATAATGTTAGCCATGTCAGCCTACCTTGTTATAGATGGCTTTAAATAATTCATGATCTTGTGATAATGTTAGCCATGTCAGCCTACCTTGTTATAGATGGCTTTAAATAATTCATGATCTTGTGATAATGTTAGCCATGTCAGCCTACCTTGTTATAGATGGCTTTAAATAATTCATGATCTTGTGATAATGTTAGCCATGTCAGCCTACCTTGTTATAGATGGCTTTAAATAATTCATGATCTTGTGATAATGTTAGCCATGTCAGCCTACCTTGTTATAGATGGCTTTAAATAATTCATGATCTTGTGATAATGTTAGCCATGTCAGCCTACCCTGTTATAGATGGCTTTAAATAATTCATGATCTTGTGATAATGTTAGCCATGTATGCCTACCTTGTTGTAGATGGCTTTAAATAATTCATGATCTTGTGATAATGTTAGCCATGTCAGCCTACCTTGTTATAGATGGCTTTAAATAATTCATGATCTTGTGATAATGTTAGCCATGTATGCCTACCTTGTTATAGATGGCTTTAAATAATTCATGATCTTGTGATAATGTTAGCCATGTCAGCCTACCTTGTTATAGATGGCTTAAAATAATTCATGATCTTGTGATAATGTTAGCCATGTATGCCTACCTTGTTATAGATGGCTTTAAATAATTCATGATCTTGTGATAATGTTAGCCATGTCAGCCTACCTTGTTATAGATGGCTTTAAATAATTCATGATCTTGTGATAATGTTAGCCATGTCAGCCTACCTTGTTATAGATGGCTTTAAATAATTCATGATCTTGTGATAATGTTAGCCATGTCAGCCTACCTTGTTATAGATGGCTTTAAATAATTCATGATCTTGTGATAATGTTAGCCATGTCAGCCTACCTTGTTATAGATGGCTTTAAATAATTCAAAGTGACTGTTGATGTCGATTGTTTCCTTGTTCGACTCTACCATGGCTTCAGTGTCAGCAGAAAGTTCTTCTTCGAATACATCCAACTGAACCTGTAGGTCTCCATCTTTCTCGTCCCTCAAGCAGTTGATGATGTCCAGGATGTTCAGAGCTGCCCGACAGAAACTGGCGTGAAATGGGGAATAGACGGGGGGATAGAACTGGGGTAGGACATTCAGTAATCAACACGAAAACCGTTACTATGGAAACGGATTACGTCTATGTATCAACTTGTGAATACACACATACATACTTGACAAGACTTTGAGGGGTGATCAAAACAGTCTGACATTTCATATTTCACACACACATATATATGTATATATATATACATATATATATATATATAAGGAATGTTTACAACTTAAATCATAGTTATAAGACATACACATAGTATTTTAAATGTACTAGCTTAATTAATTAATTGCTATTTTAACTAAAGTATTCTTTTCACATACAATAAAAACAAATTGTTGCTCCATTATTGGTTATAAACATATAAGCTTCATTTCAGAAAAATTTAATCATAAATTAAACCACATTGTAGGGTGAGTAGATCTTAATCCATACACTTTTTTACAAAGCAGTCTTTGCTTTTTCCTTCCCAAAAAGTTTTTATCTATCTATCTATCTATCTATCTATCTATCTATCTATCTATCTATCTATTTATCTATCTATCTATCTATCTATCTATCTATCTATCTATCTATCTATCTATCTATCTATCTATCTATCTATCTATCTATCTATCAATCTTCTTGTAGGTATCTTCCCTGACCCTAACTCAATGAAAACGATTCTTAAAGCCGAGTTCCGTTAGTATCTTCTTCTTCTTCTTCTTCTATCCCATAACCCGAGCGAGGGTCGTTGGGGCACCATTTTTTGACAGTTGGATAATTTTGCGCCATTTGTCTCGGTCCTGCGCCGCCCTCTGGGAGTCTGCAAGAGACAAGCCGGTCCACTCCTTGATGTCATCATCCCATCGTCTCTTCTGCCTGCCTCTCTTTCTTCCACCTCGCACTGTGCCCTGCAGGATGGTTTTCGCCAGGCCTTCGGATCTTGCCACATGCCCATACCATCGGAGTTTTCTGGATTTAATGGCACTGAGTAGATCCTCATGAGGGCCGATGACGTAGGTGATTCGCTCGCGGACAGCCTCATTTATAACTCGATCTTTGTAGGATATGTTTAAAATTTTACGTAGGCATCTCATTTCCATGGCTCTGATTCTTTTCTGGAGATCTGCTGTAAGTGTCAATGTTTCACAGCCGTACAGTTAGAGAAGGATAAGCTCACAGCGTCTTAACATTACCCAATGGCATCACACTCACAGAAATGATTTAAAAACAATAACGTCCAAACCTGGTCCGCTGCTGTAGTTTAGCACAGCGACATGGAAAAGAAAGGGAGGGAGGGGGGCGGCAACTTACTGGAGCGTTAAAACCGTGAGCATTAGAAAGGAATATTTCTTTTAGCTATCCCATAAAGCTTCAGAAGAAAAATTGCAGTGATAGGCCTACTATGCCAAGCTTTCTTTTTGGATAGCATCTACAAAACATGACATTAAGACATGATTATTACATCCTTTTTTGTGAGTGTGGCGCGAGTAAACGCCCCACAGTAGCCCTACACAAATACAAGACCCAGTCGTGTAGTAGCCCTACACAAATACAGGACCCAGTCGTGTAGTAGCCATACACAAATACAGGACACATTCGTGTAGTAGCCATACACGAACACAGGACACAGTCGTGTAGTAGCCCTACATAAATACAGGACCCAGTCGTATATTAGCCATACACAAATACTGGACCCAGTCGTGTAGTAGCCATACACAAATACAGGACCCAGTCGTCTAGTAGCCCTACACAATTACAGGGCCTGGTTGTCTAGCGGCAGAGCGTTAGATTGACATTACGATAGTTTCTGGTTCAAATCCTGGGATTTTGTTTCCAAGGCTGACATTGATAATAAAAATTTTAACACTGCTTTATTAGTGTCGCGGATGATACCGTCCCTAGTGATGAAACAATTCTAAGCCATTATTATGATTATTTAAATGTTATTCATCACATAGTTATTTGTGCATTGTCACTTGTTATGTTGGCCAATCACTTCAAAACAATAACAACGGGCGCTGGTGGTGTAGGTACTGGTGGGGTATAGAGTACAAACTCGTAGGCCTATATGATAAAACCGGCATCAAATACCTTGGAACTGAACTGATTCACTTAATGTGTTGTTTAGAGGTACTGATATACATGTAAATAGGATATTCATTAACATAGTCATAGTGCTTTTGATATTTGACTTATTTGGGATCTTACCTTCTACAGTTTGTACAAGTTTTTGCCATATGAGTTTAAAAACAATGTTAGTTTCTTTGGCTAATTTACTTAATAATTTGCAAGCAATTTCAAGGGCTTCGCTGTCCATAACAATTTAATTGGACATATTGGGACATATGTTTTCCTTTCACCAAATGGAACCACACCCCTATAAATGACGCCATTCGTTTTCTGGTGGAATTTTTGTGTGTTTCGAGAGTAAACATGGTTCAGCTTTGCGTCATTTGAATTCATCTCCTACTACTATTTATAAATGCTCAATGCGTAATTGTTAACATTTATTGTATCAATTTTAAGTCCACAATAGCTCAAGTATACAGAATAAAATACACACGGTTTGATTGACTTATTTCAAGTGACCAGCATACAAGACATATGATTTAATTGACTCAGTTGAAGTGAACAGCACACAAGACATATGGTTCAGCTGTCTTAGTTCAAGTGAACAGCACACACGACATATGGTTCAGTTGTCTTCGTTCAAGTGAACAGCGTACAAGACATATGGTTCAGTTGTCTTTGTTCATATTTAACCAGGTAATAAAGAATTGACTGTGCTAGAATGCTCTATTGTAATAAGTACTTAATACGTACAAAGGCTTATAATAAGTAACTAAAGAGTGACAATATTTTAGAAGAAATATTTTGTGTAGCGTTTCTTTCACTAAGTATCGTTGTGTGTATTCGATATATTTTCTTTTGTCTTAGTGTAGAGTACAGTGGAGTTTATGTCACCTATGTTATTAAACTCTATTCTTCTATTGTTCTAGTCGCTTGTGTGAATAGTAGATATTTATATCAACTCTTGACCTTAGAGTAAAGAAGCTTTCAAATAAAAGTTTTCCCTTCACACCATGTTGACCAATATGGAATTCACTAGTTATTTTGGACATGGCATATAAGGGGATTAAGTGACTAGCACAGAGCTCATCTGCATTGAAAATTCTCCAAAAAAAAAGTCAAGTAGACAGGGATATCATTCAGCCGGGGAAATAAATCATGACCTTGAAACCGATATATTTTTTAAATGGTAATCATATTAAAACCTGTAATGTTGAAATAAAAATATATTTTTTTTAATAGGTATCTTACATCTAAAATATGAAGAGAAAAAGATGTAAGAGTTTGAAAGTCAACATTATTTTGTTCTATTCTTTCAACGCCCAAATATAATCATTGGTAGAACTAATACTACTGGAATGTAACAGCATGCATTGAAATAGAAATGTAAATAATTTACCAACAAATTCATTTCGAATTCGAACTCTGTCTCGAATATTTTCACTGGCTACAATAATAGAGTTGATAAGTGCCATGACTGTTGTTTTGTAGGTTGTAAGATCGGAGTTTCTTAAGTCATTAATCAGAAGACTAAATCTGTACTTTTGTTTTCTCCAAACCT
This sequence comes from Anisus vortex, assembly GCA_949126835.1. Lineage (NCBI taxonomy): Eukaryota > Metazoa > Mollusca > Gastropoda > Planorbidae > Anisus > Anisus vortex. Next base: position 1,778,783 of record OX421502.1, on the reverse strand, counting down.
AGACCGAATCACAGAAATATTTCATTTAAATTTATTTAAATAAACAAGGTATTTCTTGAAGCCAATTTACATGTAGACAAAAGTGTTTAAATAGTTGTCAAATGGTCATTAAGTACATATTGAATACTTAAGTAATAAATACAATTATAATTTCTTTAGTTAGCCTTGAAGCCATGGCGATAAGTGGCAGTGTATTAAAGAGTATATAATGATACTGTATATCTAAAACACTACTTGATCTACAGTGCCAATCAATGTTAAGTGTTGACCAATTGTCTAATATGCCAATCAATGTTAAGTGTTGACCAATTGTCTAATATGCCAATCAATGTTAAGTGTTGACCAATTGTCTAATATGCCAATCAATGTTAAGTGTTGACCAATTGTCTAATATGCCAATCAATGTTAAGTGTTGACCAATTGTCTAATATGCCAATCAATGTTAAGTGTTGACCAATTGTCTAATATGCCAATCAATGTTAAGTGTTGACCAATTGTCTAATATGCCAATCAATGTTAAGTGTTGACCAATTGTCTAATATGCCAATCAATGTTAAGTGTTGACCAATTGTCTAATATGCCAATCAATGTTAAGTGTTGACCAATTGTCTAATATGCCAATCAATGTTAAGTGTTGACCAATTGTCTAATATGCCAATCAATGTTAAGTGTTGACCAATTGTCTAATATGCCAATCAATGTTAAGTGTTGACCAATTGTCTAATATGACCTTACGTGGTAATTCTTACCTTATAACGTTCTAATGCGTCTAGTGTAAGGTAGAATCCATCAGTTGAATACAAACATAATGCAGAGAGAAGTTCAAAGATCTGCATTTTAACGATAACATTATTAGTTTCCATTGCTGTGAACAGAAATAAAGAGATTCTGTTTAAACTATCAGCATCACATACCACTGTCCTATACAATCAATCATATTGTTCGTTTAAGACAGGGGTCGGGAACCTTTTTGTCTTAGAGAGCCATGGATATCACAAATTTTGAAAAGTAATTCTGTGAGAGCCATACATTATGTTTAAAACTAAAAATTCAAGTAAATGTGTGCATTTTTTGTAATTTCAACACTAAAAGTACAATAATTATGTATTTGAATTCTTCTGATGCTGAACTGCATTAGACTTTAGCTAATTTGTAGGATGAAATATTGATATGCAATTAATATGTAAATCAAAAAGTCTAAAATAAACATTTTATTAATAATCGAAAATTTGTCTGCGAGCCAGATGCAGCCATCAAAAGAGCCACATCTGGCTCGCGAGCCATGGGTTCCCGACCCCTGTTTTAAGGGATGAAATAAAAATAAGTTTTTCTGTAAGTTGTGCGGGATATATACAATTTTGTTTCCTTTATAAGCGACTCGGTGATATTTTTAACTTAGTAATGCCACGATCAAGCATAACATCTATTCTAGACTCAAGATTGCGAAACGAATGAAAAACTTTATTTACGTCATCTACAGCCACATGTACGGTTCATTAATAGTAATTTAGACAACTATGACATCCGTTCACTCACAAAGGACAATATCGTAGAAATTATGGTAGACGGAGTGATGTTGCAAGTTGTAAGTGATGTTGTAAGTTGTAAGCTGTTGCCCAGGAAACGGATCCTTCCCTCCCCACACTACTGGTAATTCTAAAGCACTCTAATAAAACAGCTTGTTCTGATTCAGTATGCGACCATTAACGTTGAAGAAGTTGTCGAAAAACTGTCTGTTCACTATCAATCTGGCTTAGGAATTTGTATCTAATTATTTTATGTCAGATTTTTAGATCAAGTCCTAGATGAGTTCCCGATGTTTACAAGCTTCACTCTGCCCGTGCTGGTATTAGGCTGCTAATGGTCCACATTTATACATTTAAAAAATTATGGTTATTTAAATGAACTAATTAGTGAATACTTCAGGAGAAAGTTAAAAGAACTAAAGTATAATAATAATGATGTTATGTATGGGGCTTTATGGGGTGTCTGGCATGCAATGAGAGCCACATGCTAGTTTTTCATATATTATAATAAGCCACACAGCAGTTACGTAGTATTAAATACACACATTGAAAATCAATGGTGATATATTTATGCTTTATGTCTGTGTAAATTAAAGGCATTTTTTAAATATTATTTTACAAGATTCGAGAAAAAAAAAGTGAAATATAGCAAGCCACGAATGCCCACCTCTTGTATAGGCCCTATTAGTTAAATATTGGTTTAGGTTTTTCAGCATCACACATTTTAAGATTTGCTCATTCAATTAGCTACGATAAATACATCTGTTCTTTTCGAGGTGTAACGTCCCCTACAATACAAACTATTATAATTTAATCATAAAGGGTAGGCCTATATTTACAAAAAATCCCCTCGGACAAAAAATATCCACCGAAATGGTGAAGTAGCGTTCACCAGTTTCTGTAGCCTCGGCGGCATACTAGGGGATTGTGAGCCAAACACAATACGCAGCCGCCTTTACTTTTCCCAAACTAATGTTTATACCCATCAGAGCTCGGTAAACTCAGAGACAACCTTCAGACTTGGAAACAAATCCTAGCCGTCACCAGGATTTGAACCCAGGACCTTTGGACCGTTTGTCCAAAAGCGTATATACGAGGAAAAAAGTGTAACAGTTGAATAAAGTATTATTTTGTTCATCCACAGCGATATAGTGTAACAGTTGAATAAAGTATTCTTTTGTTCATCCACAGCGATATAGTGTAACAGTTGAATAAAGTATTCTTTTGTTCATATACAGCGATATAGTGTAACAGTTGAATAAAGTATTCTTTTGTTCATATACAGCGATATAGTGTAACAGTTGAATAAAGTATTCTTTTGTTCATCCACAGCGATATAAAGTAGTAACAGTTGAATAAAGTATACTTTTGTTCATCCACAGCGATATAGTGTAACAGTTGAATAAAGTATTCTTTTGTTCATATACAGCGATATAGTGTAACAGTTGAATAAAGTATTATTTTGTTCATCCACAGCGATATAGTGTAACAGTTGAATAAAGTATTCTTTTGTTCATCCACAGCGATATAGTGTAACAGTTGAATAAAGTATTCTTTTGTTCATCCACAGCGATATAGTGTAACAGTTGAATAAAGTATTCTTTTGTTCATCCACATCGATATAGTGTAACAGTTGAATAAAGTATTATTTTGTTCATCCACATCGATATAGTGTAACAGTTGAATAAAGTATTCTTTTGTTAATCCACATCGATATAGTGTAACAGTTGAATAAAGTATTCTTTTGTTCATCCACAGCGATATAGTGTAACAGTTGAATGAAGTATTCTTTTGTTCATCCACATCGATATAGTGTAATATTTGAATAAAGTATTCTTTTGTTCATCCACAGCGATATAGTGTAACAGTTGAATAAAGTATTCTTTTGTTCATCCACAGCGATATAGTGTAACAGTTGAATAAAGTATTCTTTAGTTCATCCACAGCGATATAGTGTAACAGTTGAATAAAGTATTCTATAGTTCATCCACAGCGATATAGTGTAACAGTTGAATAAAGTATTCTATAGTTCATCCACAGCGATATAGTGTAACAGTTGAATAAAGTATTCTTTTGTTCATATACAGCGATATAGTGTAACAGTTGAATAAAGTATTCTATAGTTCATCCACAGCGATATAGTGTAACAGTTGAATAAAGTATTCTATAGTTCATCCACAGCGATATAGTGTAACAGTTGAATAAAGTATTCTATAGTTCATCCACAGCGATATAGTGTAACAGTTGAATAAAGTATTCTATAGTTCATCCACAGCGATATAGTGTAACAGTTGAATAAAGTATTCTATAGTTCATCCACAGCGATATAGTGTAACAGTTGAATAAAGTATTATTTTGTTCATCCACATCGATATAGTGTAACAGTTGAATAAAGTATTCTATAGTTCATCCACAGCGATATAGTGTAACAGTTGAATAAAGTATTCTATAGTTCATCCACATCGATATAGTGTAACAGTTGAATAAAGTATTCTATAGTTCATCCACAGCGATATAGTGTAACAGTTGAATAAAGTATTCTATAGTTCATCCACAGCGATATAGTGTAACAGTTGAATAAAGTATTCTATAGTTCATCCACAGCGATATAGTGTAACAGTTGAATAAAGTATTCTATAGTTCATCCACAGCGATATAGTGTAACTAATAAAGCGCATTAATCAAGTCAAATGCAATAGCATGGAAACATGCACTATATAAACGACGATCATTCGCACCTGTTCTAAACCAGTCTAAGTGTTTTGCCGCCCAAGGCGAGAACTGCAGCTTAGGGCTACCTAATGTTAGAACTGGCCCTAATAATATTTAGCACTATTGTACATTGACGCATACAAACTTATTATTTTTTGTTCAAGTGGCTGTTCGAATGAAAAAAAAAGTATTGTAAAAAAAACCTCCACCGTGGAGGCAATAACTTTGTATTTTATGATCAATTGATCTTACCAGTAGAAAATCTACGTCCAAATAAATTATCATTGCGGTCCCCAATAGTCAGCAAACAATCCAGACCACTCCGAGAGTTGACAACTTCTCTGATACAGGATACACAAGTCATTCGAAGAACCATATCGTTTAAATGTTTGCCTTGGTAACTGGTCAATGTTTTTAAGCACTACAAGACGAAAAAAACAAAAAATGTCAGTTAAAACCATGCACATGAAAGAAAAAACAACAACATCATCATAGATTCACATTCATTATTTTCTACACCTTTCCTTGTTTGGGATCCCAGCCACCTAGTATGAATTCATGTTTGGGATCCCAGCCACCTAGTATGAATTCATGTTTGGGATCCCAGCCACCTAGTATGAATTCATGTTTGGGAACCCAGCCACTTAGTATGAATTCATGTTTGGGATCCCAGCCACCTAGTATGAATTCATGTTTGGGATCCCAGCCACCTAGTATGAATTCATGTTTGGGATCCCAGCCACCTAGTATGAATTCATGTTTGGGATCCCAGCCACCTAGTATGAATTCATGTTTGTGATCCCAGCCACCTAGTATGAATTCATGTTTGGGATCCCAGCCACCTAGTATGAATTCATGTTTGGGATCCCAGCCACCTAGTATGAATTCATGTTTGGGATCCCAGCCACCTAGTATGAATTCATGTTTGGGATCCCAGCCACCTAGTATGAATTCATGTTTGGGATCCCAGCCACCTAGTATGAATTTATGTTTGGGATCCCAGCCACATAGTATGAATTCATGTTTGGGATCCCAGCCGCCTAGTATGAATTCATGTTTGGGATCCCAGCCACCTAGTATGAATTCATGTTTGGGATCCCAGCCACCTAGTATGAATTCATGTTTGGGATCCCAGCCACCTAGTATGAATTCATGTTTGGGATCCAAGCCACCTAGTATGAATTCATGTTTGGGATCCCAGCCACCTAGTATGAATTCATGTTTGGGATCCCAGCCACCTAGTATGAATTCATGTTTGGGATCCCAGCCACCTAGTATGAATTCATGTTTGGGATCCCAGCCACCTAGTATGAATTCATGTTTGGGATGTTTGGGATCCCAGCCACCTAGTATGAATTCATGTTTGGGATGTTTGGGATCCCAGCCACCTAGTATGAATTCATGTTTGGGATGTTTGGGATCCCAGCCACCTAGTATGAATTCATGTTTGGGATCCCAGCCACCTAGTATGAATTTATGTTTGGGATCCCAGCCACCTAGTATGAATTCATGTTTGGGATCCCAGCCACATAGTATGAATTCATGTTTGGGATCCCAGCCGCCTAGTATGAATTCATGTTTGGGATCCCAGCCACCTAGTATGAATTCATGTTTGGGATCCCAGCCACCTAGTATGAATTCATGTTTGGGATCCCAGCCACCTAGTATGAATTCATGTTTGGGATCCCAGCCACCTAGTATGAATTCATGTTTGGGATCCCAGCCACCTAGTATGAATTCATGTTTGGGATGTTTGGGATCCCAGCCACCTAGTATGAATTCATGTTTGGGATGTTTGGGATCCCAGCCACCTAGTATGAATTCATGTTTGGGATGTTTGGGATCCCAGCCACCTAGTATGAATTCATGTTTGGGATCCCAGCCACCTAGTATGAATTCATGTTTGGGATCCCAGCCACCTAGTATGAATTCATGTTTGGGATCCCAGCCACCTAGTATGAATTCATGTTTGGGATCCCAGCCACATAGTATGAATTCATGTTTGGGATCCCAGCCGCCTAGTATGAATTCATGTTTGGGATCCCAGCCACCTAGTATGAATTCATGTTTGGGATCCCAGCCACCTAGTATGAATTCATGTTTGGGATCCCAGCCACCTAGTATGAATTCATGTTTGGGATCCCAGCCACCTAGTATGAATTCATGTTTGGGATCCCAGCCACCTAGTATGAATTCATGTTTGGGATCCCAGCCACCTAGTATGAATTCATGTTTGGGATGTTTGGGATCCCAGCCACCTAGTATGAATTCATGTTCATTTCTTTCCCTTGTTCCCCAGTTATTGCCGCAATTACTAATTAGATCTATATTTTCAACGAGAGTTCAGCAGGTGCTGAAATAATGTGCTTATCTAATGTGCGAATTTAATGTGCTGATCTAATGTGATGATCTAATGTGCTAATCTAATGTTCTGATCTAATGTGCTGATCTAATGTGATAATCTAATGTGCTGATCTCATGTGCTAATCTAATGTGATGATCTAATGTGCTGATCTAATTTGCTAATCTAATGTGTTAATCTAATGAGCTAATATAATGTACTGATCTAATGTGCTGATCTAATGTTATAATCTAATGTGCTGATCTAATGTGTTAATCTAATATTCTGATCTAATGTGATAATTTAATGTGCTGATCTAATGTGCTAATCGAATATGCTGATCTAATGTGATAATCTAATGTGCTGATCTAATGTGCTGATCTAATGTGGTGATCTAATGTGCTGATCTAATGTGCTGATCTAATGTGCTAATCTAATGTGCTGATCTAATGTGCTAATCTATTGTGATGATCTAATGTGCTGATCCAATGTGCTTATCTAATGTGCTAATCTAATGTGATAATCTAACGTGCTAATCTAATGTGATGATCTAATGTGATGATCTAATGTGCTGATATATGAACTGTACTATATATGAACATACTAAAATTCTACAAATATAAAATTATCTAGAAACACTCAGCTCAATTGCTGAATATATTGTACATATAGGATAGTGATTATTTATTGTAAACAATGAGAATGTTCGTTTTAAACTTTTTGGAACACACGTGTGTGTTAAGTACTATAAGCATTTATTACATTTGGTTTTATAAAAGGAAGAATAATGGGGCCAGTACAAATGAGGTCAAATTGCTTGCTCTTGAACGAAATCTCAAATTTAAATTAGTAGCTGTACAGCTGTACATGTGTATGTGTGTTTGAAAAGAAGCCAATAAACCAAAAGGAAAAAATAAATGTAGTAGATCTGGATGAACAAAAACAAAAGAGAGCAATGTAACCGTCGAAACATTGACGTCGCCCCCCGCCCCAACCACTCCTCCATCATCACACGTAGTCACAAAAAGTCACCCCTTCTAATATGAAGTCATAAAAACTCATACAGCACCCACTATATAACCAATCTCAAAAGTAGGCCTTACAACTCTCTTTCATTGTCCATGTCGTATCAATGAAACTTATTTAAAAAGAAATTTTATTTACCGATGCAATTTTTTTTTTAAATGTGAGGTCACAATGTTTAAAATATTTGTCGTCACAAAGATTTGGCCTTCTCCCTCCCTTAGGTGAGGTGAGGTATGGATTAGTAATAACAAACAAATAAAATGGGTAGAATACTCAAACTAGAAGGTAGAAGCAATTCTAAAAGTACCTGAAACAAAAGACCAAGACCATCGAACTCAAGAAAGCATCTCATCCAATCTTGATCGTTACATTTGATTGCTTTCTTCAGATGTGACAAATTTTGAACACTTGGATTACGCAGCCAGAAAATAAAATTGAGTGATTCCGAGTCAAATCCAGTTTTCTTGAGGTGTTCTTCACTTGTTTCATTATCAGAGCCTTCTTCATTGGCAAGATCCAGTCCCAGAACGAAACCATCTGAACGGCCTCTTTTACCACGTTTTTGTTTCTTTTTGCCAGCAAATCTTCCACTTGGTCCTTTATCTGAAGTATCTACATTGGTCGTAGGAAAAGTTGAGGGAACAACTGCTGAAGTTGGTCTTGGTGGTGCTGGAACAACTTTAGCGTGTGAAGTCTCAACTGTTGATGTTAGTCTTGATGGTGCTGGAACAACTTTAGCGTGTGACGTCTCAACTGCTAAAGTTGGTCTTGGTGGTGCTGGAACAACTTTAGCGTGTGGAGTTTCAACTGTTGATGTAGGTCGTAAAGACGACTGTTTTATTGGACGTTGTAGATTCATTCTCTAATTGCACTTTACAGTTCTAATTACACGGCAAACAGCACACTGTACAACACACTGAAAAAAAAAAAGGACAAAAATTATATGTGAATAATGTCAAATAAACAATATTTTACATTTTAACTATTAATTATCACATAACTTATTCGCTTTTGAATAGTTTAGGGGGAATAAGTGCACCAGTTCAAAGCTAGCCTGACATCCCCATCATATTAATATTATTTACATTCTACCTTTCCTACCTTGCACTATTAGCCCCGTCACCCAACCTTGCAGTCGTGGTGGCTCTACCAATCTTAGAATATTATGCAAAGCTTATTATAAATCCTTATAAATGATGTGTATTTTGTACAACATTAATAAACATACTGATGGAAAACATATTATAGTAGGCACATTATGTTGTCACCTAGAACGTCCTAGAATGTTACTAATCTAATCAATATAATCAATAATCTAATAGTTCTTCTAGAAAGTATCGATATACAAATTCACACACAAAAAAAAGTTCACCCTACACCGATTCTACAGCACCGCAACAATCAGTTACAAGGCCCAGATAAACCTACCAATAAAAACAGTTTTGGGAGCGTCCATTATTAATGTCAACAATCTTTAGGCAATTTTACCGCCCATCCTCTTGTCAACAATTGTCAAATTGTACTCAGTGCATTCTTGACCCGCCCTTCCTCCAGTTGTAAGTGCATTCTTGACCCACCCCTCCTCCAGTTGTACTCAGTGCATTCTTGACCCACCCCTCCTCCAGTTGTACTCAGTGCATTCTTGACCCATCCCTCCTCCAGTTGTACTCAGTGCATTCTTGACCCGCCCTCTCCAGTTGTAAGTGCATTCTTGACCCACCCCTCCTCCAGTTGTACTCAGTGCATTCTTGACCCGCCCTCTCCAGTTGTAAGTGCATTCTTGACCCACCCCTCATCCAGTTGTACTCAGTGCATTCTTGACCCACCCCTCCTCCAGTTGTAAGTGCATTCTTGACCCACCCCTCCTCCAGTTGTACTCAGTGCATTCTTGACTCACCCCTCCTCCAGTTGTACTCAGTGCATTCTTGACCCGCCCTCTCCAGTTGTAAGTGCATTCTTGACCCACCCCTCCTCCAGTTGTACTCAGTGCATTCTTGACCCGCCCTCTCCAGTTGTAATTGCATTCTTGACCCACCCCTCCTCCAGTTGTACTCAGTGCATTCTTGACCCACCCTTCCTCCAGTTGTACTCAGTGCATTCTTGACCCACCCCTCCAGTTGTACTCAGTGCATTCTTGACCCACCCCTCCTCCAGTTGTACTCAGTGCATTCTTGACCCACCCCTCCTCCAGTTGTACTCAGTGCATTCTTGACCCGCCCTCTCCAGTTGTAAGTGCATTCTTGACCCACCCCTCCTCCAGTTGTACTCAGTGCATTCTTGACCCACCCCTCCTCCAATTGCACTCAGTGCATTCTTGACCCGCCCTCTCCAGTTGTAAGTGCATCCTTGACCGCCCCTCCTCATCGTCATCTTTTGTTTTTATTTTGTTCAGATCCGAATAGAGAGAGTAAACTTGAAGGCCGTGGAGTTGGTGATCCAGTATAATCTATTATTGAAATGGTAGGCTGTTCCAGTATAATCTATGATTGGAATGGTAGGCTGTTCCAGTATAATCTATGATTGAAATGGTAGGCTGTTCCAGTATAATCTATGATTGGAATGGTAGGCTGTTCAAGTATAATCTATGATTGAAATGGTAGGCTGTCCCAGTATAATCTATGATTGAAATGGTAGGCTGTTCCAGTATAATCTATGATTGAAATGGTAGGCTGTTCCAGTATAATCTATGATTGAAATGGTAGGCTGTTCCAGTATAATCTATGATTGAAATGGTAGGCTGTTCCAGTATAATCTATGATTGAAATGGTAGGATGTTCCAGTATAATCTATGATTGAAATGGTAGGCTGTTCCAATATAATCTATGATTGAAACGGTAGGCTGTTCCAGTATAATCTATGATTGAAATGGTAGGCTGTTCCAGTATAATCTATGGTTGAAATGGTAGGCTGTTCCAGTATAATCTATGGTTAAAATGGTAGGCTGTTCCAGTATAATCTATGATTGAAATGGTAGGCTGTTCCAGTATAATCTATGATTGGAATGGTAGGCTGTTCCAGTATAATCTATGATTGGAATGGTAGGCTGTTCCAGTATAATCTATTATTGAAATGGTAGGCTGTTCCAGTATAATCTATGATTGAAATGGTAGGCTGTTCCAGTATAATCTATGATTGAAATGGTAGGCTGTTCCAGTATAATCTATGGTTGAAATGGTAGGCTGTTCCAGTATAATCTATGGTTTAAATGGTAGGCTGTTCCAGTATAATCTATGATTGAAATTGTAGGCTGTTCCAGTATAATCTATGATTGGAATGGTAGGCTGTTCCAGTATAATCTATGATTGTAATGGTAGGCTGTCCCAGTATAATCTATGATTGGAATGGTAGGCTGTTCCAGTATAATCTATGATTGGAATGGTAGGCTGTTCCAGTATAATCTATGATTGGAATGGTAGGCTGATCCAGTATAATCTATGATTGAAATGGTAGGCTGATCTAGTATAATCTATGATTGAATTGGTAGGCTGATTTAGTATAATCTATGATTGAATTGGTAGGTTGATCCAGTATAATCTATGATGGACATGGTAGGCTGATCCAGTATAATCTATGATTGAAATGGTAGGATGTTGACGAGCAAGTGTGTGTCCCACTAACGCAGAGCGAATTGTCATTTTTAAAAATGTATTAATAAATATATAGTAAAAATTAACATTGTTGACTTAACTTATCATGTACTCTTCCCACTACTCCCATATGTCATCAATTGTCACACTTTTATATCCCCCCCTCCCCCCTCTTATTTTGTGAATATAATTTATGAACGGAACGATCCCTTTTATTATTCCATATGAAAAAAGACAACAACGCCTACGAGTTCATTTTCTTCCATAGTGGCATCCGGACATGGAATATGTTGCCTAATTAGACCAAGTAAAGCAACAAACTAACATCATTAAAAAAAGTAAAAATACAAAAGTAAACACAAACATCGGCCAGGCGTTGGACGAAATAATCCAGTGTATAGAAGATTCTCTGTAACGTAAAAGATAAGACGCAAGTCGTACAGTAAACTCCCTTTAGCATGCTCTCCCAACCTTTTGCTGCTCGCCGCTCTTTTAAAAAGTATTAAGCTCACCGACACCCCTCCCTACGTACACACACATCGAGATGAATGTAATGTATCATCAGTTCTATAAATAGTTCTATAAATAGTTCTATACATAGTTCTATACATAGTTCTATACATAGTTCTATACATAGTTCTATAAATAGTTATATACATAGTTCTATACATAGTTCTATAATTAGTTATACACATAGTTCTATAAATAGTTCTATACATAATTCTAAACATAATTCTACAGGCTACATAGTTATATACATAGTTCTATAAATGGTTCTATACATAGTCCTATCAATAGTTATATACATAGTTCTATACATTGTTCTATACATAGTTCTATAAATAGTTATATACATAGTTCTATAAATGGTTCTATACATAATTCTATACATAATTCTATACATAGTTCTATAAATAGTTCTATACATAATTCTATACATAGTTCTATACATTGTTATATATACAGTTCTATACATAGTTCTATAAATGGTTCTATTCTATACATAATTCTATACATAGTTCTATACATAGTCCAATAAAGAGTTCTATACATTGTTCTATACATAGTTCTATAAATATTTCTATACATATTTCTATACATAGTTTTATAAACAACTCTATATATACATCTATGCATAGTTTTATACATAGTTTTATACATAATTCTACACATAATTCTATACTAAGTGATATACACATAATCCTAGTTACATAAAAAAGTATATACATAGTTCTATACATAGTTATATACATAGTTCTATACATAATTATATACATTGTTCTATACACATAACTCTAGTTTTATAAATATTTCTATACATAAATCTACACATAGTTCTATACATAGGTCTATAAAAGTTATATACATAGTTCTATACATAAATCTATACATAGTTCTATACAAAGGTCTATAAAAGTTATATACATAGTTCTATATATCTACACAGTTTTATACATAGTTCTATACATAGGCTACATAGCTCTACACATAGGTCTATAAAAAGTTCTATACATAGTTCTATAGATCTTCATAGTTTTTACATAGTTCTATAACAGTTCTATATATAGCTCTATACATAGTTATATATATTGGTCTAGTTATATAAACAGTTATATACACAGGTCTATTTATAGTTCTATACATAGTTCTATATATAGTTCTATACATATAGTTTTATACAATATTCTAAACATAGTTCTAAACATAGTTCTATACCTAGTTCTTTACATAGACTAGTTCTATACATTGTTCTATACATAGTTTTAGACATAGTTCTATACATCTATACATAATTTGTTTGTTTTTTCAAGTTTAAAGGGAGCTGAAAATATTTGGAATTGTTTGTACGAACACAAACTAATAAAAAGCAGAGATTGCCACAAATAGTTTTGAAACAATCAACAATTATGAGAGATTTTGGCGCTTTTATCACTAGGCCTATTTTTAGTTTGGCTACATTCAGTTTTATTTTGTCATCAATAGGCTTTGTTCATGATTCTAGGCTACACTTAATACATACCCGGTATCATTTTAATAAAAGCTTCCTAACAGCACTAAATTCGTGTTATATTAATTAATGGGATATGTAAAGAAATAAATCAATGGCTTTTGAGACCAATGACTTCTGAAATGTAGGTAGGCCTATATATATATATACACATATATAGCATTGCACTAGCAGCCGGATTTCAACCAACAGCTACTTAATCCAGCCTTGCTTTTTGTATAAATGTTTTGTATTCTTTTTTTTTGTCATCTGGTCAGTCTTATATGGAATGAATTGGGGAACCTACTTTTCATTGAGCCAAACGGTGACTTAGAGAAACTACGTGCAACCTTTAACAGACGATTAGTTCCAGCGCACAGTCCAAAACCTGATTTCTATTAACTAAATCCTTCCACTAGTATTGACAACTATTGACTATATTCACACCTATACGCTTATCAATTAATCTTTTCGTTATCAATGATTAATTTGCATGTATAAATGGGAAAGGTAAAAAATAGGCCAAGAAGGCAGTAACATAAAAAGGGGGAGGTAAGAACACACGTTAGTTTACTAAGGGGGAGAATATCTAGAAAGTACGTCTTACCGTAACAACAATGGCAGTACTTATACTGATTTTCTTTCTTTCTTTTTTTACTCGTCTTTTCTAAATGTAATTTTTGTCTTAAATTTTAAAAGAGGTAATTATAGTTTGAGGAGGGGTGGAGTTTTTTTAATGTCACTATTTCTCTTGAAAAACTTGTTCTTAAAGTAATATCTCGTCTCACTATGCTATATATAGATATATGATAGGCTACATTTATTTTATATGGATATGGTGATTCATATAATATATCTAGGTCTTGCCTATAGGCAAGAGAGACAGTGAGAGAGAGAGAGAGAGAGAGAGAGAGAGAAAGAGAGAGAGAGAGAGAGAGAGAAATATCTAACACACTTTCCTCTAACAAAGCTCTTCATTACTTTTTTTCAATGAAAGTAAAGCGTAACTTTTTAAACAATAATTAGCTTATGACAGTGTGTGTGAGTAGTAGGCTATGTGTGTAGTCTAACTCTAACTTTCTTACAGTAGGCATATAACACTATATACATATAGCAATTATTGAGCTGGCACAATATATAAAGAGCAATAGTTAAATTGAAACGATTAATAATAGACACAATTACAACTTGCACTATAAAAAAATGAAATATTCACTTAAATCCTTTACTTACTTACTCAGTAAGTAATGAATTAACTCACTTTTTAGTCTCAATACAAATGCTTGGCTACGATTCTCGTCTGCTACACCAACAACAAACAGAACAGAAAGTCCTAGCCAGCACCTTACACAGAGCTCTCATAGTTTTAGGCGGCTTGTTGGTGGTGTGGCAAAAACAGTTGTAGGCCTACATGCAGGTATCTACATTTTTTTTAGCGAAATTTTTTTCATTTTACTGATTTTAAGCATAATCAGATGCAAAGCAGTCCTAACTTGAATAGATTCAATTTTAACGCAATATCATAATCATTAATTTAATAACGTTTTGTTCTAAGTGGTTTGAGTTTGTTGATCCTGCAATGATAATCAAATAGGCATACTTAGGCTACGCTATTACAAATAGTCTTTAAATCTTAAAAAATCGATTGAACGTTTCTAACAAAATCTATACAGGCTAAGTTTGGAAAAATTACTATTAAAATTTTAGTGAGATTTGTTTTTACAGAAAGGTAGGCCCTATTATAAAGCATTTGAATATATATTACATTAATACAATTCATCATTCTTAAGCTTCAGCGGCACACCGTTTTCTTAAAACGTGTAGGCATACTTAGGGTTCAGGGCTAGTGAGATTTCCACTGTCTTTTAAATCATATTGCTAAAACATACGTTTGGACTGTAAAGAGTTTAAAGCTTATACCGGTAGAAAGCTGCTTAATTTATTTATAGCGCAGTAGTGAAAGAGTGCACTACCACCTTTACGTTTCATGTTGATTTCCCTAAAAAGTCAACCTGCTAGACAGCCATGAGTCACTCGACTGTAGCATGTGTGGAGGAAAGCTGTTTCACAAAATTAATGTAAACATTATTGCAATATTTGAAAATATGTTTTCTTGTCAGAAAAACATAAACTATTCCGTTGTTAATTAGATATTTGATCTACAAACATGCTTGCAACAAACATCTTATATTTATTTATTCTAATTCTTATATTCGCTCACGCTTACACGGGCGTGGCAAGTGCGTAGTTGCGTGGGTGGGATGGGGGGATCTGTCTCGAATAGTTAGCCTACTTCTACTTTTGAAAAGTCAAACCGTTTCGGTCCTTGATGCTAGATAAATTTTTGCCACCGCGCTCAGCAATATGACCATTCAACTTTATTTTAATTCCAGAAAAATAGTAGGCCTATAATATGGCCTATCATTTCTTAAACACACAGGGCCCTATTCTATAACAGAAAAATTACAAAAATAAATAAATAAATGATGTAAAATTAGAACCAAAAAAAATAAAAATTATAAAACGTTCAATTTCATTTGAAAGAACACAAAAAAATAGTTTATTTTCGTGGCTTAAGGCATAATATTACTTTAAACTAACCAAAGAACGTACATTTCTATGATATGTTTTAATAGGCATAGTTTTGCTTGCCTGGAGTGTTTTTGTTTAATATACAAATTCTGGATCACCCCTAATGAATTTAAATATATTTACAAAGACCTTTAATGCAAATCTCCTTAGAAGAAGATTTAAATAAGATAGGAAACTCTTGAGTGCCGATATGGAAGAAGGGCACTTTGATCCGAGTCTAGGTAGATATATTATTGGAAGTGACCACTTGCCCATCGAGGTCATCATCAACATATATTTGCGAATGCTAGTCTAGATCTATCTACTGGAGTCCAGAAATTCAATGAACACAAAGTCTTACTGGACTGACTTTCAGACATTGCTGATCGGGAGCGGGAGCACGTTTAAGAAATTTTTGTGTAAATCTTATTTAATTCTTGATATTAAGACATTTCTTAAATTCTGATTCAGCCACTCCATCAGAATAAACTGTTCCGTTTGAGACTATGGTAAACTGTGTTATGTAAAATCTCCCTTGCTACAATAGCCTACTATTTTTTTAGCTTTATGGTTAAATCGCATCTGGTCGGCACCCAAAGTCATTGTTGTCAATACACATTCTAAGAACACATTTTTTTCAACATAATTTAGGTCATAGAAGTCATAGAAAACAAATATGATGAATGTTTTAAGTACCAGCCGATAGATTTCAGCCTGCTTCTAAGAAAACATGATTTTTGTTCTGAAATCATGTATATGTAAATGTCTAGACTTTTCCCCGAACTTTGTCCAAACCTTTCCCTAACAGTAATTCACAAAGCAATATTTCCAAATAAAATATAATCTACTAGTCTAGTATGCCTATGTGTAAATAGTCTTGGTGTTAACTGTTAATTTAACAATAAACTTTTTTTTTCAGTACTCATACCTATAAAACTCATATAACTTGGAGAAAAAATGGCAGGAGTTAAGGATTAAGACATAGTGTTGTCTTTTTAATTGTAAAAAAGAAATTATAAATAAACTTTGTTGAGCTGCATTGGATCAGCATAAAGTGAAATTCACAAACTTTCTATAAATTTAGTTAGTTGGTCCAAATTAAAAAAAAATATTAACCTGAATGAACCCTGAATATGTAATAAATAATAGTCAGATACGAATGTTTCTAAAAATCATATCTTCCCAAGTACCAGTGGTAGTATTTCTATTTAATATTATGGTAAATAAAAACTAATGTTTGTCAGCATTCTGTTTGCTTCAGTCACGCAATAAGATTATGGAGAAAAAAAAATACAGTTTGTTTCATTCTTTTTTATTAAGAGTCCTAAGGACAGATTGATAATTTAACATTATTTATACAAACAAAAATTAAACTGTATCCAATAGAACAAAGTTTGAAAGTTTGTTCTAAATTTCTTTTGATTCTTATATAGTTCAATATTACAGTTATGTTAGAGTCAAGATAAATTGTAATGCCTTTACACATTGAAAATAACTTAAAGGCTACTAAAAAGATTACAAATATATTACTTTTAACTGACAAAATATATTATAATAGTTTGTTTTATGCTCTAGTCCATGTCACTGAAAGTATTTTACAGAAAAATATAAATTTATGTTGTTGATGAGTTTATCTCAATACATTCATCAAAGTGCTAAAAAATTGACAAGCAATTATAGGATAGATTTTTGGGCAAATTTGTTTACTTAAAGCAAAACAAAAGCGAAATTGTATGTAATGTTACTATAATATTAAACACAGCTTGTAATTAATAGTTGCTAAATAAATAAGACAGTTTGTCAAGGTGACAAAAGTTTGCCATTAAGTAACATTTGAAAAGCATAAAATTGCAAAAAGCTATAAGGCAGTATCATATATAACTTAATCAACATTTTTTATAAAACCATAAATAATAATATGCATCAAAATAAATGCATGTTTAAGAAAATAGTAATGTTTATATTATGGTAGTTATTTAAATATGGATATTTTTAGTCATACACATTTTAAAAAGTGCTTTAAGTGGTAATGTAACAGTGGCTGGCACAACCAAGATTTGTTGAACTATTTATTTTTATTCTCATGGCAATGTAAACATTGATATTGATTCATTTCTTATCAATTTTTGTTTTAATTTAGTTCGGAAAAAAAATTACAAATGTACATTTATGACCTTTACATTGTAAAAAAAAACTCATTTTGCTAAGAATAAAGCAATTATTGAAACATTTGCCTTTTCTTTTACTTTTATTGAAAAAGAATAATTCTAAATGTAAATCAATAGTTGTACTAACTTGTACTGTAATATGATAAAGATTACTTAAAACATGACAACATTCTAAATGTCAATCAATAGTTATACTAACTTGTACTGTAATATGATAAAGATTACTTAAAAATGACAACATTCTAAATGTGAATCAATAGTTGTACTAACTTGCACTGTAATATGATAAAGATTACTAAAAAAATGACAACATTCTAAATGTCAATCAATAGTTGTACTAACTTGCACTGTAATATGATAAAGATTACTAAAAAAAATGACAACATTCTAAATGTGAATCAATAGTTGTACTAACTTGCACTGTAATATGATAAAGATTACTTAAAAAATGACAACATTCTAAATGTCAATCAATAGTTGTAGGCCTCCTAACTTGTACTGTAATATGATAAAGATTACTTAAAACATGACAACATTCTAAATGTCAATCAATAGTTATACTAACTTGTACTGTAATATGATAAAGATTACTTAAAAAATGACAACATTCTAAATGTCAATCAATAGTTATACTAACTTGTACTGTAATATGATAAAGATTACTTAAAAATGACAACATTCTAAATGTGAATCAATAGTTGTACTAACTTGCACTGTAATATGATAAAGATTACTAAAAAAATGACAACATTCTAAATGTCAATCAATAGTTGTACTAACTTGCACTGTAATATGATAAAGATTACTAAAAAAAATGACAACATTCTAAATGTGAATCAATAGTTGTACTAACTTGCACTGTAATATGATAAAGATTACTTAAAAAATGACAACATTCTAAATGTCAATCAATAGTTGTAGGCCTCCTAACTTGTACTGTAATATGATAAAGATTACTTAAAACATGACAACATTCTAAATGTCAATCAATAGTTATACTAACTTGTACTGTAATATGATAAAGATTACTTAAAAAATGACAACATTCTAAATGTCAATCAATAGTTGTACTAACTTGCACTGTAATATGATAAAGATTACTAAAAAAAATGACAACATTCTAAATGTGAATCAATAGTTGTACTAACTTGCACTGTAATATGATAAAGATTACTAAAAAAAATGACAACATTCTAAATGTCAATCAATAGTTGTACTAACTTGCACTGTAATATGATAAAGATTACTAAAAAAAATGACAACATTCTAAATGTGAATCAATAGTTGTACTAACTTGCACTGTAATATGATAAAGATTACTTAAAAAATGACAACATTCTAAATGTCAATCAATAGTTGTAGGCCTACTAACTTGCACTGTAATATGATAAAGATTACTTAAAAAATGACAATTTTATATTTTTATTAGAATTGAGATATTTTGAATTTTAATTAAATAAAAAAAGCGAAGAAACAAAAAATCACTGTAATACATATTTTTTATAAATACCACATATAGTTGTTACAGTTATTTATAACAATCTAATTTTATGATACTATTTACAGTTTTTTACTTTATAAGATACTTAATTACTGTAATAAGCATTTTAAATTATCAATTAAAGACCGAATCAGAACATTGTGCTTCTTATATACATGCCAGTGTATTTATTATTATATGTTACTGGTAAATTTATTTATCTCCCTTGTTCTTATGTTATGCAAAACTGAAAATGTACATTATATAATAGCCGGAGGAAGTTAATAAACAGGATCCTTTTCTGAAACTTGCTATAAACACATTAAATACAATATAATTTATTAATAGAAACCTTTCACTTTTGTTTTGAATGAGTCTTTTATTACAACTTCCTAGAAACTACAACATAAAATTAATAATGTTTAATAGAAGACAAGTGCTTTGGTTCTGTTAAAAAAATTCTGACTTAAAATTATTTTATTTACATTTAAAAATCTTGTATTTACAATTTGCATTATTTGGAAAATAAAAAATAATGTAGAAATCATTAGTCTTGATGTAACACCCTAGCCTTGGGTGTTTCTGTTTCAGCAGTGTTCCGTTGAAGAGAAATAAAAAAAATATGTGGAAATCATAAGGCTTGATGTATCACCCTATCCTTGGGTGTTTCTGTTTCAGCAGTGTTCCGTTGAAGAGAAATTACAAAAATATGTGGAAATCATAAGTCTTGATGTATCACCCTTTCCTTGGGTGTTTCTGTTTCAGCAGTGTTCAGTTGAAGAGAAATTACATTATGATTAACATCTCCATGCACTACTTCGGAATTTGTCAATGCCGCAATTGGTTCATTTATAGATTTCATTTTCAGTTTTTGACTCTCATTTCTTTTTATGGAAGTAGTTTTTCTAAGTTTGAAGCCCTTTCTGATATCCTTGAGTAGGTTGTCAATGATACATCCATCTTCCTCTTGAGGACTTTTTGGTTCTTTGTTTGCTAGAAAAATAAAGGTTATAAAATATAAAAAAATGATATTTTAAACAATTACCTAATTAATATATTATTAAATTAGTCAACTCAACAAAGTACTGTAAAGTAACTTTAAATTAATTTGTTCTGAAACTCCTAATTAGAAACAAACCATTAGATGGGATAAACCATTAGACTGATCATAAATTCTGGTTATATTAAAACTTTCATATTGTTAAAATACAAATAAGCCTAGTCTTGCTAGAAGAAATGAAAAAGGCCTTTTTTTTAAAAAGTTTCAAATATATAATAAAAATATTTTAAACTCTAGTAGGCTGCATTTTATTGGAGCCTTGAACAATCTTGCTCAAACTCAATATTAAATCATTGAAATTTACTTAAAGCTCCTACTATTGAAGTAGTAATAATAGACCTAAATAGTATTTGAAAATATATTAACATTTTAATAGATAATATTATATGATAATAATATATCTCTTAATGCCAAGTTCTAATTAATTGATGGTGAAAAAATGAATGAAAAAATCCAGCATCACATACATCTGTAGACATTTAAAATTATAAGCATGCATCTAAACAGCCAAATCACCAAGGAAAAATACAGACGAAATTTACAGGTATCTAAGCATGCAATAAATTATACAGACACTCTTTGCTAATATCCAACATAATTCCAAATGTGTTATAGTGATATATATTAGATTGGGCTCGCAGAAAAATTCTTTTATTACCCATTCACAATGTCATGCTTTTAACCTTCCTATAATGTATTCTTTGTAAACTTGTTATACCCTTGCTATATTTGTGCATTTTTATTCTTATGAGTGCAAATAATTATAGTTTATAGTTATATTTATGTAATTTTTTCTCCATGGACCAATGTAATAATTGTATGATTTAATCTACTATATCTATAAAGTGAAAGCCTAAGCATACTAGTGTTTAGAGCTCCATTTATCTTTGGTGGTCCAAATTTACGAGAGTTCATAAGCTGTGTTGAAGAAGCTATAAATAGTTTTAATGCACGTTTAATATTTATAAAAAAAACTAACAAACAGGCTAAATCTCATTTGTATAAAGATAAAATAGTATTTATTCAATAAAGACTGTTTCTTTTCTTTCCAATTTTATTCATAAATTAGAATGTAATGATCGATCTCTCAAAACATAATATACTTTACCTTTATTGATTTTCATTGCTTCATTTTCTTGTTTTCTTTTTTCTGCCCTTTCTTCTTGAATTTTTCTTTGCTCATTATCCTATAGTGGTTTATAACAACAAAAGAAATAAATAAAAGTAAAATTCATTATATAGTTAACTTTCTAGACCTAAATTTGACCAAATATTTTACTGAAACTCTAGGCCTAACATAATTAGTGTTGGTTATATTTGAAATCATTATATAGTTAACTTTCTAGACCTAAATTTGACCTAATATTTTACTGAAACTCTAGGCCTAACATAATTAGTGTTGGTTATATTTGAAATCATTATATAGTTAACTTTCTAGACCTAAATTTGACCAAATATTTTACTGAAACTCTAGGCCTAACAAAATTAGTGTTGGTTATATTTGAAATCATTATATAGTTAACTTTCTAGACCTAAATTTGACCAAATATTTTACTGAAACTCTAGGCCTAACATAATTAGTGTTGGTTATATTTGAAATCATTATATAGTTAACTTTCTAGAGCTAAATTTGACCAAATATTTTACTGAAACTATAGGTCTAACATAATTTGTGTTGGTTATATTTGAAATCATTATATAGTTAACTTTCTAGAGCTAAATTTGACCAAATATTTTACTATAGGCCTAACATAATTTGTGTTGGTTATATTTGAAATCGTGAAAACATGAAAGAAGAAAAAAGAATCTTACCTTTTGACACTGTTTGACCTTTTGACAGAAAGTGTTGAAATTATTTAAACATTCTTCTAGCTTAAATCCTTTTTCCGTTTCACAAAAATGATGGGCCAATGTTGAAGTGAGATCCTGTATCTCTGACAACTTTCCTTGTACAAGATTCACTTTACTGTTGGCCTCCTAAAATAAATTTAGTTTTTTATACTTTCTGTTTAAAAGAAATATGTCAGCCTAGTACTTGAAATAGAAAGTAATCAATAACTGTATTGTGAAATGATAATAATCTAAGCTTTAGTTAAAAAAGTAATCCTTTAAAAGTAAAAAAAAACATTTTTTACAATTTCTTTGGGCACAAGGAACATATTTTATCAATGTTCAAGGCCAATATTAATTTCAGTAGTTATTTGAAAAAATATTTTTGTGTGTGAAAAAACTAAAAGTAACATAAACAGACATTATTAGAACATGTGCAAAAAGCAATTATAATAATAATAATTCTAAGCTATGGGAAGAAAAGATTAGATGGAAGAAGAAAGATGACAACCATCAAGATATTACTATTCTTGACTGCCTGAAATAGCATATAGTTTATAGTATAGGTCATTTCAGTAATCTCAAAATAAATAAATCTTCAGAAAATAAGACTATGTTATTAAAAAAAAAAAAAAAAAAATGGTTACAACTGAAAAAATGCTCAATATTCTTTGATATTGATGATTAATTATTATGTTAAAAACCAACCTGAATAAAATCTGCAAAATATTCTTTGATGTCTGTATCACTCTGTGCTACTTGTTCACTGAGTTGTTTTATATTTTTTACAAGTTGTTTAGTTTCTGATGCTAAATTGTCAACAGTCAACCTGATAGTTTATATAATTATATGTGATTAAAGAACACTTGGACTAATACCACATATTCTAGTATTATTAATAAATATAAGCCTAGTAAAGAAAAAACTAACAAAAGTTCAACTCGCTTCAGCATCAATTCTAACTTATTGATGGATGGCTAAAAGTTAGTAAAAGGTTAAGTATTCTTTATGGGCTTTTATATAAATACTTTGAACATTCCAGCATATGCGCCGCAAAGAGAGTTCAGATGACTCATCTTTTCTGGTTGAGCCGCGTTTTTTGCTGCACACTTGTGGTATGAGAGCCTTCTCATCATTTGGCCCGAAGGTATGGAACTCGCTCCCCCTCAACCTCAGACAAACCGCCTGCTACGACACTTTTAAAAAGAACTTAAAGTCTGACTATTATAAGATTCACCTTTACAAATCAGTTCTATCGTTTTTATTTTGTCTGGTTTTGTTTAACCCTAGCCATTATATGTTATGTTTTATATATATACTTATATGTATGTTTTGTTCTCCGTTTTTAGTTTTAGATATTTTTCTTTTATGCGCTTAGAGCCTACACTATGTTTGTTGATAGCACTTTATAAATACTATTATTATTATTATTCCTACCTGCTTGCTTCTCTTAATGGAGGGAGAAGCTCATCTGCAAATTGTAAAACTTTTCCTTGTTCTTTTTCAGCTTCTTCAACCAAATAGTGTAACAATGTCAGTCTAGGTTTATTGGCACGGGTGTCAATAAGTTTATTGAGAGAACTTATTTTAAATCCAACAGCATTCCCAGCATAGCCACCCTAAAATAAAAGAATTTGGAATTTTAAAAGTCATTTTTTATAGTATAAACCTAATGGGAATTCAATTTTATATTTATAAAAATACATTTCATATTTTACTGTAACATATATGCAAACTCTAAGATGTTTATTCATTATATTGTAAACTTGTGTGCACTATTACATGTTGGCATAAATACTGGTATGTTTTTTGTTTTTTACTAAAGAGGAATACAATAATTCATTTTGAAAAGCTTAATACTATACTTAGCAATCACTGTGTAAAGTTGACTGTTTCAATATCATTACATTTCAGACATTATTGAATCACCCTATTTAATGATGAAGAACACAATATATAGTTGAATACTTACAGCGTTTATAAAATTACCAGCGTGAAGCACAAATCTTAAGAAACCTTTCAATGATGTATTGTCCATTATATGTTTACAAGTGGTAATCATAATATTGACATTAGGCAACAGAGCCTCCAAGGCATTTTGAAAATCATCTTTCAGTAGCATTCCTTCAACCTAAATCAATTATTTTTTTAAATGTGTTAATATTTTTAAATCAGAGGCACCTCTGACATAGTAAAACATCATAAATGAAACCAAATATTTAAAAAATTGAGTAATATAATATATTAAACCTATTTAACAATGGTCGTAATTTAAAAACAAAATTAAAAACTGTTTAAAAAAGTTAATTAAACGTAAAAAAATTAGAGAATATTAGGGATTAACATTTTATGAGAAGAATTTTAAAAATATTGAGTTGTAGTCATATAATATTTGTATAGCGCTGCCAACAAACAAAATGAAAGCTCAGAGCGCATTTAACATACAACTAGCTAATACAGATATAATCTCTAGACTAAAGCTAATTGATGATTTAAAACTTTACAAACATAGGTCAAAAGAAATAAAAATTAAGCACTAACCAACTTTACATATAAGTAAGACAGTAGGAGTGTAAAGCATGTTGTCTAAATAAGTAAGACACTAGGAGTGTAAAGCATGTTGTCTAGATAAGTAAGACAGTAGGAGTGTAAAGCATGTTGTCTAGATAAGTAAGACACTAGGAGTGTAAAGCATGTTGTCTAGATAAGTAAGACACTAGGAGTGTAAAGCATGTTGTCTAGATAAGTAAGACACTAGGAGTGTAAAGCATGTTGTCTAGATAAGTAAGACAGTAGGAGTGTAAAGCATGTTGTCTAGATAAGTAAGACACTAGGAGTGTAAAGCATGTTGTCTAGATAAGTAAGACACTAGGAGTGTAAAGCATGTTGTCTAGATAAGTAAGACAGTAGGAGTGTAAAGCATGTTGTCTAAATAAATAAGACAGTAGGAGTGTAAAGCATGTTGTCTAGATAAGTAAGACAGTAGGAGTGTAAAGCATGTTGTCTAAATAAGTAAGACACTAGGAGTGTAAAGCATGTTGTCTAAATAAGTAAGACACTAGGAGTGTAAAGCATGTTGTCTAAATAAGTAAGACAGTAGGAATGTAAAGCATGTTGTCTAAATAAGTAAGACACTAGGAGTGTAAAGCATGTTGTCTAGATAAGTGAGACACTAGGAGTGTAAAGCATGTTGTCAAGATAAGTAAGACAGTAGGAGTGTAAAGCATGTTGTCTAGATAAGTAAGAGAGTAGGAGTGTAAAGCATGTTGTCTAGATAAGTAAGACAGTAGGAGTGTAAAGCATGTTGTCTAAATAAGTAAGACACTAGGAGTGTAAAGCATGTTGTCTAAATAAGTAAGACACTAGGAGTGTAAAGCATGTTGTCTAGATAAGTAAGACAGTAGGAGTGTAAAGCATGTTGTCTAGATAAGTAAGACACTAGGAGTGTAAAGCATGTTGTCTAAATAAGTAAGACACTAGGAGTGTAAAGCATGTTGTCTAAATAAGTAAGACACTAGGAGTGTAAAGCATGTTGTCTAAATAAGTAAGACACTAGGAGTGTAAAGCATGTTGTCTAAATAAGTAAGACAGTAGGAGTGTAAAGCATGTTGTCTAAATAAGTAAGACACTAGGAGTGTAAAGCATGTTGTCTAGATAAGTAAGACACTAGGAGTGTAAAGCATGTTGTCTAGATAAGTAAGACACTAGGAGTGTAAAGCATGTTGTCTAGATAAGTAAGACAGTAGGAGTGTAAAGCATGTTGTCTAAATAAGTAAGACAGTAGGAGTGTAAAGCATGTTGTCTAGATAAGTAAGACAGTAGGAGTGTAAAGCATGTTGTCTAAATAAGTAAGACAGTAGGAGTGTAAAGCATGTTGTCTAGATAAGTAAGACAGTAGGAGTGTAAAGCATGTTGTCTAGATAAGTAAGACAGTAGGAGTGTAAAGCATGTTGTCTAAATAAGTAAGACACTAGGAGTGTAAAGCATGTTGTCTAGATAAGTAAGACAGTAGGAGTGTAAAGCATGTTGTCTAGATAAGTAAGACACTAGGAGTGTAAAGCATGTTGTCTAGATAAGTAAGACAGTAGGAGTGTAAAGCATGTTGTCTAGATAAGTAAGACACTAGGAGTGTAAAGCATGTTGTCTAAATAAGTAAGACAGTAGGAGTGTAAAGCATGTTGTCTAAATAAGTAAGACACTAGGAGTGTAAAGCATGTTGTCTAGATAAGTAAGACAGTAGGAGTGTAAAGCATGTTGTCTAGATAAGTAAGACACTAGGAGTGTAAAGCATGTTGTCTAAATAAGTAAGACAGTAGGAGTGTAAAGCATGTTGTCTAGATAAGTAAGACAGTAGGAGTGTAAAGCATGTTGTCTAGATAAGTAAGACAGTAGGAGTGTAAAGCATGTTGTCTAAATAAGTAAGACAGTAGGAATGTAAAGCATGTTGTCTAAATAAGTAAGACAGTAGGAGTGTAAAGCATGTTGTCTAGATAAGTAAGACAGTAGGAGTGTAAAGCATGTTGTCTAAATAAATAAGACAGTAGGAGTGTAAAGCATGTTGTCTAAATAAGTAAGACAGTAGGAGTGTAAAGCATGTTGTCTAGATAAGTAAGACACTAGGAGTGTAAAGCATGTTGTCTAAATAAATAAGACAGTAGGAGTGTAAAGCATGTTGTCTAAATAAGTAAGACAGTAGGAGTGTAAAGCATGTTGTCTAAAAAGTAAGACACTAGGAGTGTAAAGCATGTTGTCTAAATAAGTAAGACAGTAGGAGTGTGAAGCATGTTGTCTAAATAAGTAAGACAGTAGGAGTGTAAAGCATGTTGTCTAGATAAGTAAGACACTAGGAGTGTAAAGCATGTTGTCTAGATAAGTAAGACACTAGGAGTGTAAAGCATGTTGTCTAGATAAGTAAGACACTAGGAGTGTAAAGCATGTTGTCTAAATAAGTAAGACAGTAGGAGTGTAAAGCATGTTGTCTAGATAAGTAAGACAGTAGGAGTGTAAAGCATGTTGTCTAAATAAGTAAGACACTAGGAGTGTAAAGCATGTTGTCTAAATAAATAAGACAGTAGGAGTGTAAAGCATGTTTCTAAATAAGTAAGACAGTAGGAGTGTAAAGCATGTTGTCTAAATAAGTAAGACAGTAGGAGTGTAAAGCATGTTGTCTAAATAAGTAAGACACTAGGAGTGTAAAGCATGTTGTCTAAATAAGTAAGAGAGTAGGAGTGTAAAGCATGTTGTCTAGATAAGTAAGACAGTAGGAGTGTAAAGCATGTTGTCTAAAAAGTAAGACACTAGGAGTGTAAAGCATGTTGTCTAAATAAGTAAGACAGTAGGAGTGTGAAGCATGTTGTCTAAATAAGTAAGACAGTAGGAGTGTAAAGCATGTTGTCTAGATAAGTAAGACACTAGGAGTGTAAAGCATGTTGTCTAGATAAGTAAGACACTAGGAGTGTAAAGCATGTTGTCTAGATAAGTAAGACACTAGGAGTGTAAAGCATGTTGTCTAAATAAGTAAGACAGTAGGAGTGTAAAGCATGTTGTCTAGATAAGTAAGACAGTAGGAGTGTAAAGCATGTTGTCTAAATAAGTAAGACACTAGGAGTGTAAAGCATGTTGTCTAAATAAATAAGACAGTAGGAGTGTAAAGCATGTTTCTAAATAAGTAAGACAGTAGGAGTGTAAAGCATGTTGTCTAAATAAGTAAGACAGTAGGAGTGTAAAGCATGTTGTCTAAATAAGTAAGACACTAGGAGTGTAAAGCATGTTGTCTAAATAAGTAAGAGAGTAGGAGTGTAAAGCATGTTGTCTAGATAAGTAAGACAGTAGGAGTGTAAAGCATGTTGTCTAAATAAGTAAGACACTAGGAGTGTAAAGCATGTTGTCTAAATAAGTAAGACACTAGGAGTGTAAAGCATGTTGTCTAGATAAGTAAGACAGTAGGAGTGTAAAGCATGTTGTCTAGATAAGTAAGACTCTAGGAGTGTAAAGCATGTTATCTAAATAAGTAAGACACTAGGAGTGTAAAGCATGTTGTCTAAATAAGTAAGACACTAGGAGTGTAAAGCATGTTGTCTAGATAAGTAAGACACTAGGAGTGTAAAGCATGTTGTCTAGATAAGTAAGACACTAGGAGTGTAAAGCATGTTGTCTAGATAAGTAAGATAGTAGGAGTGTAAAGCATGTTGTCTAAATAAGTAAGACAGTAGGAGTGTAAAGCATGTTGTCTAGATAAGTAAGACAGTAGGAGTGTAAAGCATGTTGTCTAAATAAGTAAGACAGTAGGAGTGTAAAGCATGTTGTCTAGATAAGTAAGACAGTAGGAGTGTAAAGCATGTTGTCTAGATAAGTAAGACAGTAGGAGTGTAAAGCATATTGTCTAAATAAGTAAGACACTAGGAGTGTAAAGCATGTTGTCTAGATAAGTAAGACAGTAGGAGTGTAAAGCATGTTGTCTAGATAAGTAAGACACTAGGAGTGTAAAGCATGTTGTCTAGATAAGTAAGACAGTAGGAGTGTAAAGCATGTTGTCTAGATAAGTAAGACACTAGGAGTGTAAAGCATGTTGTCTAAATAAGTAAGAGAGTAGGAGTGTAAAGCATGTTGTCTAGATAAGTAAGACAGTAGGAGTGTAAAGCATGTTGTCTAAATAAGTAAGACACTAGGAGTGTAAAGCATGTTGTCTAGATAAGTAAGACAGTAGGAGTGTAAAGCATGTTGTCTAGATAAGTAAGACACTAGGAGTGTAAAGCATGTTGTCTAAATAAGTAAGACAGTAGGAGTGTAAAGCATGTTGTCTAGATAAGTAAGACAGTAGGAGTGTAAAGCATGTTGTCTAAATAATTAAGACAGTAGGAGTGTAAAGCATGTTGTCTAAATAAGTAAGACAGTAGGAATGTAAAGCATGTTGTCTAAATAAGTAAGACACTAGGAGTGTAAAGCATGTTGTCTAGATAAGTAAGACAGTAGGAGTGTAAAGCATGTTGTCTAAATAAATAAGACAGTAGGAGTGTAAAGCATGTTGTCTAAATAAGTAAGACAGTAGGAGTGTAAAGCATGTTGTCTAGATAAGTAAGACACTAGGAGTGTAAAGCATGTTGTCTAAATAAATAAGACAGTAGGAGTGTAAAGCATGTTGTCTAAATAAGTAAGACAGTAGGAGTGTAAAGCATGTTGTCTAAAAAGTAAGACACTAGGAGTGTAAAGCATGTTGTCTAAATAAGTAAGACAGTAGGAGTGTGAAGCATGTTGTCTAAATAAGTAAGACAGTAGGAGTGTAAAGCATGTTGTCTAGATAAGTAAGACACTAGGAGTGTAAAGCATGTTGTCTAGATAAGTAAGACACTATGAGTGTAAAGCATGTTGTCTAGATAAGTAAGACACTAGGAGTGTAAAGCATGTTGTCTAAATAAGTAAGACAGTAGGAGTGTAAAGCATGT
This sequence comes from Anisus vortex, assembly GCA_949126835.1. NCBI lineage: Eukaryota > Metazoa > Mollusca > Gastropoda > Planorbidae > Anisus > Anisus vortex. Next base: position 1,749,053 of record OX421502.1, on the reverse strand, counting down.
TGTCTAGATAAGTAAGACAGTAGGAGTGTAAAGCATGTTGTCTAAATAAGTAAGACACTAGGAGTGTAAAGCATGTTGTCTAAATAAATAAGACAGTAGGAGTGTAAAGCATGTTTCTAAATAAGTAAGACAGTAGGAGTGTAAAGCATGTTGTCTAAATAAGTAAGACAGTAGGAGTGTAAAGCATGTTGTCTAAATAAGTAAGACACTAGGAGTGTAAAGCATGTTGTCTAAATAAGTAAGACAGTAGTAGTGTAAAGCATGTTGTCTAAATAAGTAAGACACTAGGAGTGTAAAGCATGTTGTCTAAATAAATAAGACAGTAGGAGTGTAAAGCATGTTGTCTAAATAAGTAAGACAGTAGGAGTGTAAAGCATGTTGTCTAAATAAGTAAGACAGTAGGAGTGTAAAGCATGTTGTCTAAATAAGTAAGACACTAGGAGTGTAAAGCATGTTGTCTAGATAAGTAAGACAGTAGGAGTGTAAAGCATGTTGTCTAGATAAGTAAGACACTAGGAGTGTAAAGCATGTTGTCTAGATAAGTAAGACAGTAGGAGTGTAAAGCATGTTGTCTAGATAAGTAAGACACTAGGAGTGTAAAGCATGTTGTCTAAATAAGTAAGACAGTAGGAGTGTAAAGCATGTTGTCTAAATAAGTAAGACACTAGGAGTGTAAAGCATGTTGTCTAGATAAGTAAGACAGTAGGAGTGTAAAGCATGTTGTCTAGATAAGTAAGACACTAGGAGTGTAAAGCATGTTGTCTAAATAAGTAAGACAGTAGGAGTGTAAAGCATGTTGTCTAGATAAGTAAGACAGTAGGAGTGTAAAGCATGTTGTCTAGATAAGTAAGACAGTAGGAGTGTAAAGCATGTTGTCTAAATAAGTAAGACAGTAGGAATGTAAAGCATGTTGTCTAAATAAGTAAGACAGTAGGAGTGTAAAGCATGTTGTCTAGATAAGTAAGACAGTAGGAGTGTAAAGCATGTTGTCTAAATAAATAAGACAGTAGGAGTGTAAAGCATGTTGTCTAAATAAGTAAGACAGTAGGAGTGTAAAGCATGTTGTCTAGATAAGTAAGACACTAGGAGTGTAAAGCATGTTGTCTAAATAAATAAGACAGTAGGAGTGTAAAGCATGTTGTCTAAATAAGTAAGACAGTAGGAGTGTAAAGCATGTTGTCTAAAAAGTAAGACACTAGGAGTGTAAAGCATGTTGTCTAAATAAGTAAGACAGTAGGAGTGTGAAGCATGTTGTCTAAATAAGTAAGACAGTAGGAGTGGAAAGCATGTTGTCTAGATAAGTAAGACACTAGGAGTGTAAAGCATGTTGTCTAGATAAGTAAGACACTAGGAGTGTAAAGCATGTTGTCTAGATAAGTAAGACACTAGGAGTGTAAAGCATGTTGTCTAAATAAGTAAGACAGTAGGAGTGTAAAGCATGTTGTCTAGATAAGTAAGACAGTAGGAGTGTAAAGCATGTTGTCTAAATAAGTAAGACACTAGGAGTGTAAAGCATGTTGTCTAAATAAATAAGACAGTAGGAGTGTAAAGCATGTTTCTAAATAAGTAAGACAGTAGGAGTGTAAAGCATGTTGTCTAAATAAGTAAGACAGTAGGAGTGTAAAGCATGTTGTCTAAATAAGTAAGACACTAGGAGTGTAAAGCATGTTGTCTAAATAAGTAAGAGAGTAGGAGTGTAAAGCATGTTGTCTAGATAAGTAAGACAGTAGGAGTGTAAAGCATGTTGTCTAAAAAGTAAGACACTAGGAGTGTAAAGCATGTTGTCTAAATAAGTAAGACAGTAGGAGTGTGAAGCATGTTGTCTAAATAAGTAAGACAGTAGGAGTGTAAAGCATGTTGTCTAGATAAGTAAGACACTAGGAGTGTAAAGCATGTTGTCTAGATAAGTAAGACACTAGGAGTGTAAAGCATGTTGTCTAGATAAGTAAGACACTAGGAGTGTAAAGCATGTTGTCTAAATAAGTAAGACAGTAGGAGTGTAAAGCATTTTGTCTAGATAAGTAAGACAGTAGGAGTGTAAAGCATGTTGTCTAAATAAGTAAGACACTAGGAGTGTAAAGCATGTTGTCTAAATAAATAAGACAGTAGGAGTGTAAAGCATGTTTCTAAATAAGTAAGACAGTAGGAGTGTAAAGCATGTTGTCTAAATAAGTAAGACAGTAGGAGTGTAAAGCATGTTGTCTAAATAAGTAAGACACTAGGAGTGTAAAGCATGTTGTCTAAATAAGTAAGAGAGTAGGAGTGTAAAGCATGTTGTCTAGATAAGTAAGACAGTAGGAGTGTAAAGCATGTTGTCTAAATAAGTAAGACACTAGGAGTGTAAAGCATGTTGTCTAAATAAGTAAGACACTAGGAGTGTAAAGCATGTTGTCTAGATAAGTAAGACAGTAGGAGTGTAAAGCATGTTGTCTAGATAAGTAAGACTCTAGGAGTGTAAAGCATGTTGTCTAAATAAGTAAGACACTAGGAGTGTAAAGCATGTTGTCTAAATAAGTAAGACACTAGGAGTGTAAAGCATGTTGTCTAGATAAGTAAGACAGTAGGAGTGTAAAGCATGTTGTCTAAATAAGTAAGACACTAGGAGTGTAAAGCATGTTGTCTAAATAAATAAGACAGTAGGAGTGTAAAGCATGTTTCTAAATAAGTAAGACAGTAGGAGTGTAAAGCATGTTGTCTAAATAAGTAAGACAGTAGGAGTGTAAAGCATGTTGTCTAAATAAGTAAGACACTAGGAGTGTAAAGCATGTTGTCTAAATAAGTAAGAGAGTAGGAGTGTAAAGCATGTTGTCTAGATAAGTAAGACAGTAGGAGTGTAAAGCATGTTGTCTAAATAAGTAAGACACTAGGAGTGTAAAGCATGTTGTCTAAATAAGTAAGACACTAGGAGTGTAAAGCATGTTGTCTAGATAAGTAAGACAGTAGGAGTGTAAAGCATGTTGTCTAGATAAGTAAGACTCTAGGAGTGTAAAGCATGTTGTCTAAATAAGTAAGACACTAGGAGTGTAAAGCATGTTGTCTAAATAAGTAAGACACTAGGAGTGTAAAGCATGTTGTCTAGATAAGTAAGACACTAGGAGTGTAAAGCATGTTGTCTAGATAAGTAAGACACTAGGAGTGTAAAGCATGTTGTCTAGATAAGTAAGATAGTAGGAGTGTAAAGCATGTTGTCTAAATAAGTAAGACAGTAGGAGTGTAAAGCATGTTGTCTAGATAAGTAAGACAGTAGGAGTGTAAAGCATGTTGTCTAAATAAGTAAGACAGTAGGAGTGTAAAGCATGTTGTCTAGATAAGTAAGACAGTAGGAGTGTAAAGCATGTTGTCTAGATAAGTAAGACAGTAGGAGTGTAAAGCATATTGTCTAAATAAGTAAGACACTAGGAGTGTAAAGCATGTTGTCTAGATAAGTAAGACAGTAGGAGTGTAAAGCATGTTGTCTAGATAAGTAAGACACTAGGAGTGTAAAGCATGTTGTCTAGATAATTAAGACAGTAGGAGTGTAAAGCATGTTGTCTAGATAAGTAAGACACTAGGAGTGTAAAGCATGTTGTCTAAATAAGTAAGACAGTAGGAGTGTAAAGCATGTTGTCTAGATAAGTAAGACAGTAGGAGTGTAAAGCATGTTGTCTAAATAAGTAAGACACTAGGAGTGTAAAGCATGTTGTCTAGATAAGTAAGACAGTAGGAGTGTAAAGCATGTTGTCTAGATAAGTAAGACACTAGGAGTGTAAAGCATGTTGTCTAAATAAGTAAGACAGTAGGAGTGTAAAGCATGTTGTCTAGATAAGTAAGACAGTAGGAGTGTAAAGCATGTTGTCTAAATAATTAGGACAGTAGGAGTGTAAAGCATGTTGTCTAAATAAGTAAGACAGTAGGAATGTAAAGCATGTTGTCTAAATAAGTAAGACAGTAGGAGTGTAAAGCATGTTGTCTAGATAAGTAAGACAGTAGGAGTGTAAAGCATGTTGTCTAAATAAATAAGACAGTAGGAGTGTAAAGCATGTTGTCTAAATAAGTAAGACAGTAGGAGTGTAAAGCATGTTGTCTAGATAAGTAAGACACTAGGAGTGTAAAGCATGTTGTCTAAATAAATAAGACAGTAGGAGTGTAAAGCATGTTGTCTAAATAAGTAAGACAGTAGGAGTGTAAAGCATGTTGTCTAAAAAGTAAGACACTAGGAGTGTAAAGCATGTTGTCTAAATAAGTAAGACAGTAGGAGTGTGAAGCATGTTGTCTAAATAAGTAAGACAGTAGGAGTGTAAAGCATGTTGTCTAGATAAGTAAGACACTAGGAGTGTAAAGCATGTTGTCTAGATAAGTAAGACACTATGAGTGTAAAGCATGTTGTCTAGATAAGTAAGACACTAGGAGTGTAAAGCATGTTGTCTAAATAAGTAAGACAGTAGGAGTGTAAAGCATGTTGTCTAGATAAGTAAGACAGTAGGAGTGTAAAGCATGTTGTCTAAATAAGTAAGACACTAGGAGTGTAAAGCATGTTGTCTAAATAAATAAGACAGTAGGAGTGTAAAGCATGTTTCTAAATAAGTAAGACAGTAGGAGTGTAAAGCATGTTGTCTAAATAAGTAAGACAGTAGGAGTGTAAAGCATGTTGTCTAAATAAGTAAGACACTAGGAGTGTAAAGCATGTTGTCTAAATAAGTAAGACAGTAGTAGTGTAAAGCATGTTGTCTAAATAAGTAAGACACTAGGAGTGTAAAGCATGTTGTCTAAATAAGTAAGACAGTAGGAGTGTAAAGCATGTTGTCTAAATAAGTAAGACAGTAGGAGTGTAAAGCATGTTGTCTAAATAAGTAAGACAGTAGGAGTGTAAAGCATGTTGTCTAAATAAGTAAGACACTAGGAGTGTAAAGCATGTTGTCTAGATAAGTAAGACAGTAGGAGTGTAAAGCATGTTGTCTAGATAAGTAAGACACTAGGAGTGTAAAGCATGTTGTCTAGATAAGTAAGACAGTAGGAGTGTAAAGCATGTTGTCTAGATAAGTAAGACACTAGGAGTGTAAAGCATGTTGTCTAAATAAGTAAGACAGTAGGAGTGTAAAGCATGTTGTCTAAATAAGTAAGACACTAGGAGTGTAAAGCATGTTGTCTAGATAAGTAAGACAGTAGGAGTGTAAAGCATGTTGTCTAGATAAGTAAGACACTAGGAGTGTAAAGCATGTTGTCTAAATAAGTAAGACAGTAGGAGTGTAAAGCATGTTGTCTAGATAAGTAAGACAGTAGGAGTGTAAAGCATGTTGTCTAGATAAGTAAGACAGTAGGAGTGTAAAGCAAGTTGTCTAAATAAGTAAGACAGTAGGAATGTAAAGCATGTTGTCTAAATAAGTAAGACAGTAGGAGTGTAAAGCATGTTGTCTAGATAAGTAAGACAGTAGGAGTGTAAAGCATGTTGTCTAAATAAATAAGACAGCAGGAGTGTAAAGCATGTTGTCTAAATAAGTAAGACAGTAGGAGTGTAAAGCATGTTGTCTAGATAAGTAAGACACTAGGAGTGTAAAGCATGTTGTCTAAATAAATAAGACAGTAGGAGTGTAAAGCATGTTGTCTAAATAAGTAAGACAGTAGGAGTGTAAAGCATGTTGTCTAAAAAGTAAGACACTAGGAGTGTAAAGCATGTTGTCTAAATAAGTAAGACAGTAGGAGTGTGAAGCATGTTGTCTAAATAAGTAAGACAGTAGGAGTGTAAAGCATGTTGTCTAGATAAGTAAGACACTAGGAGTGTAAAGCATGTTGTCTAGATAAGTAAGACACTAGGAGTGTAAAGCATGTTGTCTAGATAAGTAAGACACTAGGAGTGTAAAGCATGTTGTCTAAATAAGTAAGACAGTAGGAGTGTAAAGCATGTTGTCTAGATAAGTAAGACAGTAGGAGTGTAAAGCATGTTGTCTAAATAAGTAAGACACTAGGAGTGTAAAGCATGTTGTCTAAATAAATAAGACAGTAGGAGTGTAAAGCATGTTTCTAAATAAGTAAGACAGTAGGAGTGTAAAGCATGTTGTCTAAATAAGTAAGACAGTAGGAGTGTAAAGCATGTTGTCTAAATAAGTAAGACACTAGGAGTGTAAAGCATGTTGTCTAAATAAGTAAGAGAGTAGGAGTGTAAAGCATGTTGTCTAGATAAGTAAGACAGTAGGAGTGTAAAGCATGTTGTCTAAAAAGTAAGACACTAGGAGTGTAAAGCATGTTGTCTAAATAAGTAAGACAGTAGGAGTGTGAAGCATGTTGTCTAAATAAGTAAGACAGTAGGAGTGTAAAGCATGTTGTCTAGATAAGTAAGACACTAGGAGTGTAAAGCATGTTGTCTAGATAAGTAAGACACTAGGAGTGTAAAGCATGTTGTCTAGATAAGTAAGACACTAGGAGTGTAAAGCATGTTGTCTAAATAAGTAAGACAGTAGGAGTGTAAAGCATGTTGTCTAGATAAGTAAGACAGTAGGAGTGTAAAGCATGTTGTCTAAATAAGTAAGACACTAGGAGTGTAAAGCATGTTGTCTAAATAAATAAGACAGTAGGAGTGTAAAGCATGTTTCTAAATAAGTAAGACAGTAGGAGTGTAAAGCATGTTGTCTAAATAAGTAAGACAGTAGGAGTGTAAAGCATGTTGTCTAAATAAGTAAGACACTAGGAGTGTAAAGCATGTTGTCTAAATAAGTAAGAGAGTAGGAGTGTAAAGCATGTTGTCTAGATAAGTAAGACAGTAGGAGTGTAAAGCATGTTGTCTAAATAAGTAAGACACTAGGAGTGTAAAGCATGTTGTCTAAATAAGTAAGACACTAGGAGTGTAAAGCATGTTGTCTAGATAAGTAAGACAGTAGGAGTGTAAAGCATGTTGTCTAGATAAGTAAGACTCTAGGAGTGTAAAGCATGTTGTCTAAATAAGTAAGACACTAGGAGTGTAAAGCATGTTGTCTAAATAAGTAAGACACTAGGAGTGTAAAGCATGTTGTCTAGATAAGTAAGACACTAGGAGTGTAAAGCATGTTGTCTAGATAAGTAAGACACTAGGAGTGTAAAGCATGTTGTCTAGATAAGTAAGATAGTAGGAGTGTAAAGCATGTTGTCTAAATAAGTAAGACAGTAGGAGTGTAAAGCATGTTGTCTAGATAAGTAAGACAGTAGGAGTGTAAAGCATGTTGTCTAAATAAGTAAGACAGTAGGAGTGTAAAGCATGTTGTCTAGATAAGTAAGACAGTAGGAGTGTAAAGCATGTTGTCTAGATAAGTAAGACAGTAGGAGTGTAAAGCATATTGTCTAAATAAGTAAGACACTAGGAGTGTAAAGCATGTTGTCTAGATAAGTAAGACAGTAGGAGTGTAAAGCATGTTGTCTAGATAAGTAAGACACTAGGAGTGTAAAGCATGTTGTCTAGATAAGTAAGACAGTAGGAGTGTAAAGCATGTTGTCTAGATAAGTAAGACACTAGGAGTGTAAAGCATGTTGTCTAAATAAGTAAGACAGTAGGAGTGTAAAGCATGTTGTCTAGATAAGTAAGACAGTAGGAGTGTAAAGCATGTTGTCTAAATAAGTAAGACACTAGGAGTGTAAAGCATGTTGTCTAGATAAGTAAGACAGTAGGAGTGTAAAGCATGTTGTCTAGATAAGTAAGACACTAGGAGTGTAAAGCATGTTGTCTAAATAAGTAAGACAGTAGGAGTGTAAAGCATGTTGTCTAGATAAGTAAGACAGTAGGAGTGTAAAGCATGTTGTCTAAATAATTAAGACAGTAGGAGTGTAAAGCATGTTGTCTAAATAAGTAAGACAGTAGGAATGTAAAGCATGTTGTCTAAATAAGTAAGACAGTAGGAGTGTAAAGCATGTTGTCTAGATAAGTAAGACAGTAGGAGTGTAAAGCATGTTGTCTAAATAAATAAGACAGTAGGAGTGTAAAGCATGTTGTCTAAATAAGTAAGACAGTAGGAGTGTAAAGCATGTTGTCTAGATAAGTAAGACACTAGGAGTGTAAAGCATGTTGTCTAAATACATAAGACAGTAGGAGTGTAAAGCATGTTGTCTAAATAAGTAAGACAGTAGGAGTGTAAAGCATGTTGTCTAAAAAGTAAGACACTAAGAGTGTAAAGCATGTTGTCTAAATAAGTAAGACAGTAGGAGTGTGAAGCATGTTGTCTAAATAAGTAAGACAGTAGGAGTGTAAAGCATGTTGTCTAGATAAGTAAGACACTAGGAGTGTAAAGCATGTTGTCTAGATAAGTAAGACACTATGAGTGTAAAGCATGTTGTCTAGATAAGTAAGACACTAGGAGTGTAAAGCATGTTGTCTAAATAAGTAAGACAGTAGGAGTGTAAAGCATGTTGTCTAGATAAGTAAGACAGTAGGAGTGTAAAGCATGTTGTCTAAATAAGTAAGACACTAGGAGTGTAAAGCATGTTGTCTAAATAAATAAGACAGTAGGAGTGTAAAGCATGTTTCTAAATAAGTAAGACAGTAGGAGTGTAAAGCATGTTGTCTAAATAAGTAAGACAGTAGGAGTGTAAAGCATGTTGTCTAAATAAGTAAGACACTAGGAGTGTAAAGCATGTTGTCTAAATAAGTAAGACAGTAGTAGTGTAAAGCATGTTGTCTAAATAAGTAAGACACTAGGAGTGTAAAGCATGTTGTCTAAATAAATAAGACAGTAGGAGTGTAAAGCATGTTGTCTAAATAAGTAAGACAGTAGGAGTGTAAAGCATGTTGTCTAAATAAGTAAGACAGTAGGAGTGTAAAGCATGTTGTCTAAATAAGTAAGACAGTAGGAGTGTAAAGCATGTTGTCTAAATAAGTAAGACAGTAGGAGTGTAAAGCATGGTGTCTAAAATAAATAGTGACATAATGAGTCTTAAGTTCATTTTGAAAGTAACAATAGAACTTGTTCGCCTGAGTTGAATGGGAATTAGATTCCACACCTTTGAACCAGACATTGTGAAAGCTCTAAGACAATTGTTGGTCTACTGATGTCATGAGAAAAACCCTATTATATAAACATCTTAACCCTCACTAAGCCTTTTAATTATAACATAATGATACTATGATTTTTTTTTTCAATTTGTTATAAAGTATAATCATATTTAAGCCTATATATTTATTTATCTCTCTCTCTCTCTATATATATATATAATTATTTATCTCTCTCTCTCTATATATATATATATAATTATATATATATAGAGATAGACAGATTGATAAATAGATATAGATATTTGTTAATAAATTATATATGAAAAAAATTGAAGGTAAAATTTATTAAAATATGTATATTTATTTTATTTTAATTTGTCATTTATTTAGCGCCTCACTCCATGCTAAAGCAAGCATGCTCAGCGCGCTCATAAAAACAAAAAAAACAGTAACAGTCTTAAATAGTTTTAAACAAGGTTTATAGTATTAGACCTACCCTAATTTTAAATCCTGAAAGTCTTGAAAGCTGCAAAAAGAATTTTTCAGCATTGCCTAATTTATTAACATCTCCTTTGTAGCTGTTGATCATGGTTACCTACAAAAATCATGTACAAAATGTCTTAAAGAGTTCAATGGAATTTTTATATTTATAGGCTAATTGTAAAAAAAATAATTTAAATGTATAAATGATATACAAGAGAATCTCAGACATCAATGTAAATTGCTGGCCAGATTTTAGAATGTCTCAGTTAAAAGACAAGAATCCTCTCATCTAGTTCTAAGCTGGTCAATGTTGATAGAAGTTTCCAGTTTAGATATCACAGCTTATAATACATATAATCCATTTAGCAGAAATATTGTGAGGGTGTAAAGTAATCTCAAATGCTACAAAAGAATGATGGTTTCATTGTGAGACATATAAATGCTAACTAAATTATGACATCATTGGGAACATTAAAAAAAACTTTCATATATAGGCCTATTATTATTCTGGGCTTAGTCTGTTATTCTGTGGAGTGTACAAAGAAATGAATCAGCCTAACAAACAAGACAACATAAAGTTCCTCCCCCGAAAAGAACAATGCACTATAGTCCAGTTGAGAACAGAACATATAGCACTCAACTCACACATAAATAGAATAAAATTAACTCACCCATCTAACTGCAGACATTGCCCCTGCTCACAAGAAACTATGGACCACATCCTGTTTGAATACCCTGAGCTAACCTACCGCAGATACACTCTGCTCCCCCCTCAACCAACCATTACCAACACACTATATAGCAGTAGGCCTATTGAACAACTGAAAAAGACTTAACTATGTTTGTCTGGCGTTGATTGCAAGAGAGCAAACTGATTCGGCAAACTGGCTAACAGAAATCGTTTCTTACATTGTGTAATGATTCCTAATAAGTATTTGTACAAAGACAAAGTGAAGACTTAAAGTTTAAAGTTTTTTGTATTTGTTATTTTCTTCTCTATTTCTAACCTCATCTTTGTCTGGAAGAATCTTTTGTAATCCCCTTAATCTTTCTGCTCCAATCTTGGATGAGTCACCATCTTTTATTAGTTGAATTATTTCTTCATGGGAAAGCTTACTGAACTGCTTTAGGAATATATTAGCATTCATACTGCGTTTCATGTCCAACAGATTTACCTAAGGAATAATGTATTTTCATTAAACTATGGTACTTAAAATACATGTGTTTTTTTATAAAAGATAAAATATTTTTTAAAAAAAAAATAAAAGAAAGAATATTGGCTATTACTGACCTTGAGATAAGACTTCTTGATCTAATATTTAAGATATAAAACTCAATAGATACACAAACTTAGCTAAGGCATCAAAGTAACTAAAGTGACACTCTTTTATCTGTATATAACTGTTGTTTGCTATGTTATGTTTGCTATGTTATTTTATGTGTATTTAAATTGTGGACTTTTTCCTCGGTTTTACGGGGTCTCCACAGTATTACGAAGAAGAAGAAGAAGTAACAACAAAACAATATCTAAAAACTTACTTTGCTTATTTATAGAAGGACCTACAGTTATTACATTCTATACTTTCATGTTTATATTAAATTGTTTTTTCCAATGTTCAAATATTTATTTGAGTTTATTCTTTATAATGTGTGCTATGTTTCCTTCATTTTTTCTACAAGTGACAACACATTAATAATAACATAAAGCTATTTAAGTATATTAAAAAAAATCTAAAACCATATCTGTATTTGTACCTCTGTTGGAGTCTTCACTTTAGCTGGTTCTTCTTGTTTAGTTTCTGCTGCCTTCTGACAAAAGAGCTGCTCAATTTTGTCATAATGGACTTCAACCTTATCATCCATCTCAGCTACTTCCTTCCAAATATTGTCTTCCTCTGTAGAAATTGATTTTTAAAAATATCTCATACTTTGTTCTCAAATGTTTTGTAATAAACTTAATCTTTGAAGTAAATTTTTAAACAAAAAGTGGAAATAAGGAATTCAAGGTTAAAAAGCTAAGTATGGAATTGGTAGGCATATAAATTAATTAAAAAAAACTTACTGCTCATAGATTGTTCTGGAATCTTTGACCAATTGAAAGTTTTCATCTTATGTTTTGGCTTAGGTGTAGTAATTGGTCTGTAAGCTGAAGTAGTGGACATTTTCAGAGGTGGCAAATTGCCAACAAAACCTGGTGGAGGTGGTGGGGGCATAGGTCCATTCATTCCTGATAATGGTGGAGGTGGGGGTGGTCCACCAGAAACACCTGGAAGTGGTGGAGGTGGGGGTGGTCCACCAGAAACACCTGGAAGTGGCGGAGGTGGGGGTGGTCCACCAGAAACACCTGGAAGTGGTGGAGGTGGGGGTGGTCCACCAGAAACACCTGGAAGTGGTGGAGGTGGAGGTGGTCCACCAGAAACACCTGGAAGTGGTGGAGGTGGGGGTGGTCCACCAGAAACACCTGGAAGTGGCGGAGGTGGGGGTGGTCCACCAATAAAACCTGGAAGTGGTGGAGGCGGAGGTGGGGGTGGTCCACCAATAACACCTGGAAGAGGTGATTGTGGTTGAGACAGTTCATTAATCACAGATGAAGAAGGGAATAAAGGGGTGAGAGCAATGTCAGCATTTGAAGACTCTTCTCCATTTAAAAAGGTGTTTGATAATGTTGGGCGAGATCCTGCATTATTAGCATCAAAATTTTGGTTAGTGCTTTGCATTGCAACAGAAGATGTTTGTTTTAGTACTATGACGTCTAAATCTGTTTGAGCTGATGAATGTTTTACGTCTAACATTTTATTACTTCCCCCTTGAAATTCAACATTTGTGGAGTGATTGAACTTTTTCAGCAGAATCTTGTCTAAGCTAGATGGTTGTGTATATTTGTCTGTCTTATCATCATCAATAATAATTGCTGTTTGAGCCGCATGCTCCATTAGTTCCCATTGGATATCACTGTGAAAAAAACAATAATACAAACAAACAATTAATTCAATGTATTTTCTTTAAAACTGAACCTAAAATATATTATTTCATTCTACTTAAATAATATGAGCCTATTGTGATAAAACAATTAAAAACAATCTTATCTATCAATTTACAAAAGTAAGCTTCTTATACCTAATCTATGCATTGGTATTCCCTTCCATTCAGTAACCAATCTAAAGCTTTTATTAGAAGTGTTCTATTTTAAAACACAGAAATACATTCTCACTTTTAAGATCAAAAGTATACATTAAAAGAGTCTAAATGTTTTTATCTTTGCAACTATTGTGTTTTTTTTAAAAATAACATATTTGTTAAAAACAAAAAAAAAGGATAAGTATTTGATGAAATTAAATTTGGAAATTATTCCTATTTGACAATTCAGAAATGAATTAATAATTTAAGAAAGCTGGACATTTTTCACTAAAATAATGTGCAAAACATGTAGCCTACCTGATTTTTTTATCCATATCTATCTGTAGCAATGTTTGCAGTATTGTAAGGAACTTGTCTGACAATGGAGTATTATATACCTATTGACAAAAAAAATAAAAAATATGTTTCATAATTTCACATAATTTATTTGTGTAAACCCTTAAGAAGAGAGACATGTTAAAGTTTTATCATATATATTATACAATCTAATAAAGATCAAAGTGACATAGCAAAGTTGTAGGCAAGATCACATGTGCTCCCCCCACCCATGATTGCAAGTGCCCCACCCTTCCCAAAGATAGCCTGAAATATATTCATATATTTTGAAATTTCACTTTCGTTTTTACATTTATAAGCTTTAAAAATATTTATTATAACATTTTTTCGTTTTATTTTCTTGTACCAGTAAATTAGTGCAATTGTGAGTTGATCTAAAGTGTGTTAGCTTTGGTTTTCTATAGAAATATTTTGTAACAGATTGAATCATTGTTATAAATAACTGCACGTCTTTTGTATCTGTGCGTTTTTTAAACATTAGTTTTTCCCAAATTTACCTGGATATACTTGTGTTAACAAAAATGAGAATTAAAAAATATGCCTACTGAAATATTGAATTGATTCGACTTAACCTTCACTCATTGATAGTTAGATTAACTTTTTCCCAGCGGTTTAAATTAACACAGTCTGCAAGGTAATGGAAGAGGGTTGGAATAATATAACTAGATGGGGACAAAATAGGACATGTTAAGGGGTGGGTGGGGGGAGAGCAATGTGAGGCCAATTCTGAACTCGTGTACAATTACATTCTAAAAACGGTTTGAAGAACAATATGAGGCCAATTCTGAACTCGTGTACAATTACATTCTAAAAACTGTTTGAAGAACAATGTGAGGCCAATTCTGAACTCGTGTACAATTACATTCTAAAAACTGTTTGAAGAACAATGTGAGGCCAATTCTGAACTCGTGTACAATTACATTCTAAAAACTATTTGAAGAGCAATATGAGGTCAATTGTGAACTCGTGTACAATTACATTCTAAAAACTGTTTGAAATATATAACGTTCTATAATTTGTCAATAGTTGTAACTTAATATTAAAAATCAGACTATGTCAATATTTTAATGTCTTAAATTCTTAATTTCTGAACTAAACATTTTATCCAGCTAAATAAAAAAATTGAAATTAGCACATCACTGCTAGTGAAATAATGATGCAGCATGTTTCAAAAGATTTTATGAAAAAGTAAAGTTATCATGATAACAATTTAGATCAGCATAAAATGACAGGTATTTTATAAGTCTAGAAGGAGTCATTGCGCTGGCCACATTATCACTATCATTGTCATGCCGTGACAAATGAAACAAACAAACTGCGCTCACTATCAGTACTATCACCATACATATAGAAGGTAGCCAACTTTCATTTTAATGTTTAAAACTGAGTTCTCTCATTTCCATACGTTAAATAACGATATGTTAAACAATACCCATTTTTAATAAAACCCGGTTATAGGTTAAATAGTTGGATACATGTATGAAGGTCAGTGCAGCAAGAGTGACAGACAGACAGACAGACGTATGTAAAGCATGAATTTAGACTGAGTGATGTTAACGAAAGTTAACAAGGGGAAGTAAGTAGAGGATTTCGGCCAGTGAATGTACGAACACTACAAGGGGAAAGAAGGAGAAGATTTTGGCAAGTGAATGTACGGACACTGCAAGGGGAAATAAGGAGAGGATTTTGGCAAGTGAATGTACGGACACTACAAGAAGAGGTAAGTAAAGGAGTTTGGCAAATGCATGTACGGACACTACAAGGGAAGGTAAGTAGAGGATTTTGGCCAGTGAATGTACGGACACTACAAGGGAATGTAGTCCAAGCTTTTTTTAAAGTTTAGACATGTGGAGTTGTTATTTTAAACAATGTGTTGACTTAGGAGTTTTTCACATGAGACATAACATAGCTAAGATATATTAATTGAATGATTATGTGCACTGAATTTATAAAGCGTTATGAAAAGTGATGGTAGGAATTATTTTATGATATTACATTGTTTATGTTAATTGTGTAATAAAACAACGTCATCTTTCATAAAAGGCTTTCGTGTTTGCATCTGAAGAGAGACTGAATATACGATAATAAAAAAATATAAACATGTAACAATAATAACAATCGCTAAAATGCCCATGTCTTAAGCAGGGCCATCACAAGTATGATGCAAGTCCTAAAACTGCCGCACCTTAAATGTTTATATTATATCCTATAGATATCCCTGCTCATTCTGCTCACGACACGCATGTCTAATATGGTTGCAGTTCTGCATCATTGCACGGCATAAAACAAGTTCTAAAATGCAAAAGATAAGTTTAACCGAGTTCTACAATACTCATGATAAGTTAAACTAAGTTCAACAATACTCATGATAAATCAAACTAAGTTCAACAATACTCATGATAAATCAAACTAAGTTCAACAATACTCATGATAAGTCAAACTAAGTTCAACAATACTCATGATAAGTCAAACTAAGTTCAACAATACTCATGATAAGTCAAACTAAGTTCTACAATACTCATGATAAGTCAAACTAAGTTCAACAATACTCATGATAAGTCAAACTAAGTTCTACAATACTCTTGATAAGTTAAACTATCATATAAGTTATTAGGCTTTTTGCGATAAATATATTTTAAAATCTTTTAGGAAAAATAACCGGTTTAAAAAAAAATCCCGTTTCGATACTTTTATAGCAAATAATCGCAATATATTAGATCTACATGTTGTTCGGCCGCAATATATTGCATGTTGTTCGGCCGCAATATATTACATGTTGTTCGGCCGGTTTAGCAGGTGTTAAAAAAAACTATTTAGGGGAGTGGGGATGGGGGTGTAGCTGAAAATCGCATAATATGATTTTATGATGTTTTATCATCGGCTTATCGTCTATGTGCAGATTTTCAGCTTCCAACGGTCAGAATGGTCATTTTTTATCAGGATTTTAAATTTAGTTCAATAAGGATTTTAAAATGTGCACCATAAAGGGTAATATAAAAGTTAAAAACTTATTTTTATGGGATAGGGATTGTGTCTAAAAATTTAAAACAATCGTGAAACTCGTATAAGTTCCACGTTTCAGCTGGATAGTATGGCGTAATGTGATTCAATTAGCCTTCTAGCGATCAAATCGCCCGGCATAACCACACACACACACAAGGTTTTGAGCAATTAATAGAACATAATTTTTTTATATAGCATACAAAAAAAAAACATCAAGAAAACACCAACAATGACGCCCCTAACGCCCCTACAATCTTACCTTATTAAAAATGCTGTCAAAGAGTTGTCTGTGATTGCTGACATCAATAGTGTCAGAAATACACATCGCTAACTCATCATCGTCATCGCATTTAAAATCTTCAAACACGTCACATTGAATATCCAGTTCTTTATCATTGGCATTTCTTAAATCAGGAACAATATCCAAGAGATTTAAACCTGTTAAATACATTTGAAATATATTTATATTATTTTTACTTTAGGATTGTGAAACATTCAGAAAAAAACTCAAGTACAGGGGTCGGGAACCTACGGCAGGCGTGTCAGACTTGGCACGCGGAGCCCTTTTTAATGGCACGCGGAGAACCCCCGAAAATAAAATGTTTTTAATGGCTTCTGCGTGCCATGTCTTTTTTTTTTTTCATTAGCTCTCGCTGTTCAGACTCTGAATAAAATTTAATTTTAAAAAAGTTTTTTTTTTTCATATATATGAAAATGCAGCCATTTCATTTTGTCGTTTGCCTGTTCTAAAGCGTTCAGTTTCAGCGGATAAAAACTAGTCTTTGCGTCTCCTGTGCATACATCAAAAGAATGTGCCGACTACTCTACATTTGGTTGGTTTTGTTTGTATTATATCGCAAGACCCAAAACTATCGAATACAAATAATTAGTATCGGCAAACCATAAACTGAATTGTTTTTCTCGATTCCAATAATGTTATTGTAAAGTAGGCTATCTCTAGTGTGACACCGAAATGAAAATGTCTCCCCCTCCCCCGCCCCAAAATAACAACCTTGATAGATTTCGAATTTCCGATTTGCTATTTAAGTTTTATCTTAACAAGAGGATATCCTTCAAATTATTATAATTTCGTCATGTCTGTTGGCCTATATATAGAAACCTTTTACAATTATTCACAATGTTATATTATGCGGCGATATATCAAGGTATAAGTGCCCTTAAAATGGCCGAAAATGACAAATGCGATGGTTGGCAAACAAAAAAGGATTTGTCAAATTTCTTGTAAACCACATTGGGAGGCTGCTGTTAAGCTTCCATTTCATTATACACCATAAAAGTACACGATCAATAGGTCAGCGGCTACCTCAGGTGACAATGTCGTGACTTGTCAGCGGAAATAACCCAGAAAGTGATTACTCTTCAATTAAATTATTGACATAGTGCCTTTATAGAAAAAGGCATCCAGAAGACCGTTGTTTTTTTAAATCTGTGCATTTCTCTTCAAACCAACGCAAATCATTAAACATTATTCAGTTTATTTAAATCATTATAGTAACATTGTAGCAACATTAACAATCCAAAAAAGAACTTTAGCTATAAAAAAAACTTCTCTTTTTTTTAAATGAACGAAACAATATAAAATAACATTTCAGACACACCAGGATTTTCTTACAATGAATCGTGACTACAGAGAAGAATGGTAGAGGCCAAAAGTGGGACTACGAGCTAGCTTATATGTAGCAGAATACGGCAGGAAATACTGTTATACAGGACAACCTTTAACACTTCAGTCGTTGTATACTGTTTTACAGCACAACCTTTAACACTTCAGTCATTGTATACTGTTATACAGCACAACCTTTAACACTTCAGTCATTGTTTACAGGATAACATTGTGTACAGCGTAACATTTTATGCATAATAGGCCTATTCATCATTACATTTTATGCATCCTAACATTTAATACTATTCTGTATAGTTAGTCTATATGCTTTAATCAGGTGTGTGTTACTATAGTGTTACATTTGCCGTCATTGGGCCGTATAAGTAATACGATACGACAAGACCTGCCACAAATTCTATAAATATATTTACATTTTTCATACAGTGATTATAAAAGATCTCAGGTAGAAAGTCAGTGGGTGCCACATGAAATGGCAGTCGTTGCGGCCCTAAAAAGTCAGTGGGTGCCACATGAAATGGCAGTCGTTGTGGCCTTAAAAAGTCAGTGGGTGCCACATGAAATGGCAGTCGTCGTGGCCCTAAAAGGTCAGTGGGTGCCACATGAAATGGCAGTCGTCGTGGCCCTAAAAAGTCAGTGGGTGCCACATGAAATGGCAGTCGTTGTGGCCCTAAAAAGTCAGTGGGTGCCACATGAAATGGCAGTCGTTGTGGCCCTAAAAAGTCATTGGTGCCACATGAAATGGCAGTCGTTGTGGCCCTAAAAAGTCATTGGTGCCACATGAATTGGCAGTCGTTGTGGCCCTAAAAAGTCAGTGGGTGCCACATGAAATGGCAGTCGTTGCGGCCCTAAAAAGTCAGTGGGTGCCACATGAAATGGCAGTCGTTGCGGCCCTAAAAAGTCAGTGGGTGCCACATGAAATGGCAGTCGTCGTGGCCCTAAAAAGTCAGTGGGTGCCACATGAAATGGCAGTCGTTGTGGCCCTAAAAAGTCAGTGGGTGCCACATGAAATGGCAGTCGTTGTGGCCCTAAAAAGTCAGTGGGTGTCACATGAAATGGCAGTCGTTGTGGCCCTAAAAAGTCAGTGGGTGCCACATGAAATGGCAGTCGTTGTGGCCCTAAAAAGTCAGTGGGTGCCACATGAAATGGCAGTCGTTGTGGCCCTAAAAAGTCAGTGGGTGCCACATGAAATAGCAGTCGTTGTGGCCCTAAAAAGTCAGTGGGTGCCACATGAAATGGCAATCGTTGTGGCCCTAAAAAGTCAGTGGGTGCCACATGAAATGGCAGTCGTTGTGGCCCTAAAAAGTCAGTGGGTGCCACATGAAATAGCAGTCGTTGTGGCCCTAAAAAGTCAGTGGGTGCCACATGAAATGGCAATCGTTGTGGCCCTAAAAAGTCAGTGGGTGCCACATGACATGACAATCGTTGTGGCCCTAAAAAGTCAGTGGGTTACACATGAAATGTTGCATACTCATTTTTATGTTTAAATAAATAGATTAAGGCTTTAACAAAACTGTGCTTAAGTTTGTACCAGACTTATAGAATAATAGGAAAATAAAAGTTGTTTTGAAATGTAGACAAATACTTACCGACAAATTCATTTCTCATTCTCGTTCTTTCGTATAGGTCTTCACAAGCACATAAAATACAATTGATAAATGCCATAAGACTTGTTTTGTAAGGTGTAAGCTCTGAAGATTTGAGCTCATTAATTATAAGAGAAAACCTATATCTCATTTGTTTCATTGTCTGTCGAAAGAAACAGCATTTACTAGTTAGGACTAAACATGTTTAAACTAAATAAGTTCTACTATAAACTAAACATGTTTAAACTAAATAAGTTTTATTATAAACTAAACATGTTTAAACTAAATAAGTTCTACTATAAACTAAACATGTATAAACTAAATAAGTTCTACTATAAACTAAACATGTTTAAACTAAATAAGTTCTACTATAAACTAAACATGTTTAAACTAAATATGTTCTACTCTAAACAATATATTACTGTAAAATCACATTTGTGTTAGTAAATATTATGGCCGGCCCTCGTTGAACGTATAATATAGCAACAATGGTGGTTGAATGTTGCTGCCCTTTATTAAAACTTTGAAATTAAGTTCAGATTGAATTAAACTTTATTTTTGTTATAGATTTTCTTAAGCACATTAAGTAGCCATACATTAAAACATCTACCAGTGTAGAGTAGGGTCTACTAGCTAATGATACATTTTATACATTGATCAAGTATGGCCTGGATTACTCATAATTCCACTAGTGTAGGTCTAAATCGAATTAGGCTACGCCTACTTTAAACAATATTTCTTTTTCTTTCAAACAAAAATATTTTAAGCGGGAACGCAATAATTTTTTTCACAGTGGGCCTGATAAGCCTGATAATTCACAAAGAAAAAAAATTATCTGAAATACTTGCTAGCCAGAACGAAAGCTCTGGGGGAAAAATAGGAAAACGTAAGTTTAGCTTTGCATGTTAATCAATGCACGAAATTTAAAGGCAACCAACACATTTGTTTTAGCAAGGACTATGGGATAATGAAAAACAACAAGACTATTAACTCCCTTTTCTCAATAGGCGAGAAAGATATAGAAGATGTCAATGAATCTACCTACCTGGGCAATAAAATGACAACAAATGGTGACTGTGACCTGGAAATCAACGCCAGAATCAGTAAGGTTGAACAGGCTTTTGCACTGCTCAGACCTATATGAAGAACGTCAGTCCTCAGCCTCCACACCAAAATAAGGCTATCCAAGAGCAATATTCTCAGCGTCCTCTTGTATAAGTTTGAAAACTACAAACACCATTAAAAAGGAAACTGGAAGTTTTCCAGACACAAAGCTTATGACGCATCATCAAGATCTTCTGGCCAAATACTATATCAAAGGATGACCTACGCGAGATAACAGGAGTAGTCCCGCTAGCAGAGAGCATATCAGCAAAGAGATGGAGATGGCTGGAGCACGTCTGCAGAATGTCAGCTGACTCCCCAGCACAGCCCTGAGATGTACGATCAGGGGAAAGGGTAGAAAGGCAGGCCAACGGAAACATGGAGAAGACGGGTGGAACTGGACTTGAAGGCCCAATGCCTGAACATGAACCTAGAAATAGCCCCTTGAGCTGCAAAAAGAACTAGAAAGATGGAGATCTTTGACTTTCGCCTCAAGCGCCAGCCGGTACGGAGAGGATTGAGTGAGTAGCTATCGGTACGGAGAGGATTGAGTGAGTAGCTATCGGTACGGAGAGGATTGAGTGAGTAGCTATCGGTACGGAGAGGATTGAGTGAGTAGCTATCGGTACGGAGAGCATTGAGTGAGTAGCTATTGGTATGGAGAGGATTGAGTGAGTAGCTATTGGTACGGAGAGGATTGAGTGAGTAGCTATTGGTACGGAGAGGATTGAGTGATTAGGCTTACTTATCGGTACGGAGAGGATTGAGTGAGTAGCTATCGGTACGGAGAGGATTGAGTGATTAGGCTTACTTATCGGTACGGAGAGGATTGAGTGAGTAGCTATCGGTACGGAGAGGATTGAGTGAGTAGCTATTGGTACGGAGAGGATTGAGTGATTAGGCTTACTTATCGGTACGGAGAGGATTGAGTGAGTAGCTATCGGTACGGAGAGGATTGAGTGAGTAGCTATCGGTACGGAGAGGATTGAGTGAGTAGCTATTGGTACGGAGAGGATTGAGTGAGTAGCTATTGGTACGGAGAGGATTGAGTGATTAGGCTTACTTATCGGTACGGAGAGGATTGAGTGAGTGGGCCTACCTATCGGTACGGAGAGGATTGAGTGAGTAGGTCTACCTATCGGTACTCTTAATTTGTTCAAGTAACAAAGTATATTTTTTCACTTGTCATCATTTTTTTTCTTTTTAACTGTTAACTAGAGGTACCTTGAATGTATCCAAAGCATCCATTGCCAGTTTGTAGCCATCTTGTGAGTACATACATAGAGCGGATAATAGCTCTACCACCTGTCTTTTGACCATGGCGTTGCTTGTATCCATGGCTGCCATACGTAAACAAAAGATTGTTTCCATTAGAGTGGTGAAATAATGGTTTGATAGATTACAATAATATAACAGTGCAATGAGGAGAGGGTTCAATAATTAGAATATTAGTTCTTAACACGCATAGTTAAATACGAATGTCAGATTAGTTCAACTCTTTTACCCCGCATGCTACTCGGGAAGAAAGCGAACATATGTGTCATTATTATTGCATATCGTTATATGTATCTTAATAGATCGTTGCGTTTCCAAGTTAGTCGTATAAATTCAAAAAGTATTGGCGGGAACTTTGATAGTCGGATTCATTCAGCAAGTATTGGCGGGAACTTTGATGGTCGGATTCATTCAACAAGTTTTGGCGGGAACTTTGATAGTAGGATTAATTCAACAAGTATTGGCGGGAACTTTGATAGTCGGATTAATTCAACAAGTATTGGCGGGAACTTTGATAGTCGGATTAATTCAACAAGTATTGGCGGGAACTTTGATAGTAGGATTAATTCAACAAGTATTGGCGGGAACTTTGATAGTAGGATTAATTCAACAAGTATTGGCGGGAACTTTAATAGTCGGATTAATTCAACAAGTATTGGCGGGAATTGTGATAGTCGGATTAATTCAAAAGTATTGGCGGAAACTTTGATAGTCGTATTAATTCAACAAGTATTGGCGGGAACTTTGATAGTAGGATTAATTCAATAAATAGACTTTTTGTGGGAATAATGATAGTTGGATCATTTCAAAAAGAAGGCTATTGGCTGGAATAGGCTAAGGATAGTTAAATCATTTAAAAAGTATGCTGATGGCGGAAATAGTGATAGTCAGATAATTTCAATAAATGTTTTTTTTAGGGTAATAATGATAGTTAGATCATTTTAATAAGTATTGGCGGAAATAGAGAAAGTCAGATTAATTCAGTGTATTTTATGAGTCCTATTTATTAAGTTAAATTAAATAATAAGCATTATAAGCCCTATATCCCACTCGAGAGACGGGGATTGCGAGAGTGGAATTTATTCAACTATGCCCGTAATGTACACAATTGAAGTAAGTGACAGGTGTAAGGGGAAATAGAGCTGAATAGGTTTTAAAGGAAAGACACAACACATTTCAAACAAGATACAGTATATAGCATACGTCTCATAAATCATTGTCTTATAAAAAGCAGTTATTTCTTCAATTGTTGGAAAACCATTAAGCAAAATTTAATATGATAAGCACGTTTGACAAGTTTCAGTAGGCAAAAAATTGTTTTTCTTATGCAAAGTTGTTTGACTATGAAAAATTATATAAACTTTGCGTATATTGCTCATAGTCCACACTTGTATTATCTTGACATTTAGCATCTTATTTAATTATTGTAAATATTTTTCACTATAAACAATACATTGTTTTGAGCATTGATACAATATTATATTAATGAATACATAGTCGTCTGTATAGTTTGTTGTTTAAAGCGTGTTTAAAAGTATGAATTCGGGAACTTCAAGGAAGGGCTATGCACTTTTTTAAAGAAATTGTCAAAGTTAGTAAAATTGTATTAAAGACTCTGATTTTATTTCATAAATATGAATTCATTGTTAGTCTATACACGTGTTCCACCTATTTTATTTTCGCTTTAGTGTTTAAATACCAGCATTAAGAAATCAATAACTTTCTATTATAAAGTAAAAAATAAT
Organism: Anisus vortex; assembly: GCA_949126835.1. Taxonomy (NCBI): domain Eukaryota; kingdom Metazoa; phylum Mollusca; class Gastropoda; family Planorbidae; genus Anisus; species Anisus vortex. The sequence continues at coordinate 1,725,812 of OX421502.1, read as the reverse complement.
CATTTTGTTAAAAACAAAAAAATAATATAAAGTAATTATAGATCTAGACTATATATAAAGAATACATACAAGTGTGATTATGAAATCATTTTATGTATTTGGTGGAGCATTTGTCCTGTCAAACAAGGAATATTTTGGCTATTCAGACAAGTAGAATGGTTGTTAAATGTTGAAAACTGTACTGTCACTCAACTTATAAATCAACAAGTATAATGGTTGTTAAATGTTGAAAACTGTACTGTCACTCAACTTATAAATCAACACGTAGAACGGTTGTTAAATGTTGAAAACTGTACTGTCACTCAAATTATAAATCAACACGTAGAACGGTTGTTAAATCTTGAAAACTGTACTGTCACTCAACTTATAAATCAACACGTAGAACGGTTGTTAAATGTTGAAAACTGTACTGTCACTCAACTTATAAATCAACACGTAGAACGGTTGTTAAATGTTGAAAGTTGTACTGTCACTCAAATTATAAATCAACAAGTATGATGGTTGTTAAATGTTGAAAGCTATAATGTCACTCAACGAAAAACTCAACAAACGGAATAGTTGTTCTTTGTTTTTAGCACATGACTAAAGTTCACTTTCCTTAGAAAATTTGACTGAATTTTAGATTTGTAAAATCCTAGTTAACTGTTATTTGGTCTTTCTTTTCTTTTTACTTGCAAGTTTAGCAATATCTCGACACTTTAACCTTCTATACTAAAAATAAGTGAAGTATATTAAAGAGAGAAAGGACATAAAGTGGAGAGAGAGAAAGAGATAGAGAGAGAGAGAGAGAAACAAAGAGAGAGAGAGAAAGAGAGAGAGAAAGAGAGAGTGAGAGAGAGAGAAAGAGAGAAAGGGAGAAAGAGATAGAGAGAAAGAGAGAAAGAGAGAGAGAACGAGAAAGAGAGAGAGAGAAATAGAGAGAGAAAGAGAGAGTGAGAGAGAGAGAAAGAGAGAAAAGGAGAAAGAGATAGAGAGAAAGAGAGAAAGAGAGAGTGAGAGAGAGAGAAAGAGAGAGAGAGAAAGAGAGAGAGAAAGAGAGAGAAAAAGAGAGAGAGAGAGAAAGAGAGAGAGAGAAAGAGAAAGAGAGAAAGAGAAAGAAAGAGAGAAAGAGAGGGAGAGAGAAATAGAGAGAAATAGAGAGACAGAAAGAGAGAGAGAAAGAGAGAGAGAGAGAGAAAAAGAGATAGAAAGAGAGAGAAAGAGAGAAAGAGAAAGAGAGAAAGAGAAAGAAAGAAAGAGAGAAAGAGAGAGAGAGAAAGA